>OY282643.1:129789445-130389445 GCA_958299015.1 Tetanocera ferruginea | reverse complement strand
GTGTGATGTAAGTCTCAAGTTTGGAAAACGTTTTAATTAATTAGGCCGCGTTCATAGAAGATACTGAAGCTGAAAACGAAAATAAACGAAAACTGTGCGAACAAACGAGATACAAATCGCGAAAATAACCTACAAATTCAAAAAGTTCCCAAGTCGCGTTCAGAATCAAAAAATTCAGAGTACATCAGTCACAAGTAATTAAAATATTGTATTTTTAAACATTTAAATATAATAATATAAATTAAGACGATCTTCGCATTCGATGCCTCAGTATTACATATGGGCATCTCCCAGTTTTAATTACTCGGTTTTAATTACTCGAAAAACAAGAAAGAAACAAAATGAGCCGATATGTATTTTAGTGTTCTAACGCGATGAAAGAGTGCTACATTTTATAAAAATATTGACGAGATTTAGTACAAAGTAATAAGCAATCATTCAATGGAACGGACGCGACAAAAAACAGAAGTTTTTTTAAGCTGGTATAGAAAAATGCAAAATTTAGCTAATTTTGAGAACTTTTTTTTATATATGTAGAATATACATGTAAATGGAGGTCAAAGGATAACTATTCTTCGTAGACTTATGAAATATTAGAATTATCTCTTCCCTTTTTTTAAATAGATATAGCACAAATACGGACGCGACAAATTTTTCCAACAGCAGTAAAATACAGTAAAGATGTTCATTATACATTTTTATAAAAATACATCATAATAAGTTGAATTCAAGTTACAAAGCAGAATACTAATCAAAATAAAAAAAATAAAGTTAAAAGCTGTTAGAGTGCTTTATTTTAATGTTTTTCTTTACTTTTGGTGGTTCACCTTTTTTTGGCAGATGCCCATATGACAGAGAAATAATTTACAACAGCATAAAAAAAATTTCTTTGTAGAAGTCGTATAAAATTAGTGAAAAATATTGATACACATATGGTAATGAAAATATGTATATAAAGGGCGTTTTTTTGAAGAGATATAGAATTTTGAATTGGAATAAGACAAGGATATGAATTTTTAAAATTGACTTTATTCAAAAGATTATCCTTTGGCATTATAATTTAAATATGATTTGTCGAAAATGACCGCCACAACTGGCTCGAACGTAATCTAATCTGGAGGTTCAATTTTCAATAATTTTTCTCCAACATTTGTGGCGTTATATATGATTGGAGACAATAACGCGGCGAATGTTGTTCTCCAAGAGGTCGATGATTTCGGGCTTATCGGCGTAGACTAGTGACTTCACATGTCCCCCAAAGAAAATAGTCCATCGGCGTTAAATCGCACGATCTTGGAGGCCGGTTACCAAACGTTTCCTTCAGTAAATAAAATGTGGCACGAGCTGTGTGAAATTTTGCGCCGTCTTGTTTAAACCACAGCTCCTACACAATATGGTTGTTCAATTGAGGAACGAAAAAGTCAGTAATCATGACTTAATAGCGGTCACCATTGACTGTAACGTTCTGGACAGCATCGTTTTGAGACCATAAATCACACCAAACAGTCGGATTTTCTGGATGTAACATACACTTGAGGATTATCTTCACTCCAAATACGGCAGTTTTGTTTGTTGCCATTCAACCAAAAGTGAGCTTCATCGCTAAATAAAATTCTCTTATGAAAATTGGGATCAACGGCAATTTTTTTTTGGGTCCATTCACCGAATCTACGCCTTGCTAGGTGATCGTGTGGTTTCAATACTTGTACGAGTTGGATTTTGTAAGCACGCAAACCAAGATCTTTCCGCAAAATCTTCGCAAATAAATTGGATGGACACTTATCCAATTCCTGTACATGTTGATTCGTTACGCTCTACAGCAACAATGGCTTCTTCTGTACGTACTGTACGACATCTCTGTGTATGCGTATTACCATTTAGAATAAGCGTGGTGCATAAACGGTTCATATTTAGTCGAATTAATTATTCTGACGGACGATTATGTTAACCGTAAAATGGACGTAGTGCGCGATACGTATTTCGAACAGAAACATTATTTTCAAAATAAATTTACACAATTTGGAAGCGTTGATAAGACATCAGTCTATTCATGTATAAATGCCAAAACAAAGTAAACACAAATCACTTTACAGCTGACTTAATGGCCGCCAGTCAAAATAGTGTCGCCAACTTAAATGCGTCAAAAAAAAACCTTTACTTCAAGTTCGGTACAAAAATTAAAGATTTTTTTTTAAAAATATTATCATGTGTTCAATTTGATGCTATTTTAATTTGGTAAACGCCTAAAACAAGCATAAATACTATTCCAAAGGCTATATAGTTCAAATGTTACTGATAATACGAACAAAAATTAAAAACACATATCGTCATTAAATAGGTACGAACTCAAAAAAAGCTATATAATAAAATTAGTTGGGCTTATGGCAAAAAAAGCACAAAATTTTAAAAACTCCATCAATAACCGCTGTGTCCACCGTTATGATCAATAACTTTTTTAATTCGATTTGGCATAGTATTAATTAGTTTGTGGCAGGATTCTACAAGAGTGTCATACCATGTTAACGCATAAATTCCATTTTATTTTTTAGAAATTTTGTTTTCCAACTCTCTGTTTAAAAACTACCCAAAGATTTTTGATTGGATTCGGATCTGACTACTGGCTTGGCCAATCTAAAACACATTGTTCACATTGTCCTCAGCTGCGCAGTGTTGAGCGCAACCCATCTTTAAGTAATTGCATTCATTTTTGCTTACTGAATGTTCTTCAACTTCAGTAAAAGACAAAATATAACCTCAAAGTACCATTTCAATGACCAACTTTTTGGAAAAACAAAGTCATCTGTGCACTAAGAACGCAGCTTAGAGTAACGTATGTTCTAATATCAAAATGAAGAAGTGTTGCGCCTTCTAAAAAAAATAATTCACTCAACTTTTTCAGATCGGCACAAAGTTGAATAAACTATTTGAATTTATCAATATCTGATTCTATCAAAAATTAAATACATAACATAGGTTATGAGATGATCTTGTTCTTGCAGCCAACTCTTAAGCCTTTTCAACCGTGCTACCAAAAAAAAAAAACTGCGTGCATCTGTTAAAGAAAGTATTACGTCAAGTTGTTAGCTCTTAAATAATGCGCTGTGCTAAGGTTTAACTGTAATATTATTTTCTCAAAAACAGAATAAAAAATAAAGCAGCAAAAGAGTATTTACAAGAATTTTCACACTTGCCATCAACAAGAACAAAAGGATTTGCTGGGAATTATATTTGACGAAATCATTATTCGCAGAAGAATTGCCAAATTTTATGCCAATGATGCGATCCTTTTTATGTTTTCTATGAGTATCTTAGGCGATGTTTTTTTTCATGCGTCTTCATGTTAACTCCTACTGCATGCATGCATGTGGATTGCTTATTTTTATGTTTCCTTTTTGCTATATCCTGCATAAACTGTTGACTTAAGGACATTTAAGGGACTTTTCAAATGCAACATAATTGTTAGTTTTGACTCAGCAGAAAATAAATGTCTTTGTTTTAGATGTCTTGGAATTAAATGGTGATGACCGACCACTTGCTGTTGTCTTGAGGTTTCAAATTGCTTTCGTATTATTATATGTTGTTTTTGTTTTTTTTTTTTGGTATTGGTTGGAATACTTGGCAATAATGGCTCAATCATTGCCGTTATTTTGCGGTTATTTGAGCGTGTATGTGCGTTTGTTTGGCGGCATTTTCAAAGTGTTGTAATGAAAAAAAAGGGATAAAATTGATTTTTTGGTGACAAACACGTTTCTTTAACTGTGCACGTTTATGGGAAACTAACGGTAATTTCAGATTCTTCTTTAGAGTCACTGATGAGTAACGGAGCTCGAGAATGTGCAAAGTTGTTATTGGTTCTTTTAGAATATATGTTGTTGATGATTGCTGAAGTTTTATTCCACACACAGGCATAGAGCATATCGTTTTTTCAAAAAGAATGCAAAACAACTTTTTCAAAGTCATGAATTTTAAACCTAAGTTTAAAAGAGAGAAGAAAGTTGCAATGATGGTACTATATAATTGGTTTTTAAAAAAAAAAGAACAACAATTTAAATTATTTTAAAAGTCTATGTGACGGATGTTACGAGTACTCATTGCAAATTCTGACTTCACTCTAAATGTTTGTGAGATTTCGTCAAACTAGAATTAATAAAACATCTCGATCAGTTATCCTTTTGTATGACTTTGTCCACCGAATTCCGTCAGATCCGTTCATGTTTAATTTGCTGTTGTCAGTCCAAATCACGGAATAACACCGCTCCAAAGACCAATTTACATGAGCTTTTGCAAACGCTATCCGCAACTTTCTGTGACGTGCTATTGATAGAGATTTCTTGATATTTCGCCGTGCCTTGTATCTCATTTTTCTACGGTCTCGACAGTACATCTGGCAACTTGTTTCCACAGCTTGTGTCCGATTTTGCTGTTATTGGTATAATTGAACGGCTTATAGCTCTGAAATCAAGGTCATTACTCAAATGCTTCATCGACTTGGGAGGGTCTATATCATTGCTATTAGCAATGTTCTTACAGTGCCATATAATACACCAACGGATGACGCTACAAGACGATATTTGATTTCATGTTAATTTTCTGATAGCCAAACTTGATATAAATTGAGTTAACTTACTCATTTTGCGTTAAGCATAATATCTTACCAGGATTAAGCAGTAATTTCCAAAATGTCAAAGATGTGAAGTGTTAATTTTACGTTTTTTTTTCATTAGAGTGCTGTAAAAAAGATTCATTTAAACTCATTTTACGATTTGTTTTATCAGTTTTTTTTAAGTTGTTCTTCCTCTAGCCTTTCCAATGGGACTTGGAGGATATTTTAAAAATGCAAGGACTTTAATTGCGTTATGTTCCCTGAAGCATCTTAGTGTCCTTGCTATTTCAGAAATAGTCTTTTAATCAGTTTTCATATAATAAAAAAGTTCACATACAAGACACACTCTTCTAAATGCAGAAGAAATACCTCTGGTATTTAAAATTCGTAATATCAACACTATTGTGTTCTCATAAATTTTATACCGTTAACATATATGTCAAAAAATACACACATTTTATCCTTTCTCAGCTATCTATGCTTTTTAAAATGCCGTTAAACAGACAGACACTCCAATGTGCACAACGTAACGGAGTTTCAATTATGTATTTTTGTAGGTTTACTTAAGAGTTTCACTAAATAATAAATGTCAACAGAGACAGTTTTCTGAAAATATAAAACAAACATTTTAAGCTACAGCCACAGAAAATGAAGACAAGTCAAGGAAAGACATGCATTTTTCGCCATGTCTCAAGTAAACATTAGTCAGTTAAGTCTGCTAGCATTTGCTTAAGTCAACACTAGTTGCAGCCGAAATAAAGGCAGAAACCGAAAAGGTTAGCACAAGTATATAAAACTCAAAAATATAATCATTAGCATAAATCACATTTGGTAATTCTTCTACGAATAATGATACAGCAGTTTTCAATTGTTTAATAGTGTTGGTTAAGAATAGTTATCTAATTTTCCCAAGGGGCTGTAGGTGTCGGAACAAGAAGCATCGCTGCTGCGCAATTTAATTTTTCCAATAACCAGCGTATAGAATTTTATTGTACTGTAAGCTTTAGTTTTGAAATTATTAATACACTTGGAATTGTTGGAAATTATGACCAAATTTATGGACTGACATCTGAGACACTGAAGCAGAAGGATAAGTGACTTATTAGTAATGAATTTTGTTTGTGAAGTGACGATGGTTATAATTCTTAAGTAATGATGTTATAGTGTTTTAAACTTCGAAATTACAACAATTTTACAATTTTCTCATAATATTTTTCTTTAGTTTTAATATACTTAATTACACTTTAGTGTGAAGTTAAAGAACACACCAGAAATGAAAAGAAATTAATTTTGAGAGCAAATTTTATTCTTGATGGATAAATACTATTGCCGTTAAACTACTTTTTGATAACATGCGGCAGATCGTAAACACCACGTACACACTTCAATTTAACACCAGGCACATCTTGCAGCCGACCAACACGACACAAAACAATGTTGTGCTCCTGTAAATTGTGTCCAATGCCCGGTATGTAGGCGTACATTTCCTTGCCAGTAGAAAGGCGCACCAGCACACATTTACGATTTGCAGAATTGGGTTTTTTGGGTTTCTTAATAAGCGTCTTGAGAACAACACCTTTCGCAAAGGGTTTGCCATCAAGTGGCTGACGTGGTGGACGCTTTTTCATATGCGGCCCTGTGCGATGCATTTGCTGCAGTGAGGCCATCTCACGCATGGAGCTTAATGTGGTGTTGAAAACTGTAAATAAAAATAAGCAGAACAAATTAAAAATAATATTTTTTAATATAAAACATAATAACTAAATGTGTGCATTTAAATATTTAAATAAATAATAAATATATTAGCATTATAAAACTTTCTGACAAAAGCAATAACTAAATATGTGCATTTAAATATTTAAATAAATAATAAATATATTAGCATTATAAAACTTTGTGATAAAAGCAATCTTATATCAACCTACAACAAAAATTGGCACAACTTTTCATAACATCAACTAATTTTAACTAAGGACAAAAGTGAGTTCAATCTATGGGAATTATGAAAAACATATATTTCCACAAGCTGGCGTTGTATATAAAAATGGCGCACATTAAAAACCGTCTGTCGCGCATAATAATATCAATCTAGCCATCAGCCTCAAATGTACCCATACAAAGGTCAGTCAGGCACTTTGTCCGGCTGTAGCGGTTTTTCAGTTTTTAACCATCAAATGAAAGTGATTTTGTTTCCATCAATCTTTCTTTCTTTTGAGTTTTGGCAATTATTGGCAATGTGAACAAAGAAGGCACCCAAAAATTATTATTATCCTTTCGCATGATGCATCAATGCATGCTTGCATGCAAAGGATTGTTTGTCGCGTTCAAAATGACTGGGCATTCATTTTTATCTGTCCGTCCGTGCGTACATCCGACTCTTTAGCTAGTTGGTCTGCCAGTTGGCTACAATTATTTAACCATATTTGTATAGGTTGACCATAACAGTATAGATTTTCACAGAGATTAGCTCGGTGAGTGTTTTTTTTCTTTATCGTTGTTGTTGTTGTTTCATTTTCTTTCTCTTTGACTATTGTTATATTGTATTATTTTTGCGCTTCTCTTTATTATTTTTTGGTTTCATCTTTTGTGAATATTGCCAAAAATGAAATGAGTCTATACCTTATGCTAGGCTTTGTTGATTATATTGGCAAATGCGCGTTCTTAATCCTTAAATATACTTGAATGGCATCTGGCGTAGGCGTCCATGCTGAAGTTTGCGCACCGTTTAATGTAACAACCCTTGCATTCTATATACTTCAACGTTATGTATGCACGAAAATTGCACCCACATATATAACTGTTTATAATAAAACATGGCCGTGGAGGCAACATTTTGAACAAGTATGACTTCAATTTTATTAACCGATTTTAACGATTTTCACAATATTAAAAAATTAACTAAAAAATTTTTTTTAAATTAAAATTGTTTTAATTTTTATGAATTCAAATATTTTTCTACATTGATCAATCGATTTAAGTCACGTAGATCAAACTAGAAATTGGACCTCCCAAGCCATTAAATTCAAACTCAATATAGCCGCTTTTAAATAACTTGGCCTTTTGTTGTAAACACACAACAGAAAACAATTCCGAAACCGGTCACACATGCGTACTTAATCCTTATTTAAATTTCGTTGCAACCGGCAAGTGATCGCAACTATTTGCATTATTGTTTTTTTAAAGAAACAAAAAAAAAATGAGTGCGGGGTCAGGCGTGTGAAGCCATTGATGCACTTTTTTCCACACAAGCTGCCATTCTATTGTTTGCGACACTTTCGAACACCTGTGCGTACAGATTAATCATTATTGGTTTTTGTTATTGTTTTTCTACGGTCTGCTTTTTGTTGACCATTGAAAATCAAAAGCGCAGCAGAAGAATTTAAAAGTTTTTTAATTAAAATTTGTTATGTGCTATTTATTATGGAAAAGAACGGAATTTTGAATGGGAATAAAAAAAAAAAAAAATTAGGTAAGTTAGGTACACATATAGGCCAAGTTGGCGCGTTGTGCTATCAGAGGTAGTTTATTTACCAACTCTATATGAACCAGTGGAAGCAATTAACAAAGCCTAGTAGTCTGTAGACTGAAGATTCCGAGAGACCTTCTAGGTCACTGTGAAACCAGTTACCTAAGAAAAGGTGGCGGTTATTGGCAAGCGCTGGGCATGTGCATGAAGTTGTAGTAAAAATTAATTCAAGTATTCGCAGTTGGTTTTTAATGGGAATGTTTTCATCTCTTATATTCAGAAATGATAAGTAGCAGTTTTGCTTTCTGCGAACATGTAAAAGTTCCATTTTGTTTCCGGGATTTCGTTTTGATCCTCTGCTTATTGCCCATTGATGAATTATGTTGTCAAACCTAAGTAAGTTATTTGAAACTTTCAGTGTATTTCGCTTGAAACCGCAAAAATGTTGTCAGCATAAATCCCAAAATAATCTATACCGTTGGTGTTGTGGAGAGCACGTACCAGGAAGTTTGCGTAAGCATTCTAAAGCATAACAGATAATTGTGAGCCCTGGGCATAACATTTTCGAGTAGATGCTTATGTGATAGATGGTCATCAACTCTTATAGTTATTTGACTGTTGGCAAGAAACAATAAAATAACTTTCAGCAATTTTTTGTCTAAGCCCCATTAGTGAAGTTCCTTTAATAATTTGACAACGACTCTATCTAACGACTCTATCTAACTTTAGATCTTGATCTTCTCCTCTAGAAGATTACGTATATACAAGGGCAAATTTCGCATTTAAATTCCATTACCTTATGAAAAATTTATCAAGCACGTAGGTATACGCGCTGATTTCAAATTTAATTAAAAATTGGGGTGAATTGGGCAAAAAGTTGGATCAAAGATTTTTGGCTACCTTCACAGAAGTTGTTTATTCCAATATTAAGATTGGCAGATCTCTGAGGCTTTAATTTCCAAACGGTTACTGAAAAATATTATCATTTCTTTTTCCTAAGATATTTTCAAACAACTAGAAATACAGGGTATTTTTTGGTTAATTTTAATTTTTTCAACATTGTCAAGTTATTTTTAACAAAGTGAAAACATCCGATATCTGTTTTATATTCATTCTAAAACTTCATCTTTTGTCGACTGTGCTGGAACTGCTAGATGATTTTGCTTGAAGCAAAAACTATTGTCTAAATACGTGCGTGCCAACCACACGCTAAAATCAAATCTCTATTTTTAAATTTTGCTCACATCAAGACTATCAAAGTAATCAAATAATAACCTGATGTCTGATAAGTGTTCCTAAATACCCAATAAAAACCGAAACCCAATCACAAACAATGTGCCAAATTATTGCCAAGTCACTAAGGAGCGATCGTTGAAATAGTCAAAAAGATGTGGCTAAATATAAAGGGTTCAGTTTGCTTAAATGTTGTGAACAAAAACAAATAGTGCATGTCCCAAGCAATCACACCTGCCGCACGTACATACCTTAACATGACATGAGTTCGTTTTGAGCCCGTGTCTGAAGTGTGCTGACCAAGCAGCTGGTTTTTTTTAATGAAGTATGTACAATTATAGAAGTTTAAATAATGTCTTAAGTTAAGTTTTTAGTAATTTGTAATGGGTTTTATGCACATGCTGCTCCAACTTACCTTGACTAGTGAGCTGTTTCGTAACGTTAAATGTTTGACGCAGGAAGTTCATTGTTGCGCTGAATTCTCTGTGCCGCTTTGGACACTTACAACTTTTGAACTTTTACTTGAGTTTCTTTAACTTATATTTATTAGTGTTGTTATTTTTAAGTTAAATTATAAGAAAAATTAAACAAATTTTCACGAACAAAATTTTACCAGCTTGCCAGAGCGGCTGGCGATGACAGCAATCAGCTGTTTTGTCGATTTTTTTCTATTATTTCTATTTGGTTCTTGTATTGACTATGTTTTAAAAGTGGTGCCACCTTATATTTGAGAAGTGATGTCTAAAAAGCTATTACAGCAACCAAACATGAAGAACTAAATCGTTTGTCAGAAATGGATTGGAAAAGTACTGTCAGTTATTCACTCAGTTATATAACTAACAGACGTAAAGAAAGTTTCCGGCTTACAACAACCCTGGTTTTGGCTTTCTCTGATGAAAAGAGATACCCTTATTATTGCATCATGTTGTTTATTTCCTTCTCAATGCCATATAGCAAACAAAATCAAATATATAATAAACATAAAAATTTCTAAGAAAACACACCCGCTTAGAATCGGATTGAAATAAGATTTTTAAAATAAAACTAAGTGAATTTAAGTGAATAGTTTAGCAATTAGCCTTATATTTTTATCAATTAATTAATATTTTTCCTTAGATGTTTTGAGCATAGAAGTGCGGTGTAGTTTTTAACTTAAATCGGAGATGAAGGGCACTCAGAACAAATCAACGAAATTCCACGAACAACAAAAAAAGACGAACTTAAAAGAAAATTAATCAAAAGTAACTTTGAATTAAAGGAAATTGAATGTTTATATAAATACACTAAAATAAAACAAAATTAATTATATTCTTCATACATATGGATTTATAAAATGCTTAATTATATTGTTGCTGAGCACAATAACAGGTTTGTATGAAAGAATATTAGCTAGTTTATTAGTAATTTAACTAAGAGCTTTAGCTAGTGTTTACATAAAAAATATTAGTTATTTGATTAGTAATTTTACCAAGTGCTATAACTGGAATGTACGGCATACTTATGAGTTGATTACACAGTTATTTTACTAGTTGTTATAACTGCTACGTTACACAAGCATATTGGTTACTTTGCTAGTTATATCACCAATAAGTATTACGGGCACAAAACATTTGAAGTGAGATGACTATACATTTTAATATACCTGAAGAATAGAGTGTGAGAAAAGGATACAAGTTCACATGTACACAATTGATCCGGTTAGATTTTTCCCATGGCCTAATACAATAGCTGTGTTTTTTACCAAGCGAGTAGTTAAAAAACGACCGCTTATCATATGTATACTCGCTTAAATAACACAGGAAACTGTTAGGCCATTTCCTCACGGAGCAATTCAAAAGCAATGCAATTGCAACAAATGTTGCTAACCCATGTTACTATACCGAAACCTTCACATGGAGCAACTTTTTCAAAACTAGTTGGCAATATGTTTGCGATAAGTTTTATGCAACGCAGCATGCTGCAATTTATATCACCAACTTGTTATGTTTTTTCTTTGGTCATTCTTTACAATGCTAAAAATTTAGCATCACTTTGTTGCAGCTCTTTTATTGCCCCGAAAAATCTGCTGTTTATGTTATTTTTTAATGTACGGATGGACCCAAATCTTTTTTGCCGTTTGTTTTTTCGCGTATAGTAAAATAAAAGGAAAAATTGTACTTTGGGGCCCACGCCACTTGATTTTGTTGGGCCCTTAGGTAAAATTATGCCTATTTCAATAAAAATAATCAATGTTGCGTTGCAACATGGGTTGCTCTCCAGAAAGCATAGGTTGCAATTATGTTTTGAATTGCAGTGGTTTGAAACTTTATAAACAATTGTGTTGCAATTGCATTACTTTTCCATTGCTCCGTGAGGAAAAGGCCTTACTCGCTTAAAAGTTTGCCGACCAAACGAAAAAAAATGCTTCCAAGTTATGTTTCAATAATTGTATAAATTTCCTACAAAGGTGGCAACTATATCTGATTGATAGTCAATAGTGATGTATGAAATGAACATTTTTTGTACCAAATACTTTTCACGAAATACTCATAACTTGCTTTAGATCAATATTTCAATAAAAATACATAATAATTCAACAGGTAAGATAAACAAAATTTATCAAATATACTCATTATGTAAAACTATGTTGTTTGCTTAAGCTTTTAGCACTGAAAATCTTTTGAGTATCGGGTTTGTTTTCAGAACCGAGTCTCCAATGCTTAAAATCTGAAAATTTATGCATCACTTATTGTCAGAACTTTGATATATAAAATAAATTTGTCAAATATTGTTTACAAAAATTCGATCAGAACATAAACAACGTTTTTGACTTTTCAGAAAATGCTTCCAAATTTTAAAAAAATTCTTAAGCGAGTAAGCAGTCGTTTTTTGACTACTCGCTTGGTAAAAAACACAGCTATTATAATAGAAAATAGTAACTAGGGGTATTCACTATGTGGTGTATTTTTGATAAATGCATACAAAATTTACAATATTTACAACACATTGTGAACAAACCTTCACTTAAGTCTGGGAAGTTCATCATTTAGCAGTACGAGAAAATAAAAAAATTGAACCGACACACTGAATTAAATAAACTTTTATTAAATAAACACACAACCCAGCCAGTACCTTCATCCACGCTGAGTCAAAAAGTTTTTGTGATCAGTTGATCACTGTATTTTGAACACTGTTCATTTTTTTTTTTAATTTTACTTCAAATATCAAATTTATCAAAAATACACAATACAAGGGCAAATACACCACATCGAGAATACCCCTACTGAAACTTTGGTATTCATGCCGTTTATATGACTTGTCATATCACAAGCTGTGTTGTTCTTGCAGTTGTGATGTGACAACTTACAACTATAGCTTTTTGCAATTGGCTTTTCCATTTAGTTGGAATAGCATTTTCCAACTGAAAAATCTAACAAATTTTTTTGATGTCAGAATAAATGGGCTTCGGCTGTTGTCTTTTTCGACTTTTTTTAATTTTTAAATTAAGGGTTTTTCCGAAGTGTATTTTTTTCGACTTTTTGTTCCCGTCTTTATCATTACCATTGCAAAAGCCCATATAATACAGCTTATTTCTTTATTTTTTTGTATCTTGAAACAAGCTCGGATGAAGAGACAAGAAATAAGTTATGAGTTATCAAAAAAATGTAAGCAACAAAGCGTTATGAAAAATTTGTGAAGCAAATCTAAAGAAACACAAAACATAATTTGAAAAGAAGTTCACTTTATCAAATTATAAGCTGCCTGCGGCTAAAAAAGTAAAATTTTGTTAGTTTTCTGCTTTTGAAAGTAACATTTTAGGATTTTTTAAAACTAATTTTCGCACCAATTGAAAAATATATCTACTTTTTTGATATGCTGTTCATTAGGGCGTATCGAATTACATTTTTTTTTTCGAATTTCACATTTTAAGAGGTCTCAAAAGTTTCATGTGGTTGTCAAGATCTACCAAAAAAAATTTTATGAAAATAAGAGGACATCTTCCTGCCCCGCAAGGACAAAGTTGTTTTTTGAGAAAAACAGTAAAAAATAACGATCTTAAAATGCTTTGATTTTTGTAAAAAAAAATACATTTGTCTAAAGGAAAAAATTTTATAGCAGTTTAACTAGCAATATCTTACTAAACACGATGATACTCACGATTTTTACCCACAGTATCCTGTTTGAAGGATATTCGAAGCGAAAGTTATACTCGAGATGGCACATAACTTTTGATTGTAACCATTGAATCTAAATTTTTATGGCTTTGATTATAATGTTGGCGTATTTCTTAAATATGATGAATTAATAATTTGCGTAGTTTTTGGATATCAATTCTCTTGTTTTAGAGAAATGAATACTAGAACGCAATTTTTTAACTTTTTAAAAAAAATTAAAATTAGATTTTATATCACGGGCATAAGAAGTGGTATCGAAGATAATTTTCTCAATTTGGATTTTTCAAATATTTCTGTACATGACCCTACCTTAAAATATGTATTTAATATGCCAGGCTTAGACCACGATTTTTTTTATATTTTAATACTTAAAAAAATTTTACTTCGTACCATCAAATTTCTCAATTTGAGTTATATCTTCTTTATGGTTATCATATCGTTAAAATACATTTTATGCCATTCAGACTTTCTCAAAAGACTTAACAATTGTTTTAAAATGTGTTTTAATGAAATTATAACCATAAAGGGGACATAACTCAAATTGAGAAATTTGATGCTAGGAAATAACTTTTTTTAAAATATCGAAAAAGAAAAAAAATCGTGGTCTTAAGCTGATATATTAAATAAATATTTTTAGGCAGTATCATGTTAAGAAATTTTCAAAAAACTCAAATTAAGAAGATTATCTTCGACACCACTTCTGAATCACTTGAGATAAAATCTTATATTAATTTTTTTGAAAAAGTTAAAAAATTGCGTTCTAGTATACATTTCTCTAAAACAAGAGAATACAAATGCAAAAACTATGCAAATTATTAATTCATGTTATTTATGGAACACATCAACACTATAAACAGTACCACCAAAATTTATAACCAATGCTTACAATCAAAAGTCTTGTGCTATCCCAAGTACAACTTTCGCTTCGAATATCCTTCATACAGGATACTGTTGGTAAAAATCATGAGTAGCACCGTGTGTGGCAAGAAATTGTTAGTTAAACTGCATTATTACTTTTGCTTTAAGACATGTGTGGATTTTCTTAAAAAAATCAAAGCATTTTAAGATCGTTATTTTTTATTATTTTTCCCAAAAAACAACTTAGTCCTTGCGGGGCGGGAAGATGTCCTTAATTTTTTATAAAATTTTTTTTGGGTGATCTTGACAAGCCTATGCTACTTTTGAGACCTCTAAGAATACGATCTAAATTTTTCGATACGGCCTACTGTTCATGCTTTTTCAAAGTTGGATGCGTTGACCAACAAGCGATTTTTTCAAAGTTGGCTGCGTGTTTTCGATTCATATAACCGGTCTTAGATTTTTAATCGAAAACAATTATCTACTTCAAAAAACCTTAATTTTGAAGAAATAACCGACTAATCAACTTGTCAACTACTCCACTAGCTCAACTGTAAATTCATCCAAAGTAAAAACAACAGTGCTGACATTAAATAAAAAGTAGAATATTGCATTTTTCTGTTCTTTTCTCAGCTGAAAAAAGGTCAACATTTTGAGAGAGCCAACATTTTTTTTAGAAAATAAAAAATAATGAAAAATAGAATAAAATAATTTTTATCTAAATCGCGAACACTTCACGCTTATAGATTCCGTAATTTGAACGCTCGGATATTGTGTGGCACATTAGATCACAGATTTGAAAACAAAATTTGAAATACAGTCAACAAACTTTAATTACATAATGCTGAAATTCAAATGGTTGCTATTTCAATATATGTTTTAAAATTTTTTCCAAAGATTTCCAAAAAATACGAACTCTACTTTTGATGAATTATAAAAATATCGGTTTGCAAATGTTTATTTAATCTTGAACATGACCATAAGGACAGATTTTATGTGGTTTTTTGTAATTCTGATAAAAAATATTGCTTGCTGCGTTGCAGAAAACGTGCGAAAATTAGTTTGTGGCCTCTATGAATTATGGTGGCTCATTCTGAAAGTATGAAATGAACGTAGATGCTAAGAGCGTTGTAGCTCATATATAAATTGCAGGCAAAAAACAATTAGCATTCTAGAAATAAAATTGAAAGAAATTTATCAAACAACCTTCGTTATATTAGTCTTGACATGAACCAAGTTGTGCTAATCAGAAACTCGAAAATATTTGTTTCCACCTAAAAGCATATTTGTTAGCACCTAAAAGATTCAGTCATTATTTGTTTTCATCAATGCCTTGAGAACTTCGATGAAAAGAGAATTACTAACAAATAAACCACCAATATTTTGTTAGCCATTTTTTCAACACGAAACTAACGCTTTATACAGAAATAATTTGAGCTTACTTTTTAATATATTTTATTTTAGGTCAGTAGATTTTTAAAAACACTTGTACTATGTACAAAGGAACTGTTACAATGTTGGTTGTGATATTCATTTCTTTTTTTAAGGATAGTGAATCCTTTTTTAAATAAACGACATGACTAGGTCAAACTTAAAAATACTTAAAATATTCAATTTAAATTCGTATCTTTTTAGTGATATAAATAAAAAATTCATTTCTATTATGACAACATCTAATCCGCATTTTTTTCGTAAATTTCATGACGAAATTCATTGTACAGATGATTGAACGATTCATAATCTTCACTAAGATGCAGAAACTGCCAGAAAGTTCGACACCCACGCAACTCATCGCGATCCATAGTGGAAACAATACGTTCTAGATGATAAATAAAATAAATCACATTATAATTAAACAATTAAGTCTTAGTTTTTAACTTACTTTCAAGCAATCTCTTGCGTTCAAGCTCCCAATTGAATTTCTCCAGCATTGCTTTTAAGAACTCTACAAAGCAATGTACCGTCCAGCTACGATAGAAAATAATACCATTCATACCAGGCACCGCAAGCATTACGTTAGCCATTTCAAGCGCCTCTTGTACGTTATTAACTGCAGTTTGCAGGTTTTCTACAGTAGTATGCAGTTGTTTGAGAAAAGGTACCATCTCCTCCCACAGCTTTGCCAATTTTTCTTTCTCCCGCTTTTTTGTCTGAAACGTCTTAAATTTTTCAATATTCTTTTTGATGGTGACGCACTTGCCGTAAATGAAAACTATCTGAGAGATTGGCATAAATGCATCCATATGACTAAATTGCCAATCACAGTGCGCTTTTTGAATACGTTGCACCACTTCCTGCATCTGTAACTTGGATTGCGCCAGCGAGTGTTCCAGAAATAGATGAATATTAGCTATAATTTGAAGAATACTTTAAGACTGGATAGTGTATCTTATTTTAGTTGCAAACTTTACAATTCAGTGGTATCGAGTACTGCTCCCAGGAGTTTACACCATCAGAGAAACGCTCACGTTTGGCATTTATGGGAAGCATTTGGAGTATATTAATGTTTTTAATCGAAAATAAGATAACTATGAAATAAAACGAGAGTTTAAGCGTTCATAACACAAAACAAAACAATACGATACAAAATCATGAAACTATTCCAACTAAAAACAGTTATGTTAAAACGCTCTGTTTGAATTAATCGAAAGAGTAGCCAGATTGTGTATAGCAATGCCATTTATCGATTGATGCACCCTTTATACAGTAAGGGGCCAAATAGACTGCACAGACTGTCAGTCAGACAGATATTTTTTCTTGTCATTGCGACGACTATACACTACACAAACTTCATACACGCAGACTTGGTTTTTTAGTTTACTTTTGTTGCGCGATGAGTGAGGACAGCGATGCTTCATGATTTCTATCTTTATTTTCATCACTAACACTTCATATTCATTGTTTTTAATATTTTTTCAGAATAATTTTTGCTTTCAATCATCCAAAGTGACGGCAGGGATTTAAAAGCTCAATAAATTAAGCTAAATTTATCCTTTCATTCGCTGCAACACGTCTTTGCTCAACAAAAATTTCGCAAGTCTGTGAGGTTTCACTATACACTACACAGACGGTCCGTCAGACACGACCGAAAATTAAAATATTTTCTTTTTTGTCAGACATCTGAACAGACCTTCAAACAACCAAATACACTATTAGACCGTCGCAACAAACACGTGTTTGATGCGACTGTCTGTGTAGTCTATTTGGCTCTTAAGGTACTTCTATTACAACGTATATACGGCACGTGGAATCATTTTATGATTTTGTAACAGTACGGTTTGAAGGTTCTTTATTCAATTCAGATAAAGTACAGAACGAATAAAAAACAACATTGCAACAGAAAGGACAATTGATGCATTTTTTCAAATATATAACAAAATTTGTAGCTAAACTATCATATTTTTTAAATAATGTTGCATAGTATTGTGTTGATGTTATTTTTTGATAGCTACACTGCTATTTATTTCAGCAAACAATTTAAATCTGACCTTAAACACATACGCGATAGCTGAATATTCTTTTTATTTCACCTCAGTTGATAGTTTGAATAGAATGCGTTCAAAATATTCCCGAGTTATAAAGAAATAGAAAACGGATAATCCAGAAGCTACAGAATGATTAAAAAAACAGTAAAAGTCATTACGCATGTCTAGATTGAATAAAGAAATCCAGCCTGAGTTGGTTTCAGTGAAAGCGATTGTAGAAGCCTTTTGACAATTTCGAATTCAATGTTCATTCATGTACACAACAAAGTTTGACAGTTAAAGCGACTGATTTTCAGAAATAAAAACTTTTTCATGTATTTCGAACGATTTGACATTCCAAGAACCGATTTAAAATAAGGTTTTATCCAATAGTTTTGAAAATAAGAAGACGGTTTCAAGTTTAATTCAATTATTCAAGGTAATTTGTTACTGTCGGTTTATTCACGGAGTTATAAATATAGAACTTGTTCTTTAACTGTGACCAAATTGGTTTGTTCGCCATTTATTTATTGTTTTATATCAAATTATATAACAAATTTTATAATTTGTGGTAAAACGTTACAAAATGTGTTTAAAATTTGTAACAAGCTGTATAACCTGGTTATAAATTAAAAGCCAGTAAAAAAGCTTCATAAGAAACACATATTTGCGTAGTGATTTGACTTTTTCAACCTTCCCTTACTGGAAAAGCCTTTTACCAGTTTATAACGCGTTATACATCGACAGAAAACATTTAATTTACAAATTGAAAAAATTATTAAGTGTTATAAATAATTTTTATTCAATAACTGGTTTTAGAACTCTGTGAACAAACCGGCAGTATGTGTTACAAAACTATTACTTGTTCTGTAGCTATTTTTCTGTTTTTATGACTTAATCTGCTTGTTATATATCAAATTATAATTATATTGTTATATTTAGGGTATTCACTTCAACGCTGAAATTTCCGAAATCGCAAATTTCCGAAGAGTTGAAGTGAGCGACCGTTTTAATTTTTTTTTATGCTTCTGTCAGCATGAAAGTCGCCATAGCTGGCTTTAATCGAACGCCAACAAAACAATTAATTGTGTCTACCTTTTGTTAAAATAAATATTAGCCGCGTTTTTTCCAACATCCTAATCCAGATTTTGATTTGGTTTGCAACTCTGAAAACTTATCACAGCTAGATGGCGGGGCAAAACAACGTAAGTTATGTCAACAACATTGTCAAATTATTTAAACAAAAAATTTAATTCAGCAAATAAAACAAAACAAAAAAATAACATAAGAGCTTTAATTCGAATGACCGACAAAAAACAAAGGTATTTATTTAGTACCAACAACAATTAGTTTTTAACTGAGATTTTACTTTTGATGATATTTTCAGGTATGATCTTCAGCAATAACAACAACAGCAGATACAGCAGAACAGCACTACAAGTCAAACAAATGGCCAAATAGCCAAATACAACAACGATATCAACAACGGCAGAAAATTTGCAACAACAAAACAACACTAAAAAGAGCTGTTTGTTCTCGAAGAATGGAGCAGGCCATCAGGCAGGTCAAGTGCATTGGATTATTAAAAATGCAACTTGTGCTGAACTTGAGACTGTGGCCTACAAGAAACATGCTGGACAGACAAAAGAGTGCAAATGATAGATGTAAATTTGCACCGAGAAGCACCTGATTAAAATTTTAGCAGTTGTGTCTTTGCTGCACTACATGAGCTTTTGATGCGACACCTAATCTTTCACTCAGATCCCACATGCCCCAAAATGCATATTCTTCACTAATGCGACAGTTGCAACAACAATAACAACAACAACTGGAACATCAGATGTATTGCAAGCAACCCAAACTTCGACAAAAATAGCCATAAAGGGACGTGACACCTTCAAAAACTTTGTTTTTAATGTTTTAAAAAATGCATTTATGTTCAATTAAAAATAAGTTATCTTTTTGAAAAATTTCGCGCATATTTTAATCACATATGTATATGGGAACAGGGAACATTTAACAAAAAAAAAACACATTCAAATTTTGCAATTTCGTGGAATTTGCTTATCTCAAAAATCGCATGTTTCAGCAAGTGCAGTTATTCCTTTGACAAATGTTTGCTGCACATCAACTTCTGCTGAAGTATTGATCCAGTCTAGTAACGACACCCAGTTTTCCTGCAGATGATGGAATGTTATTTTTAAGTACATATCTTCAATGGCTGTTAACAGATTTTGGTTCAGTTCATCTTCATTGTAAATTAGATCCCTTTAACCTCTAATTCCTCCAGTTCCAGCTCTTTTACTTCGTTAGCAGTCTCTTGAAGTTTTACTAGCGCTATGCCGCTTAGTGCACTTAACAACGACTGCAGCTTTAACTCGGCCTCTTTGGAAAGTATTTCAAGCGCTTCTAAGTGCACCAGAATGTTTTCGAATAAGATATGGAAACATAGCAGCTCTTTACTATTTTCTAACTTCAGCTCTTTGAATTTGTTCTCCAGTTGATCTTATTCCTGTTTGGCTTCCTTCAGAATTTCGCATAGATTGAGTTTTTCACTCTCCAATCACCAATCTCCGCTGCAATCATCACCAAAGTCATGAGAAAGTTTTATCTTACGGTGCTGTATTATAATCTGTTCCTCCGCCTTATTCAGGCGCTCAATTTTGCAAGCAAAATCTTTGATCTTGTTCGAGTTGACGACGACTATAATTCCAATGAAACACGAGCTGTATGAGCTCTATGACGACATTGACTTAGTTGAGCGTAAACAACTCAGCGACTAAGCTGAGGGTATGGATGAAGAAGCTTCAGCGAAGGTGTTTGAGGTGAAAGCCGAGCTCGACGACGAAGAGGACAACCATGTCTCCGATAGATTAACCATTCCGAAGAAGACCTAACTGCGCTTGGTGACACAAATTAGAGTGCGCGAAGAAGATGCGCCAGGCGAGAACTAATGAATTCGGCCGTAACCTGATTATGGGTTGTTATGGCCACCTAAATAAAAAACTGTTTATTTAATATAATATAATTTAAACAAAATGAAAGATTTTCACTTACTTTCAAGTTGTTTCCATATTTTTCAGTCAGCTGTCATTTGCTTACATTTGTTTACGTCTTTTGTTTTTTTTTGTTCGGTTTTACGTTCACTTATGCGATCTTGCGCCACCTGGCCGTGATACAATACAACATAATCTGAATAGTACGCAAGATTTTCTTTGTATGGAAATCGGATTTGGATGTTGGAAAAAACGCAGCTATTGTTTACCGTCTTAATTATTTTAAATTTATAATTTAGTTATTCCATAATAAACTAAATATGATGCTTAATTTGACGAATTAATATGAGAACAGACAAAATGTTCTTCTTCTTATTATATTTTGCATGTTCACAATGACTCACATCAATCGAACAGTTCTACTAACGACTACTGAACAGATCTTTTCTTCGCAAATTTACGACGATTAATTTTCATCAACTCAATAGATGATTAAATTTAAGCAAACTTCGGAAAACCAAAACAACAACAATTGCACTGAAATTTTCGTAAATTTGCGATTTCTGAAATTTCAGCAGTGAAGTGAATACCCTAATTATCATAACCTCGATATAAATAAAAATATAATTGTGCTTAAAAAGAATAAAATTTGTATTCAATTTTATACAAGATTTATAACTTGGTTATGAACTAAAGACAGTTCTGTCAAAATGCACCAAATTGTAAACATATTTATGGAATTCACAAAAGTTGATATTTTTAATGCTATTTGTTATTTCTGCTTTTTAGCACAAAATAGCACTCTAAAAAACCAAAAAAAAATAAATATGTATTTATATATTGAGTGATTAATGGAAATGAAATTTGAAATAGCAGACTATAATAACATAGGGTGTTCAGAAAGATTGCTATATTAAAACTTGATAATTTAGCAAGCCTTTGTGAATTCCATAACTATTTATTGGATGATAAATCGATAAAAAACAAATGAGTAAAAAAAAGTAAAAACTATTAACTCGTTAAAAATAAGTTATTAATGGTATTCAATGAATGGCGTATATATACATAAGCGTATAAAAATAAGTTTACACTGTGTGCTTCTACGAACCCACCATGAATAAAAACCAATTTAATGAACAAAATTTGACATCTCAAAATTAATTAAAACTATCGCACTTTTTTATATGTAGCAACAGTTTATCATATTGTAGTTAACACAAAGTTTAAAAATATTCTATTGAAATGCCAAAAACAAGTTGCAAATGCCACAGTTGCATTATAGGAACTATACGTTCTATTTACTCCACGTTTTTGTAGTGTAAACTGTGTATGTTTAATACCTTATAATTTTGTTATTGCAAATTAGGTTGCCGTTAACTTACCGAACAAACGCTGTTTACATCACCAATACGGCGTTCATTAAATACCACTATTATTTTAAGTAAGTTTTAGATGAAATGCGTCACATGCAAAATTGATTTCTTTGTGAACAAACTGGCCTTAGGCTTTACTTGTTGACTTTCTTATAACGTCCTTTTATATTAAAATATATAATGTATTACAAAGTCCATGTTGTTATCATTGGGTTATATAACTTCAACGGATTTTGACGTTTTTAATTCAGAATAAAACTTTTTAAAAAAATTGCATATATACAGCTTTTAATCACAACCTCTGTAAGTTTCCCCTGTTAATAGCTGTGAATGAATACAGTCCTGCATTTATTATCTGATTTTAGGTTTTGTGTGCATTAAGTTTTTGACTATTTGTCTGTACGATGCGTTAATATATATCGGCATTAACTTATTTCTGGCACAAAAGGTATTTCTTCAAGAAATGATGACAAGAAATTTTCTTGTCATCATTTTTAATATAAAATTTTTAATTTGCAACAATGTAGATTTGATGGCATCCCTGTTCTTGCGCATAATTTTGACAGTTGTTAGAATCAGCTGTTTACATATTTGTGGTGTTTTTATGTACTGCTATTATTTCTTAAATTTTGCCCAGAAATTAACTTAAATCTACTAAAATTTCAGAAACTTATTAAAAATGTCTGCAGTTCGCCGTGACATATCTCCAATCTTGCAAGCTATGCGCCAATTCTTGCTTGGTGTAAGTTGACCATAAAAGTGGCTAGCATTGCTTGCACTTGATATTTTTGAGGATTGATTATGTAAGCTATTAATTAAAACTTACTTATTTATCATTATAGCGTGAGCACACTTTGGCGGTGCGTTTTCAGGACGGTCTCTCTGATCGCACACAACCACCACCAGAAGTTCCTGGTGGTCCAGCTCATGTACTTTCCGCCAACTACTATGTTAATCGTGACGGGCGCCGTTTAGTTGCACCACCAATTGATGTCAAACAGATTGCGCTGGAAGCGGAAGCCAGCGGAATACCAAACAAACTACCGACACCAGGACAGGTCTATCACTGGGATTAACTATAATGAACTAATGTGTTAAGTTGCAATGATATAACATTTGAATCATTTAATAATATAAAGAAGTTATAATCAAACCTCTAAGCATTTTCTAAACTCATCAAAACAACATAAAAAAAAAATTAAGTACAAGTCCATTAATGCGGTAAATTACAGTTCCTTAATAATTTATGGACAGAAAACTTGAAAATAACAGTCAGTCGCTGGGATAAAGTTTGTGTTAATCTTTTGACAGAATCCCAGCAGAAAATTGAATGGCTCTTGCAGGTAGAATTCAGGCCTGATTCGGCTTAATTCAAACTTAAAAAAAAGCTCTGGCTTTTTGTGGCACTCAGGTCCCGATCCAGACGTTTGCCATGTGTGCTTGAAATATTTTATGAAACCGTTTTACAACTTAAATGAGCAATGCTGTTATAAAAAAGTGCTAAGTTTATGATAGAGCCAATCACCTTAAAAGTATTGTATGGATAAACTATAATGAACTCATTTTTTAATTATAACCATTTCACTATTTAAATTTTTATATCATAATATCTTAAAATTTATTGATTTACTGTTACCATTGTGTTGAAAAAATATTTGTAGATATAATAAATGTTTAAAGGGTGTGCAACTGTTATACGATTCGAAGATATGAAAAACGTGTACGGTAATAATTTTTATGACGAATTCATTTTATTAACTTTTTTCATATATTTTAATAAGAAAATAAACATCATTACTTATTGACAAAACATCTTCAATTTGTGGTACAAAAGATCTTAAAAAATGTATTTTACTGTCGATACCTTATGCATAGTAATACATACTTATGTATAAAGCAACAGCAACATTATCGAGTTTACAAAGTATTTCGATATTACTTTCCAATAAGAACAAAAATACGATGTCTTTAGGCATATATTACAATTATCCAATTGCACAAAACTTTATTGCATCGTGTTATTGTGCAACATGACTTTTGGGTTGGTTTATTTAAGTTGATTTATTTATTTGGTTTATTTAAGATATAATAAAGTGTAGAATTATCTGAAAAAACAATGCATATAATAAAATCTAGTAACTGCGCTGCTGCAAGCCCAAATTTACACCGTTAGCAGAGCGCAAAACTAAATTATACGTTGGCCGCAATTCCGAGCCCAATGGCAGCAGCTCAAAGTGTCGCAAAATTTTGCTAATCGTACTCTTCATTTCCAAAATTGCAAATTTTTGACCTATACAATTGCGTGCACCGGCACTGAAGGGCGTATAGGTAAATCCTCTATAAGCAGCGGCATTCACTTCAAAACGTTCTGGCTTAAAGGCGTTGGGTTCTGGAAAATACTCAGCATCACGTGAAGTCATAAAAAATGAAAGCATCAGACTTGAACCAGCCGGTATGGTAATGTTTTCATCTAAAAAAATACAAACATTATTATTTCAAAATAACTCATTGAGCTAGTTACCTATAACCACATCCGTTGTTGTAACACGATCTATGGCTGGCACTGGAGGATAGAGCCTTAACGACTCTTTAATGCAACATTCTAGATATTTTAGTTCATG
The DNA here is from genome assembly GCA_958299015.1 of Tetanocera ferruginea. Lineage (NCBI taxonomy): Eukaryota > Metazoa > Arthropoda > Insecta > Diptera > Sciomyzidae > Tetanocera > Tetanocera ferruginea. Next base: position 130,364,677 of record OY282643.1, on the reverse strand, counting down.
TAATTGTTGATATGTAATCGACGCATGCTTATCGCCACCCAAAACCTGCTGTATTTCTGTGAAAACTTTTGACTGCACCACCGGATGTTGTGATATCAGATATAGACAGAATGATATGGCGCTGGTTGTGGTGTCGTGACCTTCAAATATGAACGTTTCAACTTCTTCGCGTATGTCTTCATTGCTCAAAACGTTGCCCTCAATTGTTGATTGGAGCAGCACATCGAGCAGAGCTAGATGTTGTTTGGGCAAAATAGTAGGCACAGCGGCAGCTATAATAAAATAAAAGGATTTACTTTTTATTTAGAAAAACCAATATACGAAAAATCTTCAAATACTTAAAAAAACTCAAAAAGTGCATTAAAGCTTGACCAAAAAGGAAACATTTCGACGAGTTAAACTCTGATTAAAAAAACTGACTCTAAAAAACTATTAAATTGTTTGTATATATATCAATGATCTAAATTTTTGAATGTTGCTTGAATACCTACCCATATCTTTATTCCTGGCGTCTTTCAAGGACCTCACCAGCGCAACTCTACGCTCCTCAATCACCTTTGTGGTAAAGTTATGCATTATTTTGATGCATTTTAACATTTTTATATAGGTCGTTGGTGCTGTCAGAAAGAAAAGCCAATCGTTACACTGTGTGGTCTTTATAATACAATCGGCCATAACCTTAGAAACACTAAAACATAAGCAAACAAATCTTTTATTAATCATTATAAAAAATTTTTAAGAGTTTTTTACAAAGCCAACGCCTGTACATATTCCAGTTTGGGATTTTGTTGCGCCTGCACCTTAACACCCATGGCAGTTTCTAAAAATTGAATGATTCTTAACTGCCACTTTTTTTTAAGTTGAGAATTTATTACCAACCTGTTATAATGTCTAGCGTTACCAAACAGATATGTGGATATATATTCAAAATGGTCTTGCTATCGGCATATTTCTGCAGTTTTTGCACTAACACTGTACTCTGTCGATCAAATACCTCCACGAATTGCTCCAAAATCTTAAAATGAAATGTTGGCGTTATGATCTTGCGGTGTGTGTGCCATTTTTTGCCATTGCTCAAGAGCAGGCCGTTGCCTAGCCACTTCTCAAGAAAATTATATGCTCCACTCTTGTGAAATGCCTCAGTTCGTGTAAGTATGACTTCCAAATGTTTAGCATCCGTTATGATCAGGCTCAATTTATGAAATAACCATAATCTATAGATTCTTCCGTATTTTTCTTTATTCTTACGCGCTTTGCTGAAAACATCTAATTCGAATGCATTTAATCGTTGCTTTCTAATCTATTGAATATCTTACTTTCATTATTGACTCTACAATAGCTGAGTGCGTTACCAAAAAATGGCAAGGTTTTTGGTCCAGGAATTCTGCATTTCCTTAGAATAGTTTCACTATTCCTTTTGTAAAAATATTCGCAAATACTAAGAAACAGTAGTGTTGCAAGTAATAGACCTGCTGCGGTTAGCATTTTGAATGAACTAATTTTTTAATAACGTTTTTGTCAGTTAAAACTTGAAAATTCAAACTGTTTATGCAACACCTTGCTTAGCCTTGCGATTTATACATAAGTGAAGACACATTTTATAAGCTACTCATAAAAATTGATATGAAAATAAATTATTTTAAAGCACTTATAATATAAAAAGCAACATAATAGCCGAAGCAGATTTTTGCTTGTGTCTGGTCTATTTTTTATACTGCATGAATGGTATAAGCAGGGAACAAGGATTGGTCTACAATCATATACTTTATAAATGAGAAATTAACTAAGTACTGAAATATGTTTTCATTGAAACTTTATGGCTTAAAGTATTTTATTTTAAATTTATTATTTCAAGTTTAAACTCGCCATTAAAAACACTCTCGCAATGTACTTGAAAATTATATTTGTATTAACGATATTCTAATAATATTTTCAAACATAACTTTGCTAAATTTTCAATATTTTTTCATAAAAAATTTGCCATTTTTCGCAAAGCTCATTTTTGCTATCTTCATTACATTCTTGTTTATCAAAAAAGGAGCAAATATTTTGGAAAGGATAAGTTGATATTTAAAAAAATTATACAAAATTTTTGTAAAAATTCTTTTCTTGAGCTAAGGGGCTTGAGCTAAGGGGCTTCATGACGACATTGATAAAGTCAAGCGTATTAAAATTGAGCGGCTTCGCTGACTAGATCATGTCGAGAGAATGAACGGCGACGCTCCAGTGCAAAAATTATTCGTTTCGGTACCCAGCGCAACTCCATTGGAAAGACCAGGAAATGGATAACCTGACGATGTTTGGAGTTCAAAAGGCTTATCATAAATTTCCTTCATACCCAGAATAATTTTAATAAATTTTCCAAAATTATTCGAAAAAGTGATAAAATTATTTTAAGGCAAAACATAGTACTAAACATAGTACGATTTTTAAAGACAAATTTAGAGCATTGATTATAAAAAAAAGTTTATGGCATATTCGAATTTTGTCTGTGCTTCAGAAATATACAATTTATTCCTGTAGAGTTTGCAATCAGCACGTCTTAATTTATTAAGCAGTTTTACTCTTAAAAAATTTACTAAAATTAAACTCTCAGATACACTAAATTTTTAAAAATTAAAACCAATTCGGTTGTGGCAACAAGTGCCAAAAAATGCATTATTCCAACGCATACACTACAATGTAAAGCAGAGGAATTTTTAAATTTTTTTTCAATGTAAATGCTGACAACGCATAATTTCACATGATATGCATAAATTTTTTTTTAAATGTGAAATGCGGTACAATATACAGTAAAAGTTAAATTAAGCAAAACTGTAAATATATTTTATTTAGTCTATAGATATATATTTATTTATTTTAAGCCTATAGATATAAGTATACATTTTTAATAATAGTACAAATGTACAGAACAGTACAGAAATGTAATAAATAAAACTAAAATTTTTTCTAAATACTTCTTGGTTTTAGACCCAAATTAATGCCGCTTTTTGAACGCAATACTAAATTGATCATGGGACGCACTTCCGGTCCTAAGGGCAACAGCTCAAAATGCCGCAATACTTTGCTGACGGTGCTCTTCATTTCCAACATGGCGAATTTTTGTCCAATACAATTGCGTGGACCAGCACTGAAGGGCGTATAAGCGAAAGGATTTATTTTATCACCAGACTCAGAGTCAAAACGTTCGGGCTTAAAAGCGTCGGGCTCAGGGAAATAGTCAGGATCGCGCAGAACGAGATAAGTCCAAAGGTTAACATTGCAATTAGCGGGCACAGTAATGTCACCTGGATAAATGATAAAAAGCAGAAATAAAATATAGTGAAAGGACTAAAAAAATATTTTAAAATTTAAACAACATTTTTAGAAGTAATTTAGACAAATTAATTTGATATTCAAATAGAAATAAACTGCATTTCCAGTTCAAATGAAATTCGGAAGAGTTTCTTTAAAAATTGATAATGTATTGTTAAATCATGTTAACTTTTTACATTTTAAATTCAACTTTTTCCAAATCAAATTCGACTTTTTATCAAAGTCAAAAAATTTTTACAAATAAAAAAAAAATTTATTTATTTTTAATTTATATTTTGTAAATTAATTAAATAAAGAAAAAATATATTCCATTTCAAATTCAACGTGTAAAAGTTTTATTTGAAATGAAAAAAGTTTCATTTGATTTGTATAAAGTTTTATTTTGAACTTTAAAAAGTTGAATTTTAAGTGTAAACAGTTGAATTTGAATGAACAAAATTTTAATTTCATGTGTAATAGGTTGCATTTGTGTTAAAAACCAGTTATTATCGAATTTTAATTTATTATTTGTAAATTTCAGTTAGAATTATCAAAAAATAATTCGATGTTTTTTTGGAATTCCAATTGAAAATTTTTAATTAACCCTGGAAACGCTGTTAGTAAAAAAAATGCGCCAAGTACATACCTAGAACAACATCCTCGGTGGTCTCACGTCCTATGATTGGTACTGAAGGATAAAGCCTTTGTGATTCCTTCAGTACACATTCCAAATACTTAAGATCCTGCAGTTCTCGATAGGTAACTGGCTTATTTTTATCTGTACCAATAATCTGATGTATTTCTTCGACAAGTTTTGCCTGAACATTTGAATGACGTGCTATCAGATAGAGGCAAAACGAAATACCACTAGTAGTTGTATCGTGACCTTCAAACATAAACGTATCAACTTCCTCGCGTATATCCTCATTACTTAAGGGATTGCCGGCAACTGTCGATTGCAGCAGCACATCCAGCAGCGCCATGCGTCGTTTTGAGCCAATGCTATTGTCCACGGAATCTTAAAAATTTGTCAGATAAAGAACAACCAAGTTTGTCTAATAAAGACTAGTATTACCCAACACTTCATAGCTTCCATCAGCTATGGATTGCTCCAGAGCAGCTCTACGTTCCTCAATGACGTTAATGGTAAAGTCATGCATGACTTTGATGCATTCCGTTAATTCTCGGTGCTTACTGGGCTCTGTCAAGCGGAAGAGCCAGTTGGTGCGTTGCAGAGGTTTAATAAAACGATCGCCCATAATTCGCGCAGTTCTAGGGAGTTATAAACAATAATCATTTCATGCAGGGCTAAAATTTCATGAACAGTTGTATATTTACGTGGACAGAGCTTTTACATAACCAATGTCAGGATTCTTTTGCGCGTTTACTTTTACACCCATGGCAGTTTCTATTGAAAATGTTAAATTATTAAATATCAGCAAAACCATCTAATCCTTCTCTTAGAAGATTATTAAACGTACCTGCTATAATGTCCAGCGCTGTCAGGCAAACAACTGGAAATATATCGAAAGCCGTCTCGCCGTCAGCCTTCGCATAAAGTTTATTTACCATGACAGCACTTTGCTGATCAAAAACTTCAATAAATTGTTCTAAGATCTTAAAGTGGAAGGTGGGCGTTATGATCTTACGACGTGAATGCCATTTTTTGCCAGTGCTCAAGAGCAAGCCAGTACCCAACCATGGCTCCATAAATGCATAACCCATGCTCTTTTTGATCAACTGCTGACTACTGTAGACCGCTTCCAGATATTTCACATCAAAGACATTTACATTTGCCTGATGCAACAACCAGATACAATGAAGCTTGCCAAATTCTTTTCTGTTATTCCTAGCTCTTTCAATCATATCTGCAAAAAACAGAAAAGTGATTTTAATATAAGTTTATTTTCTTAATAATTTAGACACTTACTCTCTGTATTGATACCAATTACCCGCAGTGCATTGCCCAAAATCGGTAGCGGCTGGGGTCCTCCTATGTTATATTTCTTAAGCATATCAGTACGTTTCTTTCGATACAAATAGTCCCAGACAAAAATAAACGTTAGAGCTCCTATCAGCAGTTCCAGAAACATGTTGTGACTTTGTTGGAGTTAAATGTGATTTAGTTGTTGCAGTCTTAGTTATATTTAAATAGATTTAGACCAAGTGCTATCTGTTTGGAAGCTTATAAAAGTTGGTTGTTGACTGATTTTCTGTTTTATGACGGAACTGTAAAAAAAATTGAAAAATTATTTTGGTTTTTTATTATTTTATTGCACACGTTTTTAAAAATTAAATCAAAATGGCAAACTTTGAACCAAGCCTTTCTTCAAGGTAACCCGTGGTATAATAATTTAATCAAATTAACCTCTAAAAAGCTTGCTTTAAAATTGAAATTAATGACCGGTTTAATATTTTAACTGTTACTGAAAAACTTAATTTCACAAATAATTTTATTATATAAATTAAAAATTTAATTAAAATATAAAAACATGTTTGTCTTATTTATGTATTTTAATGAAACAATATTAAAAAAAACTAAATTTTTGATGCATTTTTTAGAAAAAAAAATGCTACGGCAGTATTCTCTACTGTAGCCAATAAAAAACTTGTATACTTTCGTTATGAAAATACTTAAAGTTCGTATAAGTAGTTTTATTTGCTGGTCTATTATTGTTATTATTATATTAATTGTCTATTATTTCTAAATTTCTAGACTGTCTTGATACAAACAATTTCTAAAGTAGACTATTTTTAAATAATTGCTATTATGTCAAATAGATTAAGTGCAATAAACAACTTTCGGTAGATTAAAAGCTCTAAATTATTGATATAAGTTATAAATTATTGGCATAATCTCTGAGCTAGATATGTTTTCTTATTGTTTCCACGTGATTATATATTTTCACCTATATACTTCACATCTTCCACTAAACACTAAACAGGGTGGTATGCTTTTGGGATTTTTATAATTGACTTTGAAAGCTAAAAAAAATGCAATATAACATGGAAACCGGCTCTTAAGAAAAACTCACAACGCTCAAAAAGCTCAAGTTTTGATATAAAATACTGAATACCATGGAGTTGTGAAAACCTCCTTCGAAATTATTGAGATTAGACGGGAAAATCAAACTCTGTGATATGTTGATAATTTCATTTCAATAACCTCCTAGTAGCAACTTAAAAATATTCAAAATGTATAACACTTTTTCATTCATAACTTCTCTGAAATGGGGATACAACTTGTGTGCACTAGAGCGACAATTCATTTTGAATCACTTGTACCATCTCAGAAAATTTTATGTCTCTGACTATCTGCCTATTCAAAATTTCAAAAATTAACAAACAAACTGTGCTTCTTAAAGGAAATTTAGAAAAAATTAGTGAAAACTACTCCTAATTCTCATAAAAATTGATGCTATAAAAGTAACAAAATCTTCATAAATTCTACAAAACAAATAAAAAAAAACTAATATCGCTACAAATTAAAATTTTTTAAAACGTTATCCCTGTAACGGCATCAAATCAAAAGCAATTTCTCGACTTAATTTTATATGAAAACAGATTTATAAAGCTATCTTTTGCAAGAAGTTTACATCAAAGCTTAGATGACCAATTCTAATATCGTTTAATTACCTAAAAGAACAAAATATAGTTTTGTAATTTTCAACAAAGGAATAGCCTTTAAATTGTATCTACCATTTTTGATAATATTACAAAATAATTTCAAGTGATTTCATTTAACTAAAATAGAGCCATGGTCGTGGTCGCACGGTCTAATCCAAACAACGTATGCCTCTCGAAAACTTTTTTAAAATTCAATTTATAAGCAATTAAACTTAAGATTTGAAACTAATTTTGTGCAACAAGGTTTTAAATGATATCTGAAATATCTTCGAAATTACTTCTACTACCATCTATCTACTATCTATTTTGTCGTTATCTACGTTACATTATTAAAACATGATTGCAAAATTTCATAACATATTTTTAGTCATTTTAATTTTTTGTGATTTATTGAAACTTATTGAAAACTTTTTATATTGTTTTTCATTTTGAAAGTTTCAGTTCTACAAAAAATATTAAAACATATACATGGGATCTACTACGGTTTCTGTTTTTACTTTTTTGACATTGGCCGTTTTTTTAATTTTTTTTTATAATTTTGTATTTTAGTAAATACCCTTAAGATTCTAAGTTTCATGGAAAAATTCCTACGGGTTCAAAAGTTACAGCCAGATTAGTGAGAGCGCATTTTTATTTTTCTTTTAACTGAATTTTAACTGAAGCTCAAAAAGAGGCACGTGTGCGTTTTGCTCAATATTTTCTTTCGCCGATACTTTTTTAAAAAACGGAAAGTTTTCCACTTTTCAGAAAATTGTAACAGGTGATGAAGAATGTTTTTACAGGTATGATCCTGAAACCAAACAACAAAGCATGATATGGAGCCCAAAAGGTGGAAATAAAAGTCAGTTGACAGATGTCAGTTAACTTCACCAGAGAGGAAGTTGTAGCTTCTATTCCTTTGGAAAAAGGTCAGACGGTAACTGCCAAGTGGTATACTGAAACTTGCTTACCAGAAGTATTCAAAAATTTATTGATTATTATAAAAATTTATTATCATGGCAATGCGCCAGCGCACACTACTAGAAAAACAAGCGACTTTATGCGCTGTCAGGCATGAAAGAAATTCGACCAGCACCTTATTCCCCAGATCTAGCACCTTGCGACTTCTGGTTATTTCAAAAAAAAAAAAAATTTCCCAGGAAAAAGTGTCTTCAACAGCAATGAGGAAATAATAATTGCGGTCAATGATGAAATTGCAAAACTCCAAAAAGCCGATTTTGAAGACTGTTTTTCAAGGTGGATTTATCGACTTCAAAAATGTATCGAAATAAATGGCGATTACGTTGAAAACATACAAAGAGATGAAAAATAAGGATATAAATTAAAACAGTTTTCTTTTGTTAGTCCCCTCGTATGAGCCATTTTAAATCCGTCACTGCATATGAATGAGATGTTTCAAAGAGATCGATCGTGTAAGATCAAGCTCAATCACTTTTATGCATGAGAGCCCTTATCATTATCTAACAAATTTACTACAAATGTCAAATCTAATCACAAATGTCCTAATACAATGCCAAATACTTAATTTTTTCAAAACATTTCATGGGATCAAGAGTTTTAGAAAACCATCAGCTGTTGTGGTCACAAGAAAAAAAGTGTTACTTCTATATGATGATGGACGTAAATCTAATTTATTTGAATTTATTGAAATAAACATTCATTACTCATTACATTGAGTAACTATATGAAACAATACACAAAATTCACTTACACCGATACAAAAATTAGTTCTATGCAAATATTGTAGTTTTTTTAAGTATACCTATCAATCAAAACAAAATAAAAGTAAAAAGCCGGTGAATAATTTACAGTAACTGTTAATAACAAGGTTATATACAGTAACTGAAGAATTAAAAATAAAATTTTATAAAGGAACTCTCTTTTTTTTAGGAACTCTCACAAATTTTTAGTTAAAAAATTTTACCAATATTTCCCTTTCGTATTTTTTTCTTGCTTGTGACTGTTATTTAAAAAATTAAAATAAAACAAAAATACGCCAACTTTTAATATAGAAATTTAGTTCTTAAACAACTGGATTAGATCACTGACTGTACAGCTTTAAACATTGAACATACTTGAGTTGATCATTATTATCACAAAAACAAATCTTTTTGTTTTTTTATTTTTTTAAAAATCTCATTATCTGATAACATTTAAAAAGATTACAACACTAGCAACAATGAACTGAATTCGCTAACACATGTTTATTTATGTCTCTTAAAAATAGATATTATTTACAGTTGGACTTTGTGTCTTGAGCTAGATTATTTTTTTTTCAATGTAGCACAATTAAACACTTCAAAAAAATTTATTTTTATTAGTTAAAATAAATTAATTTTAGCATTTCATTAAAAAATCTTTTAAGTATTTAGTTCCGTTGAACTTTTTAACAATTCACCTGTTCGCGAAGAAAATGTACCCGACGACAGCGCACTGCTACTAAATTGACAGCTTGAAGCACTTGTTTCAACTGAAAAGTTTACTCTTTTTACGCCTATATAAATTAAGCTTCCTGCTTAAGAATTGTAGGTATGACATTAACTATTTTATGCTCTTGTGCATGTGCTGGTTTTATTTTCTGTTTATTTTTATGTTTTTATTGTACATTCGTATAAACATTATTTGCAGCCGTTTCATTAACTGATGCTAGTAAACAATAGATTAAAGAACTAGTTTCAGTTTGGCTCTCTTTTTATATTAAATTTGCTCTCTTTTATCAAAATTTTTTTATTTAGCCCACTCTTTGAGTCAAGAATTTGAATTGCTGACTTTGAAAATCTATGCTTGGCAATAAATCTACTGCTTAAAAACTGTGCAATTTTACACAGTAAAAAATTTTCTCACTTGCATAGCAAGCAACATTTTTTTAACTTTGAGACTTTCATTGGGAAATATAACAGTTTATTTCCTGAATCGATTATTTTTTAAAGCTTTACTCAAATAAACTAAGTGACGTTAATTAGAATTTAATTTAAGAATATTTGCACTTTTCTCCTCAAAAGTATGTTCAACCTTTAAGAGGGCTCAAAATATATCAGCTCTGTTTCCGTACTCACTTCAAGTAACTTGAAGTTACTCGAATGCGTTTCTTTACACATTTTTCCAGCACGAGAGAGAAGAAGAACAAGCAAAATGTCACTTTTTGTCGCTCTCTATTACTCGAACTTTACTTGAAAAATTTCTTCGAGCACGAAACTCGAGCTTCAAACAGCTGATTGGCAAAGTGATAAAACTGAATTTCTGCATTGTGTTTTGACAAAAATGTATGCAATTGGTTAGGAAATTAATGAAAATAGTTAAAATTACCAAATCAACGCTTACGAAAACGTTTTAAATACAGAAACACAGCAATTAAATTTTATTGTTTTCAAAAAACAGGTGTTGTGCTTGAAACTTACTTGAAAGAGTTTCCGTACTTTTTGACAAATTTTCTCATTTTGACAAATAATCAAATTACTCTCTATTACCCGAACTTTACTCGAACTTTACTTGAAGTGCGTACGGAAACAGACCTATCCTTTCAAACCATATGTTGAGCACAAAGCGGGTCTGCAATAAAAAAATTTGTCGTGTTTTACTCATAACTTTAACCACAGAAAGAAAGAATTTTATTTATTTTAATTTAAACAATGAATGTGCTCTATTTTAATAAACAAATTCAAGCACGACCGTGCCAGTTCGACAGGCTTTGTAAAGATACGGTAAGTTCTTAAAGATAACGCTGTAGTCGAATTCTGTACATAGGAATTATGGAATTTTATATGTTAATGAATCTGCTAAGCACTATAAAGTGAATCAGGGTATTATTTTTAAAATTGTGGCTATGTTGTTACAGCACAATCTTGATTGACCATGAGGGAATAATAAAGCCCGATAATCATGAGAAAAAACCTGTTCAACTTTAATGAACGATATATTTCTAAAAGTTCTCGAATACTTTGTTTTACATAGATTCTGAATAAGCTGAGGACAATTAAATTGTTCTAGCTTTTATAGGTGCTTTGTTCTACGTGAGCAATAAAACTAAAACATGCAGTATAAAATAAAAATCTATAAATAATTTTAATCACGCCTTTATCTACTGTTATAAAATAATTGCCTTAAGTCAATGTTGCCAATGAATTCAAATATCAATCAAATAACTTAAATCGTAAAACAGAACCATATCGTTGTGAAACAAGTGTAGCGAATCATATGCGGCATATGAATCTCTTGACAGTCACGGTTATTTCATAAAATGTGCCTTCACTGCCGAACTCAGAAACTTACAAAATTTTGTTTCTGGAATTTGAAAATTGCTCAGCTGCATTATATCACGAATATTAAGATAATTTTAAGCTGGGAATATTGTCTGATCCAAAGAGATTTTGGAGATTGCCGTCATAATAAATGGCTTATTTGCCAATCTTTTTAAAGAGCCCTTTTGATCCTGAGTATATTTTAATCCTTATATAGAGTATTTCGAATATATGAATTGCACTCCCAAGGATTCTTTAGAACCTATATCATTAACTTGAGAGAATATTTTAAATGAACCGAAACCGATTATCCGAATCTAATAAAACCAGGGGTATTCCGTATAATCGAAAATCCGGATAATCGATTTCTAAGTCAATTCAAACAATAATGAAATTTCAATAACTTTTTATTATGGAAAGAGTGGGTTTTTCATACGTCATTTAAACAATACGATATACAAAAAAAAAGGATTTATTAAGATAATGAATAACATAATACCTATGTTAGTTAAAATTTCGATTGGAAAAATTTCAAATCATTTCTAAATCGGTTATTAGAGCCGTGAAGAATGAGTCCGGATATTCGGATAATTGATGTTCGGATAATCGAGATTCTACTGTATATTGGATTGGATATAATGGATCGATCGATGAAGATTTTGGCACATTTTTGTGAACCTCCCTCCTTACGAGGATCGTTAAAATCTATTAAAAATGCAATTATGAAGTGAGCGAAGGAAGTCTGTCGAATATCATTTATTTACACCAACTCATAACCGATGTATTCGATTGTCCGGAATTTCTTTCTCGTTTAAAATTTAACTCTCACGGTAGTTTAGTGAGATAATTTATCATATAATTAATCATATAATTAATTTACTATTTAGTAGAACAAATTATATGGCTACTGCTCCTTTAAACAGCATGAGTGCTCTTGTTAACAACTATACTTTTTTTATGTTAGTTTGTCGAAAGGTCCACTCAAAAGTAAATTAAAAACTATTTGGATCTGTATTTAAGTATGCATGTTTAACTGTTATGTCTAAAACAAGCCGAATCCATTCTTTGGTGGGTACAATTTTTCCCACATTAACCTGTTTTGAGTCACTGTTTCAATATTTCAAATTCATGACATTGAAATATTTTAATGATTTCTAGATTTTGGCTTCAAACTGATAAATGCGGCGAATTTGCGAAATAGCTGTAGTAGCTGAACTCTATTGTTATTGTGCTGATTGCTTCGAGTGCTTCGGTGACTTTATTGTCAACTGTCTGAATGCCCAGTTCACACAAAGTATTATTAAATTAATTGGACAACTAATACATATACTTTACTGCTTTAATTATACTGTTGTGTAATTTATGTATTAAAATTGGTAGTGGGGGCATGTTGTTAAATAAGCAGAACGTCACGAAAGTGTCTAGACTTCAAATATAAGTCTCTATTCGAATTTATGAAAATAAACTAAGTACATGTTAAGAAAAATAATCTTGGCTTTTATTAATAATCTTAATAATCTAAGAAAGTTTGAATACGTTTGAAGAAGCGAAAAATAACTACCGTAAAAATTGCAAATCAATATTGTAAAAAAGTGTGAAATTTGCTTAGCTACGTCAAAATTAAAAAAAAAAAACATCTAAATAAAAAATCATATTTTTTCCGGTTAATCAGAATAAATAGACTTTTGTCTTTATTAAATACATATAGCAAAAATTCAATCAGAGAGTGAATCAATTAATTTTCGGAGTACGTTTAACCTACGTCTATATTTTAAAATAATAATTTAATAAAAATTTCAATAATTCAATAAATAAACCTGTAATTATTGAATTTCATAGCTCCATCACAGTTTCTGAGACGATTTTTTTGTTCTAATAAGATTATTTTCAAAAATATACAATATATATTTTATATATTTCAATATATATACTACTTTTATGAATCTCGAATATATTAAAACATACTCGAACTTGAACTACACGTGAATGCTTAACACGAATTACACGTCATTATGACTTCTTGAGACGATAAAGGCTCCAATGGGTAGTTCATTGGGACTTTTTCTGAACCCTGAGGCGTCTTTTTATTCCCTAGTTTCAAGAAGTCCCAATGACGCAAATTGTACTTGATCAAAACAAAATATTGACCAAAATATCATTTATTCATCCTTTAGGAGTCAAAAACTTATAAGCTTAAATGCATGACAGTCAAGATAACATGAACCCGTGTACACGTGAATGAGCTGTAGCTCTAATAAGAATACAAATTTGAAGCTATTTTTGTTTTAAGTATTTACTCAGAATTTTTCTTTCAGTGTAACCTTAAAATTTTGTGAAATTGTGCTCAAATTGGTTTTATATACTGAAGCATATGTAAAGCTTTGCAACTCGAAACCTCTTTTAAAGAGTGAAAATCTCTTATAGACACTGGAAAAAGACATGATAAATCCTTATAATAGTCATATTCTTCACCCTTATTAAATCAAATTGTTTGGAATAAAGACGAAGACATAAAGTCTCTTCTTTTCCTACTTAGTTTCACTTCTGCCACCAAACAATTTTGTTAGTTGTTCATGCTTTCTCTACTAAGTGGCTCTCATCTAGATCTATTTGAGTTTAAAAAGAAATGCTTTATATATTTTGGTATTTTTCGGAAAAGGTAAGCAGTTTAATAAAGATGTTGGAAAAGAGACACATTTTAATGATTTAGAAACACCTAAACTTCTAAATTACAAAAATGTACCCTTTTATGTATAAACTCGAGGCTTAAGGGCTAAATTCATGCCGTTCTTGGAACGCAAAATCAAACTTAAAGATGGTATAACATCCGGTCCCATAGCTATTAATTCATAGTGCCGCAATATCTTGCTGATGGTGCTCTTCATTTCTAACATGGCATACTTTTGGCCAATACAATTGCGTGGACCGGCACTAAAGGGTAAATAGGCAAATGGAAAAATGTCTGTCGAATTTTCGGCCAAAAAACGTTCGGGCCTGAACTCGTTGGGATGCTCAAAGTAATCCGCATCGCGTAGCACGATAAAAAGCGGTACATTCAGATGCGTATTGGCGGGAATTACTTTATCATCTGTAACAAAGTATTGATATCGTTTTACAAATTTACACAAAAACAATTAAACACATGTCATTGCTTACTAATTTGCGTATCTTCGTTAAAGAAACGTCCAATAATGGGTACAGGTGGATAGAGTCGCATCGATTCTTTGAGCACACATTCCATATATTTCAAATCTTGTAACTCGCGATGTGTAATGGTGCGTTGCTGATCGTCGCCCACAACTTGACGTATTTCGTCAAAGACTTTCTGCTGTATGTCAGGATAACGTGAGAGCAAATATAGAGCAAACGAAATGCCGCTGGTTGTGGTATCATGACCCTCAAACATGAAAGTATCTACTTCTTCGCGTATATCCTCATTGCTGAGCGGTTGTCCAGCAACCGAGGACTGCAGCAGAACATCAAGTAGAGCCATGCGTTTCTTGACGCCTAGATCGTCGTCGAGGTTAGCTATATAGAAGTTGGGATTTAAAAGGAAACTTTAATAAACTTATACAACTACTTTCTCTGCAAAACTACCTGCTGCTGATTGCTTGGTCAGGCTTTGCTGTAACGTTTTTCTGCGTTCTTCGATAACGTTCTTTGTAAAGTCCTGCATTATTCGTATGTTCTCCATCATATAATTATATCTTTTGGGTGCAACCAGACGGAACATCCAGTCCTCGCGCCATGTTGGACGACGCAAGCGTTGTGCTATGATTTCGGTAACGCTAGAACCGTTTAATATTTTGAAAATTAATGATAAACACTTGTACACGTTAGCAGAATTTCGAATTACTTACGTTTTAACTGCCTTAACATAACCGAATTGTGGATTCTTTTGCGCATTGACTTTGACACCCATGGCAGTTTCTAAGAAACAAAAAAAAATTATTAAAATTGAACTGAAAATTGAAATGAATTGAAAATTGAATTGAAATTTTTGTCAGTGGTGAAAAGTTGACAAACGAACAAAACAACGAATTGGCCATTTCAGCACGTGAATGGACTTTGACTGAGCTTTTAATGATCGGCTAATGTTCACGTTCTCAGAAAGTGACGGCCACACAGAAGAATTTATTTCAATTGAAAAATAAACTTTTGCACGAAGTGAGAATTAAACTCGGGATGCGTTGGCTCGCTCGCCACACATTTAGCACATACGATCACCGCCGAAAATTTTATAATCGAGATAAAAACATGAAGTTCTTTGTATATTAAACAAGATAGACACACGTCTGAGAATCGCGATTTAGAACCGTTAAAGACAACCAAAACATATGAGACAGCAAAAAAAATTGTATGAATTTGACAAATTTTTTTCTCAGTGTAAAAGAAACCGATGCGACTATATTGTTCAACCTGCTATGGTTTAATGTTTTTCACAGTCAGGAGCGAAGATGAAAAGGGCTTTAATCGTTATTTTTAGCTCACCTGCTATAATATCCAACGCTGTCAGACAAACCACCGGAAAAACATCCACTATCGTCTTGCCATCAGCATGTGGACGTAGTTTTTCCACCATCGTACTGCTCTGCTGATCGAATATATCCACAAATTCCTCCAGAATCTTAAAATGAAATGTAGGCGTAATAATCTTGCGCCGAGTATGCCATTTTTTGCCAGTACTCATAAGCAGACCATCGCCCAGCCAAATTGAGAGCATATCGTATACCATATTTTTAGTGATCAGTGTGGGACTGCTGAGCAATACTTCCAGATCTTTAGGATCTGCAGAAAATATAACGAGCTGATGCAGAACCCAGGAGTGAAAAGTTTTACCCTTTTCCACCACAGTAGCACGCAACATATCGATTATATCTGTTTGAAAAGTAAGAGAGAGACAATAATTAAGAGAGCTAGCTAAAATAATGAAGAGAGTATGAAACTAAATTGATTAATTGCGATAATAGAGAATGGATGACTTGAACAAAAAGTAAAGTTTCTGTAAAGTCATGAAATTTTATCTTTAAATTAACTTATTTTGCACTTACTTTCAGAATTAAGTCCACGCATTTTTATTGCACTTCCAATCAATGGCAACGAAGGACGTCCTGGTATTTTTGATTTCTTAAGCACATCATTGCGATGTTTTTTATTAAAATAATCCCATATGAGCAATAATAAAAATGCACCGCCAAAAAGTGTAAAAAACATTTTGGCTTATTTTAAATTAAAAATATTCTCTTCGAATTCTGGGCAGTTTGTGTCACACGCCGCTGGTCAAAGTTATCCCACACTGTTGTGCGTGTTTTTATGAACTGAACTGCTTTTGAATTTGATCGTTTGTTCTATGTTAAAGAGCTAATAGTTGATTAGCACGATATGAATGGTACACTGCGCAAAATTCATGACTATGCGAACTTAATATTTTTGTTTTTCGATATGACAATATCTATGGGTTGGTATGGGTTTGTATTAATATATGTTTTCTATTTTTTTAAACGTATTGTTAAGTAGTAACGTCTTACCGTAATTAATGCAACCAAAAAAATAACGCTTGTGTGACATATAAAGTCTGCGTTTCTATAGTTTTACTAAAATTAACATTTGTTTTTAATACATGTTAAACAACAACTGTAATTAACTTAAACTATTTATATGAAATCCACACAGCACTACAGCTTTAGTTATTATTGCTTTTTTTAGCTTTAGTGAGTGTTGAGATGAAAAAATTTTAAAACTGTGACTTCTTTTCTGAGCTCATCGGATTTTCGAATCGAGTCGACTATGTTAAAATCAAAATATTATTAGGTTATAATTTAAATCCAGCGTCGGATTTCTTTTTTTTGAAACCGTAATATTTCAAAAATTTTTTTGGGATTGGCTGTAGTACCATTTATTAGGCCGCGTGCATAGTAAACGCCGATTCAGACAGGCAGGCTTAAATCTATGTGAACAAGCGAGACAGATAGCAATTTGTCTGAATCGGCGTTTACTATGCGTGCGGCCTTGTACGTAAAGCTAGACAAAGCTGGGCTAAACAAAGATAACTTGGACACATCGACATGTGATTTTATTTTATCGTCAATGACCATTAAATGGTGTGACAGTCATTCTGCATTTTTCAAATTACTTAGTGAAGATGGTGGGTCTGGATGTGTGACACCTTAAAAAATTTTAATTTACCGTAAAAAACACGGCTTTGTGTTCACTCACATACAACACAGTTACTCAATCAATCTGTTGATAGATTTATCTGTGTAAGATTACCCCGAACCTTCCTTTAAAAGGACATCTCTGCTTAATCCTCTTACTCTCCATTTTTTTATTTTGATTTGATTGATTTGGATTTAGTCTGTTCATTGAATAACAGCCTGTAAGCACCCCGCCTGTAAGCGTTAAATTTAGTGACCAAAAAAATATTTTTTGAATAAAAAGTAATAAAAAAGTAAAAAACATCTATTTAGGAGTGTGAAAAATTAAGAAGCAAGATTTTTAAGTTGAATTGCAGAGGTTTAAGTTGCATGTTGTGCAGTAATCCTAAGATCATTGAATGCCCTGATAATTACCTCTTTGGCTTATTTTTTATCAGTATCAACATATCATTTTTAAGTATTTTTGTAGAATTTTGTAGAGGTGAATTTTGAAAAGCAGGACATTTTTGAAAGCGAATTTTATAAAAGAGAAAAAGAAAAGGGATTTTTGAAAAAAGTGAATTTTTAAAAAGGTAATTTTGTAAAAATATCTTTGTATGCGGGTAATTTTGAACCCAGCCTTATTTTTGGATTGTAGAAATATCTGATTAATTTTTTAAAAATTCAAAATTTGAAATATTTTAAAGTTTAAAACAAATCTTAAAATAAAAGCTTATATTGGGAACTAAATGAAAAACTTCGTTTTCATATTCAACCATGCTTAAAAAGTTTTAACTTCAATAATTTAATATCAACCTAATGTCAAATCTTTTACTTTTGGGGGTGCTTACATGTTAAGTTTACCGAATCGAATGCCCACTTTAGCGACCTTGATAAAATCTAAATTTAACTTTTAAAAACTTATTAAGCTTCACTGAATTTAACTTAGTACCGTCGGGGTTTTTTACAGTAAAAAATGCCGGTTCCTTATTTACAATGTATAGATAAGTGTCAATTACGCTAAATGTTTGTTTATATTTAAAAGCTTACCGAAAAGACTAATAAAAAATTGGTTTTACAAACAACAAAACAGCGTCAAACATTTCACACAAGATGTAATAGCTCGTAACATGATAAACACAAATGTAAACATGGTATATTCATGATCACATCATCCAAAGATCAATTTGTAAATTTTTCTAAGAACAGTAGCAGCGCTAATTTGAAGTAGCACAAAGTATACTCTTACAATAAAGCTACAGTCAGGGCTGCCACTCTTAAAGATTTTATTCTACCAAATTTCATGCAAAAATTTACCAAAATGAAAAATAATTTACCAAACACAAAAATTTTTTTTTAAGTTAAATTTAAATATATTTTTTTATTAAATTAACATTTATTAAAGATTTCATTCACAAGACAAAAAATAAAAAACATAAAACTTAAAACGTATTCAATACTACAGAAGACTTTTAAGGAATAAATCACACATTATTAAACTAATATTAACAGTACAAAAAAATCATAATTATATATATATTAAAAAATAATGAAATCAACTAAATTAATTAGTTTACTTATCAAAAATGTTAATCTACAAGTAATTTGTTGGCAACCACACATAATAAGGTTTATTTTTTACCTAATTTTAGAATCTAATTTTACCTAACCTGATTTTATACCCCCACGTGTACTGCGTAAGGGGTACGTTAATTTTGTCACGACGTGTGTAAAGCCCATAAGGAGGCGTGGTAGGTATAGAAAAGTATATATATTCTTGATCAGCATCACCACCTGAGTTGATTTAGCCATGTCCGTCTGTCTGTCTGTGGGCACGATTACAGCCTTAATTTTGAAGCTATCGCGCTGAAATTTGATATTTAAGCCCTTTTTTTT
The DNA here is from genome assembly GCA_958299015.1 of Tetanocera ferruginea. Lineage (NCBI taxonomy): Eukaryota > Metazoa > Arthropoda > Insecta > Diptera > Sciomyzidae > Tetanocera > Tetanocera ferruginea. Next base: position 130,345,488 of record OY282643.1, on the reverse strand, counting down.
AAAACAAAGATCAAGTCCGAGAATGGGCCAAATCTAATGAAAAGCCTATATAAAGAGGCTTGTGTCGAAGCTATATAAAAAAAAATTAAATATTTATAATTTTTATATAAAAATTAAGACGTGTGAGAAAAATGAGCGTAATCCACCCACGAACACGCCCACCTCCCATACAACCCCAAAATTGAAAACTATATAAATAGGCTTTTGTTGAAGCTACAACAGTAAACTTAGATATTTATTCTTTTTATAATAAAATGAAGATGTGTTAAAAAATGGGCGTCATCCACCGATGAACACGCCCACCTCTCATACAACCCATAATATTGGAAACTCTATAAATAGGCTTGTCTTTACTTTGCAGGAAAACAATTTGATATGAATGTATTTTAGACGTCATCAAAATAGTAAAATTTTTTGAAAGAGCTCCAATTTAAGAAGACCTTACTAGTTTTAGAATCCGTTTCGCTTGAAGATGTTTCATCGCTTTCCACATTGGTCGCCTTCTATCTAATAACAAATTTAAATACAAATGACATAATCGCTTCGAATATCAATTTTAAGAAAGTCAATTTATTAAAAATAAAAAGTTACTGATCCATTTTAGCGATCCATCAATTTCTTCCCTAAGCCGACGATCTAAGCAACTGACAAATTCAAAATTTTTACATTTTGCTTTTCGTTCATTCGTGCAATTTTCACTTGATGCGTTCGTCTTATTTGAAAGATTATTTTCAACCATAACGGTGGTGCTGCACAATGAGCATGGTTGATATAATTTTTATACGATAATTTTTTTTATATGTAACTTATATTAATTTTTCATTTATTTAAAATTTACCAAAACGAAAAAAAAAATTACCATTTTACCAAGTCAAAATATTTTTACCAAATTTGGTAATATTTTACCAAAACGGCAGCCCTGGCTACAGTTTCATCGTCAATTTCAAAAAAGAGCAAGTCATTGTGGTAACGCTCACTCTGCTTTGAATGTGGGCATACTAGACGAATGACTTCTACCGGTTTTGTTGTGAGTTTAAATTATTTCAAATAAAACAATATTTAATACAAAACCGGTCCATACGAGAAAAGAATAATATTCTCTTTATAAATTCTTGCAAGAAATTTCACTCAATGAACTTTAAGGGGCTTCATCATATAAGAAATGTTTAATTTTGTATTGGCTTTAAACTCTAGACTTCCTTTCGATTAAAAAATATTACAGTCTAATTCTGATCATAACACATTCATAGGACAGTTTTTATCAGTTTTGAAAATTTAAAAATAACTGTGTTCAGTTTGTAGCAAAGTTATCTTGGCAAAATTAAAAGTACATAGTTCAATATGAATTTTTATAAAAATGTTTTATCAAGTATTTGAAAAAAAAACAATGATTACTAAAACAAAAACCAAGCCACAGCAATTGATAACATCGAACAAAATCTAATCGTACTCGTTGTCAAAATATTTTTTAAATTAAGAGACATGCATAAAACAAATTAAATTATCGGTCTTTTACTACTGATAACATAATTGTTGATAACACTATGGAACAAATTCTGGCTAGCAAAAGTTAGGTCGATTCTGAGAGTGAGGGGTTAAAATAGAGGCTAAAGAAGACCCGAATCGCGGCGTTTGTTTATGTTAGTTCGAATATTTTTTTAATCGACCTTCGAACTTTGCCATCAAATGCAAAATTAAAATTTTCGTTAAAAATCCAAAAACCATAAAATTAATAGCGAACAATTTTCTAAATCAATTTTTGTTATTATTGCACAGTACTCTAGCAATAATTTGGCTTTTACAGATTGGAAAATATCAATTAGTCGACGAATTATAACCAAAAAACCATACATATAAACAATATGCTGAAAATCGGCATTTGACTGCAAAGTTCGAAGGTCGATTAAAAAAAAATTAGAACTAACATAAACAAACGCCGCGATACGATAATCTAATTTAGCCTCTATTTTAACCCCTCACTCTCAGAATCGACCTAACTTTTGCAAACCATAATTTGTTCCATAGTGTAATTGTTTGCAACCTAGGTACACTGAAAAATTTGCTTTTTTTGGAAAGTTTTTGATCGAAAGAGATTTAAATGAATCCTTAGGTTTGAATTAAGGAGGTTTTCTAGTCTATGATGTTTTTTTAAATTCGATTGAATAAACTTAAAATATTTTTAGTAGCCATTTTTTTATAAGATACTAGCTGGGACCCGGCGCGTTGTGCCGTCCTTGTCCAATGACTGTTCCAGATTGTCAATAGAAGGCCATTAACATTAAGTAACTCTACTCTGAGTTTAATATTCTTGGACCAATATTTTCAAAGCTTTTATATATATAAAAATTGTCTTTTTTGGGTGGAACCACACACCTTGTCCAATACCCGTTTTAGTTTGCGAGTATATTCGAGTAGTAGCATATCACCAAATAGTTTCTCCAAACCGAGTTTCTTTGATCTCTGATTTTTATTTCCAAAACTATTAAATTTAAAAAAGTGTCTTATAGATGTAGCCACACCCCCTGTAAAATGCCCATTGTAGTCTTCCAGTAGCAGGACACCACCAAACAGTAACTTCATTCTGAGTTAAAATGTTATGTGACTTTTACATCCATAGCTATTCTGTATCGAAAATTCAAGTTGTATAGGCCTCGCCCCGTTTTCCAATGCCCGTGTCATTTTTATAATTGAGAGACCTGTCCAATAAGTTATTTCATACTGAGCTTCATTGTTATACGATATTTAGTTCCAAATCTAAAACACAAAAAGAAATTTTGCATTTCAGTCCTTAAAAAATCTTTAACCGAGCTTCTTATGATCAATTGTGTTGTGTGTATTATGACCGAGAACTGGGCCTCGACTGGGGATCGATCTCGGGTTCCGAGCATGCTAAGCCACACACTTAACCTGTATGCCACGGTCACCACTAGTCACTAGGTCACTAGTTTCAAATATATTCGATATAAAACAGTTTCGAAGATATAAATAATGATTCGATATAAAAAAACGCCCATACAGGTGCTATGCTCCCCTTTCCAAAAATCGCTCAAATTTGACAGTCAAAGGGCGCGTGTCATCAGTAAGTTCATACCGAGTTTAATTGATTTGTGATTTATGGACGAAAATAAAACCGAAAGTTATTTAATTGAAAAAGTGCCACGCCCCTCGTGGATAGGAAGAGGATTTGTTTGATAGGATTTGTGTGGATAAAGAGCGCGCAGGACGGCCAAACAAGTTTGAGTATGCCGAATTGGAGGCTATATTGGATAAAGACTCGAGGCAAACGCAAGAATAACTGCTCCAATGGCAACAAAATGGGAGCAATGACAAGGTATTCACAATGACAAGGTGTATAAAAGGTATACTCTGTATTTGGTGGGACCAATTGGGCGTGGTGTACTATGAGCTGATACATCCGGGTAAAACAATTACAGGGCAACTTTACCGAACTCAATTGATGCGTTTGAGTCGAGCATACGACAAGGTAATTTTGCAACTTGACAACGCTCGGCCACATGTTGCGCAACCGGTCAAAACATACCTTAAGGTAATTGTAACGTTTAAGCTATTGTAACGCTGAAAATGGAAGTCCTACCCCACCCACCATTTAGCTCAGACATTGCCGCTTCCGACTATATTTAATTTTCGTCGATGAAGCATGCCCTTGAAGCATCCTCCAAAATTGGATCAATTCGTGGATCACATCAAAAGACATATCGTTTTTTCGAGATGTTATCCGAAAATTTCCAGAAAGATAGAAGTTGAAGTAACGATGGCCAATACTTGCAAAATAAATTTATAACACATTTTTCATAATAATATTTACATACATACCAAATATTTTGATACTTTTTGTGTATTACCCATTAACCAATATTTATTGGATTTTTTGGTTAGACATAAAATTTATTTTGAAATAAAAAATATTTACAGAAACTTATTTTAACTTTTAGTTTTTTCTTACACAAAATTTTCGTTATTAATAATGGTTCCTTTATTTTTGTTTCAACCTTGATATCCACCTTATTAAAAGTCTGGATAATTTTAAACTCTAAGCCCCATCCCCCCTTTAAGGCTTTTTAGCTCCAAACGGCAATTTATTTCAGCAAATATTTTCTTAACGTATACAATTTTTTAAGTGTAAATATTTTTAGAAAATTGAGAATAGAGTGGGATAAGTTATTGAGAGAGATTCAGAATAAATCTCTCTTCTACCTATTGAGGCATTCTTTATTGTTAGCAGTGCATCATTAGCAGCTTTTATAGTTTATTTAATTTTAAGTAATACAGCTGTTTTCATGCCAGAAATTAGTTAAGTGGACGCAGTCATGCAGTGAGGTTTACTTTGGATCTGCAGCGGCTAGAATAACTTTTACGCTGGCGTAAATTAGAACGAAATTGAAAGCGATATTTTACTTGATCGCAACTATATTCTTTCGTTCTTAGTTTCGGAAGCATCTCTTAGCTTGTGCGTTTTTGATAACATCTTCGGCATATAACAGAAGTTTAGAAATAATCAATCTGCTAGATAAAAACGCGAATTGAAATGTTTTGGGAAATAACACTGACGCTTATAACATTTTTACTGCTGTGGGACTATCTGACAAAAAAACGTCGCAATGATATGCTCGCATATATGCCTGGCCCAAGAGCGTTACCGCTGTTTGGAAATGCGCTCATGTATCGCGGCCAGGGTCCTGCCGGTAAGTTATACTGCCGTTTTGCATATACTTTATAATGTTCTCTTAAACTTACGGACAGAAATCATGAAGCTCATTGTGAGCAATCGTCGCAAATACGGTCGCTTGTATCGCGTTTGGGTCATTAGACAGCTAGGCGTATTCTCCAGCGATCCCAAGGATGTCGAGGTTATACTAAGTAGTACGCAGCATATAACTAAGAATAGCTTGTATGAGTTGCTGTATGTCTGGCTGGGCACAGGACTGCTTATGAGTACGGGCAAAAAATGGCATGCACGCCGTAAAATTATAACGCCTACGTTTCACTTTAAAATACTGGAACAATTTGTTGAGATATTTGATCAGCAGAGCGCAATTATGGTAAAGAAGCTATATCAGCAGGCTGATGGCAAGACAGCAATAAATATATTTCCTTATGTGTGCTCAGCCGCATTGGATATTATAGCAGGTAAGCAAACAGTTTTATTAACAATATAGTAGTTTTACTAAAAACTCTTTGTATACTTCTAGAGACTGCTATGGGCACAAAGGTTAATGCACAAATGAATCCAGACTTTCCCTATGTGCAGGCCGTTACTGCGTAAGTTCAAAACAATTTAAAATTGGTCTCTGTCGCAACAATTATATGCAGATAATACTTCAAAAGCAAGGTTATCTTGGGTCGAAATTTGTGTAGATTTTGTTTTAAATTTAAGCAACAAACAAGTCTTCCAAATTTTGGCTGAGAAAAAAAGTTTTTGGTATTATTAGAATAACTCTAGTATTCTATTTTTTACTTCAACAGCGTCACCAATATTATATGTAAACGTTTTATTAACGTCTGGCAGCGTATTGATTGGATCTTTCGTCTTACTGCACCGGCTGAGGCTAAACGCCAGGCTGCCAGCCTTAAAATATTGCATGATTTTACGGAGCAGATTATTATGGAGCGTCGAGCTGCGCTAGATCAGTCGATCGCTGCGGGAAATTATAAATCACTGGAAGCTGCCGTTGCCGAGGATGATATTGGTACGAAACGCCGCATGGCGCTGCTAGACGTTTTGCTACAGTCCACTATTGATGGTCAACCGCTAAGTAATGAGGATATACGAGAGGAGGTAGATACCTTTATGTTTGAGGGTCATGATACCACCACCAGCGGCATTTCTTTTGCGCTCTACTTAATTTCACGACATGCGGCAGTGCAGCAAAAATTATTTGACGAAATACGCGCTGTCGTAGGTGACGATAAAGATCGTCCTGTAACGCAAGGTGAGCTCTGCGAACTGAAGTATTTGGAGTGTGTTATCAAGGAATCGTTGCGCCTGCACCCACCAGTGCCAATTATTGGACGCTATTTTGAGGATGATGTTGTCATAAGTAAGCGTTGTTTAATAATTTTAATTAACTAGCTTTATATATAACATGATTTTTTTTTTTCAAACCACTCCCCTAAGATGGCAAACCTATTCCAGCTGGCACCAACTATACTGTGGGCATTTATGTCATGCTACGCGATCCTGACTATTTTCCCGACCCCGATACTTTTAAGCCGGAGCGCTTTTTAAATGATTTCCATGATAGCGAGAAAGTCAATCCTTATGCCTATATACCGTTTAGTGCTGGACCGCGTAACTGTATTGGTCAGAAATTCGCCATTTTGGAGATGAAACATGTCATTAGCAAAATGTTGCGCCATTTTGAGTTGTTGCCATTAGGACCGGAAATACAGCCCATGATGAATTTGGTCTTACGTTCTGCTACGGGCAATCATCTTGGCCTAAGTCCTCGTGTCTATTAAAAGAGTTCATTGAAAACTAAATTTTAACGCCAATTATTTTGTGGCTTATTTTGTGATATGCTTGTTATTTCTTATTTTTTTAATAACATTTTTAAATATATCTTTGCTTGTAGATTAGGTTTTAAGAGTTAAGAATGTAGTTAAAAGGCTTTTTGACAGCTTAGGCTTGAAGTAGTAAGCTTTAAAAGCACATTTTTTAACGCTATCCGACCAAGGAAACTGAAAAATACATCTATTTTTAAAATAGGATGCTTTATTCTTTTATTTGATAACCCAATTTAACACACATGGAAACCATTCATGAAAAATTTAAGTGCTTAAGAATTCAAAAAACCATTTTACTAAAGTCCAAACATTCAGGAGACCTATATTTTTCGTAAATTTTAATTTTTCAACATGCTGAAAAGAATGCACTAATTGTGTCACAGTGTAGTTTTAACATAAAAATAAATTTGGAAAGTAAAATGAAATAAAATATTAAAGTGGAATTAAACATTAAAAAAATATTTCAGTAATTTTAATGCTAACAATATTAATATTATTAAAAAAAACCTGTTTGGTGTTATCGTGATGAGTTCCAAGGAATTGCGGTAGACCCGGGTTCAATTCCCATTTGATGCAAAAAGTTCATTTAAAAGAAATACATTTTTTGGGGCAAGCCACAGAGAGTAAATAATGCCTTTTTAAGCTTTTTGAAAACGTGAAAATAAGTAGTTTAGAGTCGGCATAATACATACATGTAGGGTCAGTTCATGATCAATTGTGTACTAATATTTTATAATAAGAAGCTCAGTCAGTTCCCTTTCAAGTGCTGAAATAGCCAATTAATTTTATGTTTCGGAGAAATCGCAGCAATGTTTCGCAATTCAAAATCGCAGGAATCATGAAAATTATAAAGTGGGTTGGTGCGAAAGTATTCGGCGTTTTTGAGTGTGCTTGATTTAAAAGTATCATAATATTGGAATGGTAAGCTGTATCCGGCAACTCATAACTACGATAAAGGGAAAAAATCGTCACAGGCATGTAAAAAGATTTTTGAGGCTAATGCTGAAGTTACTCTATCCCAATCAACTGTCAGGGAATAGTTCGCGCGATTTCGTTGTGGAAATATTGAAGTTAACGATACTCATCGCTCTGGTCGAACTCTCATCGACAATGTCAATGAAATATTAGATAAGGTTCAAGGAAATCGTCATGTGAGCAGCCAGAACATCACTTAGAAACTGATGATCGACCACAAAGCAGTTTTAGATCATTTGAATAAAGTTGTAAAGCAAAAAAACGTAATGGTCCTAATTTCTATCTGCGATACTGAAACAAAACGAAATAAAGCCCATTTTAAACGTTTGGTCACAGGTGATAAAAAGTGGATCACATACGATAATATTGAGAGACCATTTTCAAACAATATCAAACGATTGATTCAAATCTCTACTGCCAGAAATTAATGCGATTGAAGCAATAAATTGATAAAAAGAGGCCGGAATTGAACAAAAGGAAAGGTGTGGTGTTTCATCATGACAGCAGAAGGTTACACACATTTTATTTTTAAAGTTTTGGGAAAATTTGGGAAATTTGGATGCCTCTAGATTGTCATTTCTTCCGATCTCTTCAACACTCTCTTGCTGGGAAGAAATTAACCTCAAAAAATGACTGCGAAAACCACTTGCATCAGTTTTTCAACGATCAATTTCTAAATTGTTTCTAATAAATTTTATAACAAAGGTATCATGGTTTTAACCCAAAAATGGCAGAAAATATGTGAAAATAATGGACAATATTTTGAGTTTTTGAACCCAATATAAACTTGTTTCTACTTGCATTTTCTATTTAAATTCTAATATTAATCTTATCGAACTCTATAAAACTCATAGTTAAAATCCTTTTGTTAACTCATAAATTATAGTCTGTCAATATCTTATCTTAAAAAACAGCCCGAAACAATCGCTGAGAAATAAATAAACTTAAATTGTCTCAAATTAGTTCCTTTTTTCAACAGGTTCAATAAAAGTAAAAATGTAACAAAACTGAGATAAGCTAGCACTAGGCTAATGCTAATCAACTGGATTTATTAAATTTTTAAAATGAAGTTTTAATTTTTATATATTAACCATTTCGACATAAGAGTGACTATAAAAATTACTCTTCGAATGAAATTAAAGTTCATTTAAGGGTATTTTTTTCTATCAACTTTTCAAATCTATTCAACTCGTGCTCTGAGAAATTTTTTCATTAAAGTTCAAGCTAGTTTCAAACTCCAGAGAGCAACATTTTGCTTGTTCTTCTTCTCTTCTGAGCTCAAAAAAGTTGTAAAGAAACGTTTTCAGGAAGTTCAAATTACTTGAAGTGAGTACACTCAGAAAAAAGTGTCTCGGAATGTGATAAAAAAGGCATCATATTTAGAGAAAAATGGTATAGACTTTGCTCCAGAGAATGCTATTCTCTAATTGCGATACTAAAAATTCTCTAAAAATGATAAAAAGCTACCATGAAATAGAAAAATATATCATTTTTAGAGAAAAATACTTTTTTTTTTGAGAAAATATTTGTTTTTATTGAAGAAAATACTTTTTATAGTGAATTTTTTATCAAAATATAAGATAAAATTTTTCATTTTCAATAAAATTTCTCTATAAATGAGAAATTTTTTGTGCGAGAAAAATACTTATCATTGTTAGAGACATTGAAATGTTTCCATTTCCTAGAAGTAAAGAAATATTTCTACGAAAATGTGAAAATTTATTCAAATTGAAGAAAATTTTATTTGAAAAAGAGAAAATTGCTATTATCAAAAATAGAAAATTTTTTTACCGGAGCAAGGTATGTGTTTTTTCTCAGTGTATGGAAACAGGCCTTATGACGCAGTGCGTTTTCTTATTTATCTTCCCTAGAATAAATGTCCTCCTTTTTGCCATCCATTATCTTCCCTAGCCAAATTTTCATCTGCTTGCCCAAGACAGGTCAAGTCAGGTCAAGGTTTTTATTTATCTTCCCTTCAATAAATGTCCTCCTTTTTGTCATCCATTATCTTCCCTAGCCAAATTTTCATCTGCTTGCCCTAGACAGGTTATTAAATTAACCTGTCTTTTCAAATTTGAAAAGATATTTATGAAAAGCTCGCTTTCAAGCCAAAAGCATTTTGGTAGTAACATATGTTCTTAGGACAAAATGTGCTTTAAAACACAATAATAAAGCCAGAAAGCTTTTACTATTTACAATTTGTTCTTATAGCCTAGACACATTGACTGCGGCTGCAACACAACAACACGAGGTGAAAACGAAAATGTTGGCATGTTGTCTACGACTTGATTAATTTGGATGCAGCGCGATAAGCCGGATTTTCATATATTTTTATTAGTAAACATCGAATTATCATTTAAAAACAAACATTTAACACAAACACAATGAGAATGAACAATAAAAAACACAAAAGAAGCACGAAATTAAACGAAAACATTAACAAATGCCGATGTTCTTACTCTTGTCGCACGTCAAAATAGAAAAAGTTCTAAATCGACGACAGCAACATTGCTGCAATGACGCATTGTCGTTGCAACATTTTCACCACATTCACCTCCATAAGAAAAGCATGTAAAAAAAATTTGACGTTTGCCGCAATGCTGCAGCCGCAGTCAATGTGTCTAGGCTATTATTCTTAGTTTTCTCTCTCAGTTGTCGCTTTGTTACGATGCTATAACAACGCGCGTTTTATTTTTAATATGAAAAAAACAACATATTACAAAATATTTTTATATTAACCGCATTACCGTGACGTTGAAAACGTAACCGTAACATATTTTATCTTCAAATAAAATTGCAATAAAAACAAAAACCAAAACAAAAACAACGAGCAAATTACGTAGGAGTTTTGAAAATGTCATACAGGTGCTGAGAAAAATAAACGCACGTAAGTGTTGTCATAATGTTTCGATTTTGTTTAATGAAGATGACCGACACACAGTGATGCGTTCCATTAAAAAAAAAAACTTATTTTTGTTGTAAATATAATTTTTTTAACAATTTTTTCATATGCAAAATAAAAAATATTTCACCTTTATGAAATATATTCTTCAAAAATACTTTTTTATGGTATGATGACTAAAGACTGTCCCAGAAATAACTGTCCTTTTGTTTTAAGGTTATTTATAAAAAAGTGTTACCTCTATAGCAACATATTTGGTAACTAAATAAATATATAAAAAATATATATATGCAATATAAATAAATATTGCAGATTAAAAAAAAAAAACCCATTAGTAAAATAAAAGATCTACTGAAAATATGTCGTCTCAACAAGATGAAAAGCGGAAAGCAATTTTTTGCAAATACCTGGAAAATCCAATCACCACGTACAAAAATATCGCTAAGGAAGTTGGCGTGTTCGTAAAAACTGTCGGAAGGATCATACAACGATACAAACAGCATACCCCTTTATCAAAAACGCTAGGCTCAGGGAGAAAATGTGGTCCAGCGAACTAAGCGGTGGAAAAGAACGTTAAGCGGCTGTTTACTCAGAATTCAGACACTTTGGTTCGTGATATGGCAGCAACAGCGGGAACATCGAAGTCAAGTGTTCAACGGATAAAAAAATTTTTCATCCTAAGGAGTACTATAAAGTACAAAAAGTACCTGTTAGGTCAGAAGAAAAGGACGCCGAAGACAAGAGGAGGGTTCGAAAACTGTATCGCGATTACCTGCCCAAATTTGATTGCGTGATCATGAACGATGAAACGTAATGCAAAGCGAATTACAAGCAGGTACCTGGACACGGATATTATACTGCGGTTAGCAGAGGTGGAGCATCTTCTAAATTTACCACCGAAAAACATACCAAATTTCCAAAGAAATACATGGTGTAGCAGGCCATTTGCAAATGTGGCGATCTATAAGGAATTCGAAGTAAGGAATTTGGGACAGATCGCACAATCATAACAGAAATTTACATCAGAGAGTGTCTGGAGCGGCGTTTGCTGCCTTTTGTACGTCAGCACCAAGGTTCAGTACTATTTTGGTCTGATATAGCAACATGTCACTACGCCCAGAGAACGATGGATTGGTACCAAGCCAATAATGTCACTGTGGTACCAAGAGAAGCCAATCCTGCGAATTGCCCCAAACTTCGTCCAATCTAAAGATATTGAGCTTTAATGAAAATAAACCTTAAGAAGACCAAACAAACTGCGAAAAACATCGAAATATGTCGACGTTAATGGCGTCGGGCATACACTAAAGTCAACGAAAGGTCGGTAAAAAACCTTTTTTAGTGTATTTTTTCAGTGTAAATAAAATTTTCATTTATTTTGTAATGTTCACTGAAACTAAAAGAATTTTTAAAAAAATATCATTGGTTTTTTTACAATAAAAAAAAAAACAAAAGGACAATTATTTCTGGGACAGTCTTTAAGTTAAAAATTTCTTCACAAATAATTTGGAAGTGAGGTATTTAATACCCCAAGTTGATGCTTTTGAACTCCCACATTTCTTTTATTGGTTTATGATCTAGCAACTGTAAGGATCATTCTTTAATTCCCACTTTATTTGTATGAAACCAATTTTATATACACTCAGAAAAAAACACTTATCTTTCTCCGATTAAAAATTTCTCTATTTTCGATAATGGCAATTTTCTCTTTTACAATTAATTTTTTTTTCAATTAGAATAAATTTTCACATTTTCGTCTCAAATAATGAAAAAATTATAGAAAATGAAAAACTTGTTCTATATATTAATAAAAAAATCACAATGCGAAGTATTTTCTTCAATAAAAACAAATTTTTTCTCAAAAATAAAAGCCTTCTCTCTAAAAACGATATAATTTTTATATATTTTTCTTTTTCGTGGAAGCCTTTTTTCATTTTTAGGATCACATTTAGAGAAAAACATTCTCTGGAGCAAAGTCTATGCCATTTTTCTCTTAATATGCCTTCTTTATCATATTCCCAGAAACTTTTTTCTGAGTGTACGTTTTGAGGAATGTTTTCATGCTTGGCATATAGCAGCATCAATATTTCAAATATTTTGATACAGTCCACAGCACACATTATATCTTTTATCAAGAGAATAGAACCTACGCCATAGCATGGCATTTCGTCCAACGTATTTATTGCTTTTTGTGGTAGTTTTTAGGATGTAATATTATATTTTTTACTCGTCTCACAAAGATGACCCTATGAAATGCGAAACTATCAACCTTTGTGTCCTCTGACCAAAGAACTTTTTGTCAAGAAAACATATTTGTTCGCAACATCAAGTCTCAGTTTGATGTCTGCGGCTCATTTAGAGAAATTTTCTCAGACTTCTATTCACAAATAGTATTTTACACCATCGATTATCGATACCTAATTATAAGGTTCATTAATGGTGCTTTTAAATTATTTTGGAGTTGTTCTGAGGTGTAAAATGAGTTCTGAATTGATTTCCGTACCAACACCATCTCGTAAGTTGATATTTCACGTTTTCTGACAATTGCTTCTTATGAAGCGACTGAATTAATAGCACTTAATATCTCTTTCTTCATTCCAATCACATATTTCTCACTTTGATTTTTTGTTCCTTTTTTCTTAGGTTTTCCATTATTTCCCTTTCAGAAGCGTTTTAATGAACTCCACGTCTAATAATACCTAATTTTTGTGTAAAAATATGGAGAAAAACTTTTTTGCTTAAAGTAGAAAGTCTTGATGTTATCAACTTGATTCTTACTTTATTCAGATTGCTGAACAACACATTTCTGTAAACATAATTCCATTTTATTTCTATTTTTTCTTACACACAATTTTTCAATACATTCAATTAACTTACAATTAACATAGCAATAAAATTTTAAATTATTGAAATGAGAGAATAAATATGAAGTTCTTAGAATAATATTTCTTGAAAAGTTTGGTTAAACTATTAATATTTTGACATTAAGAATAACGTAAGAAACTGTTTTTAGTATTTTTACACCATTGTAGGGCCAATGGAGGTACCCGTAATGTCTTTGCAATTTTAAAAATGTCCTTAATAAGGAAAGTAGGAGCACTCTATCTATTTTTGTTCAATGCTACTATGGGAACGGAGCACTGTGCGACGCATGGTAGAATAACCAGGTTGTACAGTTTCCGCGCATGTCAGCAATGACTGCAAGAGAGGGAGAGAGAGAGAAAAGGTGCGCTCTTTTTCTTAAAAAAAGTAATAAAAACAAAAATTGTAAAATTTACTAATTAATTATTTACTTTAAATTGTCAAAAATAGCAATGTCAATTTTTGTTCCTAAAGGCAAGTTTCCACAGTCAATTTTTCTGACGTTTGCATGCAACTTTGAATGTGTAAACCTTGTATTGCTCGCAATATATAAAATTGCATGCAATTTTTGAAAATTGACTGTGGCAATGCGGCTTAATAAATTTTTTTAAATTTTTTTTCTTAAATTCTAGAAAATTAATTTTATTTAAAAAGAAAATTAAAACAAAATGGGTTAAAAAATTTCTAGCTATGAAATATGTCAAACATAAAATTATGAATAACACCGGCTATACCAGATATTTATGATGCAAGTGCTTTTAGCTATGTTCTTTTATTATCATTGACTTGCTTTATTTTTCATCTCTAACTCTGTTTTAGTTCATATAAAAATAAAAACAAAAATATAAAATTTTAATATTCTTTTAAGTTGCTCTCATTAACTTAATAGCGTAATGATGGAATTTAAATCTGTTGTTGTGATTTTTTTCAGATAAAATTGGAACACAAGAATTTTTTTTTTATATTTATTTAAGTATTAAAGTTGCCTTCAAGTGCTTAAGTAGTATGTGAGTTAGCTTTTTTTATGCTTAAACATTAACAAAAATTGTGACAATATTTAAGCTATTTTAAGGAGTAAACGGAAAAACAATAATTTTTGTTTAAAAATAAACTGAATAAGGTGTCATTATTAAAAATTTCTTTTGAAAAGTACTGTAATGCTACGCAAATGTGATAAGTTTTTGTAATCTTAAGACATGATTTTTTTTTCTTCATGAATATTTGACATTTTCTGTGTTCGATATTTATAAACTGTAATCGTAAAATCTCAAGCATGGTTGTTATCCCTTTTTGTGAAAATATGTCTCATTTGCAGGACTAAATCGGTGTAAAAAAGTGCTCAGATGCAGTTGTTATAAAACGTTAACATATTAGGGGTATTCACGATTCAGTGCACTTGCCAGTGTAGTTGAGGACTGGAAGACTTGTGCAGTTGTGCACAAGTAATTTTTATTGAGATTATTATTATAATTTGAATGAGATTATTATTTATCAAGTAATTGAAACTTAAACTCTTAAATGTTGCATCATTATTTCAAACCTGTCAAATTTTTCTATGTACACAACTGCTCAAGTCCTCAAGTCCTCAAGTTTAAGGCAATAGTAGAAATTTAGTTGTGTAGATTTTTGACGTACGTATATTTTATTTTTGTTAAGTGTACAAGTCCTCAAGTCCTCAACTACACTGGCAACTGCACTGAATCGTGAATACCCTTATTGAGATTAAATTGGCTGTGCTCACACGTGAATCAAATGATTGAAGAATAACGGAATTTTTTTGTGCATTTTACTCTCTCTGAGTTGATTTGACCGAAGTCTGCTCACACGTGGTTGTTTGATTGAACCTCCGAAGCAGACTTTTCTGCTACCTACTGTTTGCGGTTAGTATCATTTTCCTACTGTTTTATTTCGTTGTGTTTTGTCTTGCTGTCTGTATAAAAGTTTACAAAAATTGAGAACGGCAGTGAAAATTTGTATCTTTACGGATTAAAATTGATTTCGTTAGGAAATCAATATGCCGGATATTTTTGTTTTTCTTTGGAATGCATTTATACAATATTCGGTCAGCTGTCTTGTTCACGAAATGGTAATTTTTCACTTTTAATATTTTAAAAACAATACACAACACTCTACACTCACAAACATTTTCTCCTTTTTTTACTTATAAAAGTACTTTTTTGTTAAATCTACTTCCTTCTTATCAATAACTTACTACTAAGCAGCAGCTGAGTAAAAGTTTGCAACGCTTTGACTGAATGATTCAGGTCTAGAGCGTGGTCAAAACTTTGAATGAAGCGATGACGTATTCAGAGTTCATTTTCTCTCTCACAGACAAAGAACTAAGATATAAGGAAGCGGTGTTTTTGCTCAAAAGTGTGGTATTTTTCTTATTTGTGATAGTTGACACAAATACATAAACATTTACACAGGGCCGCATTCGGTTGCATCGAAAAAGAAGGTGGAAATTGTTCAGATTAGAATTACATAAAAAAACAGGTCTTCAGTTTGATAATTATATAGAATAAAACGTTTGATAATTACAAACATAATATATTTAAAAAAAAAATTTATTGTATTTCCACACCACCCTTGAGGTATACAATTTGGTGCGTTACCGATTTTTTTCTGGGTGTTCGGTTCCCCTGTAGGCCTATTTCACCCCCTAAAAAAGGAAAAATGTTTAGTAAAGAATATTCTATACAAAAAATTAGAAAAAGATTACATGCGGATAACATACAAACAATTTAAATATATATTAATATTAATATATCTTTAAAATCACATTCATTTCTGTAAAATATCTTAATACATAAAAATAAAACATAAATATTTTAAAATACAATCTTCTTTTTATACTCCTTTAAAATGTATAGTTTTATGCAATTTTTGTCGTATAGTTGGCTTTTCATTTGTTTTTTTTTTTTGTGATATAAAAATAACGCGTTTTTAAAAAAATTTCAATTAATTTTTTAACTACAATATTATAATGGTCTGAATTCTTAATGTGTATTTATGTGTATTTATAAAAATTCTATTATAATATATAGGATGCAAAATAGATTTATTTTTATCTAATAACTTAGTTTGTATCCGAAGTTCCTTTTCAGCAATAATACAAACATCTTCTACTGATTTCAATGGTATTTTCAAATATCCGCGCGATTTAAAACTTATTAAAGATTGCTGATTTAATTCACCCTATAAATTTTTTTTGCATTCATTGCATTTTAAAATTGACTGCAACTTGTAAACAACAAACCCTGCTATATACATAACTACATGATATGTATATTCAGTTAAAACACTAGGATCTGAAAAGAAATGAACAAATTATATTATATCTGATCAGCGCTCCATAACTAATATAAACGCCCCATATTTAACACCAGCGCCCTAGAATGTATTCTACTGTGAAAAATGAGTTCGCCCCTGAATCAGTGTTTGCATTTTGACAGATGTGGGTGCATCAAATTGGCGCGAAATCAACTGGCTCTAATTTGCTTTTTTAACTAATTTCTAATTAGAAATATTTAAATTTAAAATACGAATAAGCTGAAGAAGCTTTATTATAATATAAATAAAGTGCTTTTGTTAAAAAAATCAAACCGGTGTGGTGTAATTTACCTGTGAAATGAAATCGCATTGTTTTTTACTTTCCTGGAACTTGTACAATTTTTAACCGCACAACGCATGTTGTAATTATTTTTGCCGAGTTTTTTCTTTAAATAAACACTGTTTATAGCAATGAAAATCGCTTATAAATTAATTAATTCTTATAATTTCATTTTTGTAACTTCCAATTGGATGTAAGCGAACTCAGAAATGTCAAAAAACACTCTCTGTCTCGCTCGCTCAATTTATGAAATATGCCACAGTTCACGTATGCTGTATGTGTGCACAACACCATTTCCTTATATCTTTCTTCTTTGCTCACAGAGAGTTCATTTTTTTTTTAAGCTGGACAAACAACAACAAATTTGAGTTCATTCAATAATTTGATTAACGTGTGAGCACAGCCATTGAGATGAAGCCATTTGAGGAGATTAACTCGCTAATCTTGGTGAATTTGACGAGATTAGCCGAGTTGACGAGTTGAATTTGACGAGTTGAATTTGACGAGATTAGACTAGAGATTAACAAGATACTCCCTCAGAACGAGATTAAAAATTAATGTACTTGGTAATATCCTCAAAAGAGGTTTGCAACCCTGTCAATAGCGATTATTCTTTAAAAACTACAACGCTGTAAAGAAGTAAATAACAATGGCTACGTTCAGCATACTCAAATATCAAGTTAGCGATACAAGTGAGCGATGATTTCAGAATTTAGTATTTTTACATAGTATTAGGTTCTAAAGGGTTGCTCAGTTTCTTATGCCAGCAATTTTGTGTTTATTGTTTGCCAATCTTCGGAACGGTTTGAAAGATATGAACTAACAATTTTTTGCTATTTTGGGATTTCAATGTAATTTTTGTTGGGTCAGTTTGTTCCAAACTTTTTCTCCTGGTTTTTTCAACTTTGCTGAAAACATTAAAAAAAACTTTCAAAAGACTTATAGCCGTTAGAAAAAGTACAGTTTTTTTGAAAAAAAATCAATTTTGGGCCAATATATTCCTGTTACAATAAAATCCAAACGGTAGCAAACTTGCAAAATCCTATCTGGGTCCAGTACTTAAAGTAAGAATAGAAAAAAAAGCAGTTTGGATTTGATGAACTCGAAAATATTCCATTGTGTAATATTTTTAAAGGTGAAACTGTTACCGATGAAACATCGTTTTTTGACATTATCTAATTTGATATATTGCTTTATGGTTTAATTTCATAGTTTAAATATACATTTTTAACTCTGATTTAATTATAGGAGCATTCAAGCATAGCGGCAACTTATCATTTCTACAATTAGTTGTTTTTGTCACAAAGGTCGTGTGAGCGTTCCCTAAAATCGATAATTAATTTTTTGCACTAACAATCAGCTGTTGGGCAATTTATATAAACAGCTAATTTTCCGCATGTCATTTGAAACAAAAACATATTTTATTTCTTTCCAACTTTCCAATTTATATAAATATGAGCGACCAATTTTTTTTAATTCTATGCTTATAGAAAAAATTTTAAAAGAAATTTTACAAAATGTAAATATCTGTTCGCTAAGCCAAAACAAAAAAGTCTTCAATTAAAAATTTATTTAAACTCGAATTAAATTCTTTAATTTTTTTGTTTCTATCAATACGTTGACCATGACTTTGATCATGATATAATTATGATGTTGAAAAAGGTTTGACGGCATGCGTCATGGTGTAGTAATTAAGCTATTGTCTGAGCTCCACTATTAAAAGGCACTTAATTAATTTGCCTAAAATGTTTACATATCAACTCTATCACTTAAGTTCATATACTTACTGATTTCACGATTCATGTAAATGATTAAAAGCTTTTAAATTAAAATCTTAACTTAATTTTATCGCTTTAACATCAAAATCATACTTTATTTACCGGTGAGTTGAACCTAGTGACTTTGCGTTAATTTTTTTTATTTTATTGGTCTTGAAACTAACTCAATTATCCAGAATTGATATATAAAAAGTTGTTTATAAAAATGAGAAATTATAAATGGTTCAAAGGTAAACTTTCCAGTCCACAGTAACCATGATTTTTAAGGCGAGCGTTCAACTCAAATCAGAGTTGAGATGTCAATGATAAAATTATTCAATCGAAAAAAATGTACATAATTTCATTTTTACTATAGCCCTATGGCACATTCTTTTCTGTTGAAAATTCTGCATTTTATCTGTGCTTTTTCTGTTGTTTTTTAAAATAAAAAGTTGACCTTAATATAAATCGTGTTCTTCTCAAAATAAATCTTCTGTCTCAAAAATGTTAGAAACCCGCTAGCAGCTCAAAATTTGACAGAGCTATAAAACTCGTTAAATGGCTTATGTTTTTTTAACACAGCACGTTACTGTTTACACCGCCATTTTCACGTTTTAGCTTGACGTTTCTTTACTGCTTTTTTGCTCATGTCCGTAAAAACGAAGCTTTGACATAACGGATTTTTTGAAAAATTTTAAAATTTAGTGAATTATTTACTTTCGATTATATGTTTGAGACATCGATGTACCGATATATTGCAATATCGATCATTAAACATAGATTTTTTGTCTGTTAACATCGAAAATCGATTGTAAACGAACATCCCTAGCTTCGAATATCCCACCATTTTCATTCACTGAGTAATGTAGCTTTCATATCTACGATCTCCTGTGCCACACGGCGGAAACTTCCACACAGGTTCGCTCGTTAAGAAGCTTGTTCGCTAGTTTGGCAAAACTTTTGACTTTCTCCGCCCAACAAAGCAAGAACAAAACACAGTCTGTAGCCTTCATGTGACCAGGGTTGTATTGAAACATGAGTACAGTACTATGTGTAGTACATTTTAATGATTTCAGTACGATGTGAGAAAGGTTTGGTACTTTTTTTATTCAATTTGGTAGTACTCTATGCTAGTACTAAGTTGCATAAAGTATATATTTTACCTTTTTTTTTGTAACAGCAAAGACGTTTTGAAAAAAGTAAGCACAAAACTAATATTATTTCAAAGCTAACAATTCTTTAAGAGTACTTTTTTACTGTTCTCAAATAATAAATGTTAAATGTTCTCAAATGTCAAACATATTTCAGACACCATATTGTTTGATTTCAGACAAGCTCACAGGTGTGAAAACCACATATACTGCCGCTGAATCTCTGAACAAAAGAAAATAAAACTAAATTACCTTGACATCTACAGTGCAACAGACTTCATTCGAACGATTGTATAAAATTTATATTGTCTACAATCAAAAATGATGACTAGACTCCATGAAAAAGCGCGTTATAAAAATTTTAATAAAGTCACCATGTGTTTATTATGACTGAGCGGTATAGCTAAGCGGCATAGACACACATAAATGCATTAATTTAAATTTTAATTGTTTTGCTAACTAAAAATCTTTATTTTTGCTTATATATAAATTTAAAATCTTTATATTTTACATAAATCAAAAAATGCATTGTTAATATTAATAAAATAGTGATAGCTTGGGTATGAGGAATCGAAAATTGATTGGAGAAGTTTTTTTAGAATGTTTTGGACTTTAACTTTTGAGAATATAACAAACATCAAGAAAGTAGCTCTAGGACGCATTTAGGTCAAAATTCCAAAAATATTGCTTTTTGATTTCAGTTGTTCCCATTTTTTTGATTTCATGCCACCAAATTTTCTAAAACTTGCACAAAAATGTTAAGATGTATAACATACCATAACTGTTGTATTCAAATACCCAATAAATTGAATTTTTTCAATTATCTTCTGTCCAATTTTTTACAAAATATATTACTTTCGCTATTCTAAGAGAGTTGTGTGAACAATAAAAATTAGGCATCGGTTTCTACAAGCCCAAAATATAGAAAAGTTTTATTTGATATGTTATTTTTATTGACGTTTATCTTTGAAAGTTCTGAAAATTTAAAATCTGCCATTTACTGAAGAGAAGACTATGAAAAATGGTGAAATTTCTTCAGTATTTGAACCTATTTGCGCGTTTCAATGAAAAGTGTAACTATGCTTTTGAAAAAATATTGATAGTTCTAATATCCAATTAACTTTGTCAAAGATAAATATGCATTCTCAGTCATACTTCAATGAATTAAAATTCATATTTTATATAGTTTTTTTTTAATATTCTAGTTTTTCGTTTTTCAAAGCAGTTTTAAAAAATTTCACCCAGATAATTCAATAAGGAAATGTTGCTGGAATTGCTGATATTTGTACTATTTCTGACTATATGGCTGGTTTTCTCGGACTATTTAGCGCAAAAGCGTTGCACTAAGCATATGCAATCCATACCAAGTGTATCGAAGGTGCCAGTTGTGGGCAGTCTTATAACAGTATTATCATTTGACCCAAGCAGTAAGTAATATGAAGTGAAAAAAAATTATTTTATATAATCCAATTTCCTTTCAAGATCTTCACATGAAATTTAATGAATTTGTAAAGCGTTTTGGTAAAACTTTTTATGGTCGCATTTTCGGCATCATGGTCGTAGTTACCGCAGATGTACGTTGCCTAGATGAATTATTAATCAGTCAGAAACACACGCGCAAAAGTTTAGTATATATGATGATGCGCTCCTGGCTGGGTGATGGTTTAATAGTGAGTCATGGTAAAAAATGGCAGACAATGCGTAAAATTATCACGCCTACATTTCACTTTAAAATTTTGGAACAATTTGTGGAGATTTTCGATCGACAGAGTACAGTGTTGGTACAACTATTAGAAAAATTCGCCGATGGTCAGACGGTGGTAAACTTCTATTCATACATGAAGCCAGCTGCATTGGATACTATTGCAGGTTAGATTGAAAATATGCTTGCGTACGCAATATTAAAGTGCTTTAAATACAATAATTGATCTCACATCGTCTTGCGACTAATTAGAATAGATAGTCGCAAGGCTCTTTGTTAGACTTATTGAAAATCTTTGGAAACAATTTCATTTTTAAATTTTTAAAATCTGTAAATTTCTTTTCAGAAACTGCTATGGGAGTGCGTCTCAACGCTCAAGTCAACGCAAAATCAAAATTTGTACAGGCAGTGGATGAGTAAGTAAGACCAAAGCAAGCAGTTTTTCCCAAAATCAAATTATATTTGACAGTGACAGAGATATGTTATGAGTGGCGCCATTTTAATATTTTATTTTTGCGTTACTTTCCTGAAGCTTTTGATCCATATACGCGAGACCCAAATAATTTCCCTGCAATTTTTTGCATATAATTCAACATAGCGAGAAAATATCCTTTAAACGGAAAGCATTTAAATATTTTTCAAGAACTTTTTTATACGCAAATTTTTATTTTTAAATGTAATTTTTCGTTACATAATTCTTTTTTCCATTGCACCACTTTTTGCCCCACAAAAATAATTTTAATGCTGTTTTTGCCCCAAACAAACTGGAATGTTTTTTTAAGAGTACTTTTTCATGTTTTTCAATGCAACCCTGTTCTTGAATTTGGCATCGTTTTCCACTGTTCATGTGTTTTTGAGCGACTAGTCGATAAATTAGGGGTCGTCTCGACATGCAATAATTCATTGATTTGCATCCGTTACAGGCCATCTACACTTGCATTATTACACTTAAACTTACAAAATCGATATCGCAAGTGGAAACCGCGCATATCATGACATTGCTCATCTCATGAAATTTATCTCTTGAAATATTTCATGAGACATAATTCATGAGATGCGCTGTCATTTTTTGACTCTTTCGTATATTATGTAAATGGGTGCATTGTACAATAATTTAAATGACGAAAACTACAAAAACAGTAAAAAAGTTAAAAAATTCAGATTGAGTATCAACGTGATGAATTTTAATTTGTTTCAGTTCATATTCAAAATGGAATTTCATGAGATGAAATGTCCACCTAAAAAAAAAGCATGAAATCTTCATATCATGAAATTAAATTTGACAGTTCGCATGCAATCAAAAATTGTGAGTGTAGATGGCCTGTAATGAATTATAAGAAAGACTCTTTCACAATGTTTTTGAAATAACGAAGTTTTACATGTTCGTCCAACATGCCTTGTCAAACCTTGAATTAAAATCTTTTGAATTGAAACCATCTGTTGTCAAGCTTATGTTTCGAGCGTTTGAACAGTCAAATATAAGGCTTGTTCTACCATACGCGACAGCATATAGCATCGTCTGAACCTGCCATATGGCAATATTACAAGAGTGGGTTTGATATGTTGTGTTATCAATAGTATAATTGCCAAATTTTCCATAAATATTTATTATTATATAAATTCCCCAGCGCCATTTCTCCATTCTGAAAATGCACTAACTTGAAATTTGTAAAAAAATGCAGAATGACTTTGAAACAAGAAAAACAAGAACATATGTCATTGGAGCTGTCTCCTTTGGCAATATATGTTGTCTGACAGATGGAAAGCACTATATGATTGCCTGTCAAAACGGCTAGAATAATTATGACATTGGAGCAGTTTTAAATTTGCAATTTCCGATTAGATTTTTTGATAATTGCTATGTCTCAAAGAGTAAGTCCTCCAAAATTCTCACTCACACATTTAATCTTGACTACCAACTTTAAGCCATAAGCCATATAAGTTCAATATAATATTTGATGAACAGTTATTGAAAGTTTCTTTAATTTCCCATTTTAGTGTAACAGATATTTTGACAACACGCTTTATTCGTCCGTATCTAGCATATGGCTTAATTTTTCGCCTCCTTGCTCCAACGCTCTATAAAAAACAGTTAGAGGGCATAGCAATAATGCATGAATTTACAGAAAATATCATTAAGAAAAGACGTGAAGCATTGAAGGATACCCAACTACCCCAAAAAGAAGTTGAAAATGATGGTTAGTTAAAAATCTTTTATTGAAGTACTTAATTAGGTTATAACTTTCTTTTTTATCTTAGATGAAAATGGCAACAAAAGACGTCCGGCTTTATTGGATGTATTACTGCAATCCAGTATCGATGGAAAACCTCTGACTGATACACAAATACGCGATGAAGTCAATACATTTTTATTTGCAGGGCATGACACGACAACGTCTGCCATATCATTTAGCCTTTTCTTACTATCTCGTAATGCACGCGTACAACAGAAGCTGTTTGAGGAAATATGCGCTCACTTTGGAGACAATCAACAGCGCTCAATCGGTGTGCAAGACTTGCAGGACTTGACGTATTTAAACTGTGTCGTCAAGGAGGCACTGCGTGTGTATCCAACTATACCAGCCGTAGGTCGTTGGCTTAAAGAAGACTGTGTCTTAGGTACAATAAATTTCTTATGAATAAATATTTTATGAAATTTGATAATTTGTTTTTTCAGCTGATGCCACTATACCAGCGGGCACTAATGTGTTTATTCTTATCTGGGAAATAGTTCACGATCCTGAGGTTTTTCCCGAACCCATGCTATTTAGACCCGAACGTCATTTGGAATCAAATCCACGTTCAAATGCATTCAGCAACATATCTTTTAGTGCCGGTCCTCGCAACTGTATTGGACAACGTTATGCTCAGTATCAAATAAAAATGTTCCTCATAAAAATGTTGCTACGCTATGAACTATTACCACTAGGGCCAGATGTGGAGCCCTATATAACGATTGTATTAAAATCTAAGACTGGTGTAAATTTTGGTCTTAAGCCGCGTATGTATTAAAAATTTTTTAGATCTTTAAACAATAATAAAACTAAAATAAAAATTGAGAATTTTCATGTTGAGTTTCGATTTTCTTATAACAGTATTTTCTATCTTTCTATAGGGAACTCTAGTGTAAATGAAGGATAATAGAATTTATAGATCAGTAACTCGTTTGCCACATTATATGATGGCACACATTACATGCAAGAGTCTGTTTTCACTTGCCTTAGGCTGCAATTATAGTGAGCGCCGAGTCAGACAGGCAGGCAGGCTGAAATCTGTGTGAAAAAACGAGATGCAGATAGCTATCTATCTCGCTTGTTCACATTGCCTGCCTGCCTGTCTGTCTGACTCGGCGCTCACTATAACCGCAACCTTACGTGAGTTGGCGTAGTAAGAAGGTTGCATGTTATGTTAGGCAGAGTTTTTCAAAATTGTGTGATTCGTTTTGACGTTTGCTACTTTGAATTTTGTTTGTCTGTCATTTTTTTCTATGATTCTCTTGTTTTATGATGCAAATAAACTTTGTTTAGTCTTGTTGGTGTTTTTTTTTATTATAGTTTGATTTCTAACATCAAAACTGAAGAGTTTCACAAAATTCGACAGCAGAATCGACTAATTGTCCACAGACGTCAAAATAAAGCGACCTGAAATAAGCCGGTAGAAAGAACACCTGCTTGGTTCATAGTGTCAAAAGATTAACCCAATTACTCTTCCTTTTTTTGAGGCGAGTGAAACCAGGCTCAATGACTATTCCACAATCAATTTTCTGACGTTTACATGCAATTTTTAACGTGTAAGCCTTGTTGAGCTCGCAATAGTTAAAATGGCATGTAATTAACAATTAAAGCTGGCAGACTTTTTAATTTTTTCTGGCTTAGAGTTTTCAGAAAAACGTACCAAATTGCTAAATCGGTACGTTCCACACTTCCGATTTGCTTATTTACACAAGCTTGTATGAATGCAACGTGTTATATACGGGCTTGCTCATGTGAAAACTGCTTTAAAGTGAAAAACTATATCTGGCAGTACCTTAATGGCAGCCATTTTTGACCACACAACCAGCAAAGCCGGACGTTATATAACCATCCCTCTCTAACATCAATCAAAACACACGAATAGCGAGCACAAAAGAGAAAACAGCAAAATTGTAAAGAATTTTGAACTGCGTCGAGTAGAGTTCAGTTCCATTTTGTCGGCTGTGAGAAAAAAATCACATTTTTCCCTAAACTCTTGCGAAAATTTTTAACAAACAAGGAAATAAAATAATAATTTGGTAGATAGAAATTTACTGAACGCAGTTAAACACAGCGGAGTTTGTGGAAAAAGTGTGTAAATATAGTAAAACTCATTAAATCTAAACTAAATATAATGTGCGAATATGAATTGCTGGCGTAGCCAGAGGCTATAAAAGGTTTTTTTTTGTAACTGTGGTCTCTGAGCCGAGTGACTAGTGTTTCCTGTGCAAATTGCTGATATTTCTTAAAATTAAGTTGCGAATTTTGTGCGAGTACAAGTCAAAAGTGTTTATACATAGTTCTTTGTAGTTTAAAAACAGAATATAGCAAGTTACAAAACTACGTTAAAGCTTTTTTAATAACCTGCAAAATTTTTTTCAAGCAGTTTGCGCGATTTTTGTTTTACCGAACCTTGGCTGCTTGGTGAAAAGTGTTAATTTTTACATGCCGAACGCGCTACAACTTTATTTGCGCTCGCTTTAGTACAGTCTTTCTTTTTATGAAGTTCTTACAATTTTAAATATACTTAAATTTATTTGAGAGTTTCTAAAATTCAAGCATTTTGTAGAAAGTTAATTAAATTCTTGATTTTCTCGAGTTATTTTTTCTTTAATTTTTCAATATTTATGCGCATTTTTTCGGTTTTCCTTTATGTTCTCATCACCCACCACATGAAATAAGTATTAGCAGAAAAAATTTAACGAATCAATTAACCGTACAGTACGGCAAAGCGGAATAAAAATAGTCTTCGTGCTGCAAAGTTGCCACCTTTGCGTGAGGAAGAGCATCTGTAGAAATATCTGAATTGTAAAAATTTGTAATAGACATACCAATTTTTGTGTGGTATAGCATTTAGTTTTTATTTTTAGAATTAACTCAAATGGCTGTATTTCTTAAGATAAACTGGCTTAATTAAATACGGACGGAAACTGTAAATTGTAAATGTTTTGTGGGTTACATGTATTAAGAATATTCTAATTTCATTTCCGTAAAACAAGATAATCAAGTTAGTAAGTTGCAGGCAACCAATTGTGGGAAAATGGGACGTAAACCTTCAAAAGCTTTTATTACATAAAAAGGTTAATCCAGTTATCTTCCAATTTTCTCGAGTTAATAGAATTGTGTCACGTGTTCTGAATCTTTTCAATAATAGCTGAGTTTTCTTCATAGCCGATCAGGGTCATATCATTGCTTTGGTGCCCAAAGCAAATACAACAACTGATGCAGCAAGTGAGCTGGTCGTTTATTGACGGCTAGATGGCGCTTTGATTCTGATGATTGGTAGTACTGCGTTATTTGCAGCTCTTAAATGCCAGTAGCTGCGTTGTTTACTTTAATTTTTATTTATTTACACCTTTATCTAAAATAACTAGGTCGTAGCAATCGCTTAGCAAGTACCTAAGCTGGCCACATAAATAGGTACGTTGAAGATACAAATTAGTTGGGTCGCTCGCTTTAAAAAATTTTTTCTTAAATCTGTAAAAAAAGAGATATTATCTCTTTCGAGTATCTTAAACGAAAAAATTAAAATTTTTTAATTTATTCTAGTTTTCTTCCATTTTTATGTTCCAAAGTCACGTGTGAGGTCATATATATATATAAAACAAACATTACTATATATAAACCTCTAAAACGGCAAACAGTTTAAAATAACAAAAAAAAAACTAAAATTCACTTTTTGAAATAAAACCAAATTAAAGTTTTTCAGAAAGTTGGCAACTCTAGCATAAAAATTCCAAAAATATTTAATTTTTTGAAATCGCTTTTCTATAGTTTTCTAATGATAGGAATGATACCATTTACAAAAATAAGGTAACATAAGATGGAGATATGATTTATTAGAAATGACTTAATTTTTAAGATTGTTCCTTTTATAAAAAAATTGGTATCTCCATAATATTTTACAAAATTATGGCGGTAAAAAAACAAATAACTGATATTCTTTTTTTTTTTTTTTTTTGATTTGAAGTTACTCTAGAATTCCGTAGAATAACTAGAGCTGAATTGGCCAATCCGAAGATTAAAACGCCATCACCAATTATGTTTGTTGTATCCTTAGTTAAAATTTATTATCAAATACATGCTTATCGAAAACTCGAACGCTCTCACTTTTTTATATTAAACGAATACATCTCAAAAGCTCGAAGTGGGACTTCCGCGCAACTGACTGTATATTTACTTAAACCACTTCGAAACTTTCTATGATGTTTTTAATTAAAATTGATTTTTTATTATCGATTGGAGCTTTACACCCTCCATGGTGAGGAGATTAACCGGAAGTGACTGATATTCTTATAAGTAGAAAAGGAACCTACTAAGAGCATGTGATAAATTTTTGGAAAAATTTGCTATATTTTTTTGGTGCAATGAATATGATAATTCAAAACGAAAATAATAATATTTAACAATTTCATAATTTCTCGTTTTCACATAAGGTGACAGACTATCACATCTATAATTTTTTTCTTACTAAATCTAAAAAATAATTATTTAATTTATTTACTTTTGAACACCGAAGCTTTAGAAATATGCTAAAAAGAAATATTTAAGTGAATACTCAAATCCAAAGATGTTGTGTAAAAACAATTAAAGGCAATAAAAATCCAATTGGATTATTTCGGTTTGTTCACACAATAAAAAAAAAACAGCGAACGTTCGCTTTTTATCACTTATTCAAAATGAGCGTTTGAATTAAAAATTCAGGAACTTTGTTCACGACCGGCACTTAATTATCTGAATGTTTCTTGCAGATTGATTTCTTTACTTTTCTTTCTTATTTCTTATTGTTTTCATTTCTCCACGATAACGCAAAAACGAAAACATGTAGAACTGCAACAACGCAAACCGAACCGATGACGCACGCACAACAAAAAAAAATCACTGACGCTGCTAGTAATTTTTTTCTGAACGGACATTCTATTTAAACCTTAATTTTAAATGAACGGTTGAAACGAACGTTCGTTGATTTTTGAAGTTGTGTGTAAAATTTCTTGAGAAAATACGCAACAGACAAATTTTCCGTGATAAAAAAAATGATTTTATCTTTCGATCAGACATGCTCAACGAAATCAACAGAATTTTTTTTGTTTCGTTGAGGCAGAAAAATAAATTATCAAAATTATTTTGTTTTTTAAATGACGTTAAAAATTTATCAAATCAAATTTCGTTTCGTCGAAAAACGAAAAATGTTTTATTATTTTCTCCTATGCTAAAGCTGGTATGACACTTGCTTTTTTCGCATTTTTAAGATCTTCAAAAAAGCAGCGGGTAAAAGGGAAGAATTAACGTGCATGCCTGCGTTCGATTGCAAACGAAATAAATCTGCTATTAAATAAGTTTAAGAACCATTTAAGAAATTTATTATTACATATATTTAATGGATTGCTGATGAAAACAAAATAATAGTAAATTTCTTTTCAAATACTCTGCGACAATTACGCGCTCAGTGTTCCTTGCCCACTTAAAATTGTTTAATGTTTTGTAGTTGTAACAGTAAAGAACAAAACTTGATTAACATGTGCAAGATTCCTTAGCAGCAAATTATTAGCAGCGCTGAGCTGCAATTTATGGAATTACAAACGTCTGTCAACAACAACAAATGTTGTTTATGAAAGAAAATAAGCCTAAAATAAGAATTAAAACTGCAAATTTATTTTATTTAACAGGGTTCACCTACATATGCAAATATAAACAGATTTCATGTTTTGTGTTTTATTTTCTAACTATTTTCTTTCATAAATAAAATTCGTACTCTTATTTTTTACTATTTTACTATTTATTGATAAATAGTTGCTGCAGCGAAAAACATTCGCCGCAAGATTTTTGCTGTCTTTTCATGTCGTTCGGTTTTTTCATTGACTGATACATACACAAGCATGTTAAAAGAAAACTATTTCAGCGAATAACAACAACAAAACTCACGGAAATATTATTTTCAATTAACTTTTAAACTAAATGGAATTTGAAAAAACTTCCTAAGAAAACAACCTTCGTTAGGAAGCGTAGAACAGTACAGTAAAAGAAATTTTAAGATCGGTCAATCCGTTCGAGAGTTTAAGGTCTCTAAACAGCTTCAAACAACCTGTTCCATGGGAGCTTCGCTCGCTTCGCTCGCTCGCTCCGAAAAAAAACAAATTTGCCATTTCAGCCCTTGAAAGGACTTTGACCGAGCTTTTTATGGTTAACTGTGTTATGTGTGTTATTAACCCAATCACCGCCGCAAGTGCCATATGGCAATTCAAATTGCAACAAGTTTGAACATTTTTCTCTAATTTCTTCGCATCTAAACACACATTTTTGTCGCGATTATATGGCACTCGTGTCGTTGGGATTGGTGGCGGTAAAATGTGATGATGGAGTTTTCTTTCTGGAAAGTCTAGTAAACCCTGAAAATTTCACCTCGAAATTCTCAGCCGCATCGCGCGGCGGTGAAAGGGTTAAATGTTTGCACAATTGACCGAGAACTGGACCTACATGTTTTATGCCGTCTAAAGTTCATGTTCCAATAAGCTTTACATGACATTATTTTCTCTCTGAGGTTTGAATTTTTTTGAACAAAAAAATTTTTGTTTTTTGCATATCTTATTTGACAGCTCAAAATGCATATCAGCTGTTCATCTTATGTATAGAAAAGCGCCATCTGTTTGTGATTAAAAACATCGCACAATTGATTTGAAGCGTTTTCTTCATAAATGATGTGATCTCCCGTGAAGAAAACGTTAATGTTTTAAAAATGATCGATAACATGTCAAGCTTTGATAAACATCGCTCATAATTCGTCTGCAAAATTAGGATTGTTTTTAAAAAATGTTCATAAATTCAAACAATAATTAAATACCATATTATTACATTAAAAATTTAGTTCAAGTCAATAACTTATACGTCAATCCCCACAATAGCTCCAATAGATGTCACAAAAGATTAAGTTTCACTGTCCACTAACTATAGCGTCAATTAATGAGTGTCAATAAAGAGGCCCAAATACAAACAAACTATAACACCGTATTACTCACCTTTTGATCGAATAGCATCATAATTCTCATCAGTTTGGCTATCAGGGATTGTTCCTTGGAGGCACACGGTAATATTTAATTTAAACTGCTGCTCGCCAAACCACAGTAATATAACGAGAAATATATTAACATTAACATATTTAAGTGATGAACGGCTTGGATGGTGGCGATGCTGTTGATGCCTAAGTTGCTTCCTTGCATACGTACTCTTTCAATGACTTTTGCTGTGAGTGCTTTAATGTACACTCAAATCATAATTTCCTTACAAGTCGTGTCTTGTTTAATTAATTCAAACACCTGACTATATATTGTAAGCCTCAACGAAATACCGTGAGAAACACCGTCATTTTCCGTACAATAACTTCGAAGGTTTCTCCTCACTTTTAGAAACTCTATATTCTGTTGCCCGGTCGAGTTGACCGTTCTGTAATACTTTAATTAAACTTCAATTAGCTGTGTTAACAACTTTAATAATCTAGTCTGGTGCAATATTTGAATAAAGTAGTGATCTGAATATTCTTCGATTAATTTCAGTACCTGAACGACCGAGATCAGCTCAAAAAATGTTTTTCTGTAATGATTGAAAAATATTAATATGTTAAAACGAACAAGATATTTATTAAATTCTGCTTTTGTTATACTTTTGAGGTCAACATTTTCAAGAAAAGAACACGATTAATTTTTAAATCAAATCACAAGATATCACGGAAAAAAGCAGCATTTATGTTTCACTCAAAAATAAAAACAAAAAAAAATTAATATGCATGCCTAGATCATGATCATGATCATCAGATTGATAAGCAGATGCTCTAACCACTGAATTATCAATATCATACCTACTTGATTTTATCAAAATTTACATAACATATTCTGAAGGAAAATTAAGATATTTATTTAATGGATGAAAACTCGGAAAAACGATTTTTCCCAGAGATGAGAACTAGCTGGATCGATTTTTCATCGTTTGTTGAGCCAAAAAGAAAAAATTTGCTACGTAGAACAAAAAAAAAGCATTTTGAAATCGACAATTTTGAAGAATAGCACATAAGAAACTAAAATTATAAATCAATCAATCAATCAAATTTTTAAGTTAAAATTGTAGAAAACTATCCCACTGAAAAAAGTGCATTTAAAAAAAGAGATTCAAATAAAGAGCATGGCTTCAAACAGTGGCTTGTGACGTTTGCAAGGCTTTTTGCAAGCCATGTGGAACCACTGTTTTATGTGGAAAAACTGATTTTTTTGATACAGTTCTGAACTAAAATTTAAAAAACAACGAAGTGCAAGACAAGCATAAGATAAGGATTCGACATAAGACCTCTTTTGACAATTCGTTTGTGCCTCTACACAGCGAATCGCTCAAGACTCCTCTCGACAATTCGTTAGCGACTCTTCCCAACGAATCCCTTAAAACCCTTCTCGGCAATTCGTAGGCGAATGTTGCCGGTAAAACGCTTTTATGGCCTCAGTTGCTTACAGTCAGCGATACCAATCTTAAATGTGCTCGCCAGTGATAGTTTCATCTTCCAAGTGATTCGCTGTCATTCTCAGGCGATTGGAAATATTTGCAGTGAAAGAGAACAAAAAACACGGCATTCTTCAATCATTCCTAAGCGAAATTTTGGCCTGTTTTAATTCTGATTCCAAGAGCTCTTCGCTTCTACAACAACCCTGAATGCTTGAACAGACAGAACACTCTTCGCCATCATATTGGTTTGGGCACAAAAAAAAAAACTTATATAATTCAATCATATTTAGTCGTACAAACTGAGAAATCATCAGTTCTAAGCTGAGGCAATATGTTTACTTTTTCCAGAAAACCCAAAGCAACTTTCAAGCTTTCCTCGTAAGGTGCACTTCAGATGCCTAAAATTTGACTAACTGCTCAACTTCAAAACTTATTCAAGGATTGGAATTTTATCAAAAATTATATGAACTTTTAAAAAAATTATTCTTCATCCTGCTCCAACTCTTCCAATAAAAATTATGAACCCTTTAAAGATCGTGCTGTTTGTGAAAACTGCAAAATTTTGTGTTTGTGATGCTTATACAAAACTATAACTTCATTTCAATACAATCCTCGAAGTTAAAAATGCACAGCACGAAAGTTGCCTTTGTATTGAGTTTTCACAACTTTAATTTTGACGGGTTGCCGGAATGAACTAGGACTTAGATTAAAAAAAAAAATTATCTAAACTTTATGCAATCTAGTCCAAAAAGGGTTACTGAAAATATGACCTATTTAATAAAACTAAATTAATTAGCAATATGTACTTACATTAAAAATTAAAATTTAAATAATAAATATCATCAACACTTTAAAATTTTTATTTTTTTTTTTTTTTTTATTTAATTTTATTAACTAAATTAATTCAGCATATTTCATCATATATCACACCATATTTTATTCAACTTATTTACGGTTTCCTTTTCTTTTACTCTTTTTCAGTTTTAATTTTAAAGCATTTAAAAAAAAAAACTCATACAAAAAACAAAGCAATCAAGCATCATTCATCCTGAAGAATTGGCCAAAATCAAAGCAACCAATGTATGGCAATAATATGAACGGTGGTGGCCACATGCCCTATGGCTTCAACGGCTACAACAGGTCGAGGTAATTTTAAACACATAAAATTGAAAAAAAAAACATTAAATCAACATTTAAACTTCATAACTCTGCATGTTAGCGACGATCATAACACAAAGCAGCTGCAAGTTAACTGCAGAGTCAAGAGCTCTTTGGCAACTTTTGAAGACTTTTTAAAACCGTGAAAAATTGTATTCCTAAGTTATGTCGTTATTGCTGTCGACATGCAACTTAAACATTTAATCAGCAGTATTCATACATGTTAATAATTCAAATCTTATGTTAAGTTAATTTATAGTATAAACTTTCGAATGCGAGTCGAGTGCCTTTACTGCAGCGCCGCTAAGTATGCAACACTCTAGAACAGCTAGCCTAGAAGACACGATGACATGCATAATTTTTGTTTTTATTTTTTTTATGTAATTTATTTTTTATTTTTATGTTGTCGTCATTGCAATTCTTTTCTTATTTGTCATTTTTTGTGCTTTTGTTGCATTTTGTTGCTTTTTGTAATATATTGATTTTTGCTTATAATATTCTACATAATTCTTCATATTGAACTTTTGCCAAGTGTAGCTTGCCTAGAATTTATGTTAAGTTAAATTTGCTGTTGTTGTTGTTGGCATAGTCGCTTTATGCTAAAGCAATGAAACGTACAAAAATTGTATAGAAAAAAACTGCAAGAAAAAGCGGAATTGAAAAGTATGTGTGTATGTGTGTGTGTGCATTTGTGCTTGTTCGCTGCAGTTCCTCAACATTGTATTGACTTTTTGCTGTGCCGCCAAAAAGTAGACAAGATTTTCTTTTTATACTTTTGCTTTTCTATTTCTTAAGCTTTTGTTGCATTTTCAGTTGCCTTGTGAATGGACAACCACCCAACGCCCACTATTTGCACGTTTCTGACCGCATTTTATGCACAACACAATGCAAATTCCGAACTTCAAGTTCTTTGCGAATGTTCTGCTTTGGAATTTCCATCCATTTTTGCATTTTTAAATATATATCTAGAATATATGCATGTTTGCTCAATTTCCTTATATTTTCTGACAGTCATGCATATTCATGTACATATCATCATATCTATGCAAGTATGTGTAAATTTACAACAGTTGATTTATCGCTGTGTGAGTGTGTTTGTGTGTTAGTACCTTTTTAACATTGACAATGCGTTTTTAACAATGAAATCAAAGGCCACAAAAAGCACAAAACGCGTTTGAGCTGGAAAAAGAAGACAAATAAAATCATTGTCATAAACTTTAAAACATGAACATTCGTTTCAGTTAATTTCTTCTACCGCAATTATATACAAAAAATCAAAGTTTATTTGTTTGTTTGCAGCAGCAGCAGTAAATATTAAAAATATCTATAATTTTAACTATAAAATTAGCAAAACAAGTTGTAAACGTAACACTTGATAACTTTTAATAGCAATAATAAACGGCATTTAATCTTAAAACTAGTACTTAATAATTGTTACAAAAAACAAAAAAAAAAAAAACAAACAAAAATATAAACATAACGTAAAACTACTGAAAATACTACTCAAATCTACAACAACAATAGTACTTAACTAGCACAATATGTACCGGTAAATGTTCTATTTATATACATATATCTATAATATATTTTTTCTTATATATCTAGCGATAAGTGTTGTTTATTGCTTATTATTTATAATAGATTTTCTATTATATAGTTATTTATTTCTTCTAAAGCTGTATTTTAATTTATTGCTACGTTTTGTAAGTGTTTATTTTTACTTCACCCACGCTCTCGTAACTCCTACAATTATTTTGATATAAAACATTTAAAATATGTCTAGAACTTAGTTTTAGAACTTTATAGTTGGCTATAACTGTGCTCTACATTATGTTTAAGAAATTTCAATAAACTATTCAGAGAACCTTTGCGAAAAAAGTATCTCAGCAAACATTTGGAAGACGATTGGAAGATTATTTGATTTGGCAATATCTTAGCCATTCGCCCAAGGGTTCTTTGGCGATCACCGAAGCGATGAATGTGCGATTCCTGAAAAATTTCAAAATCTTCCTTCGCTCATTCCGGCGATCGTTGGAATATGTATCTCTTTTCGAACGCTCAAGCTATGAATGCGTGATGGACGAAAATTTTGGTCGAATTTCAAAATCTTCCTTCGCTCATTCCGACAATTGTTGGAAGATATATCTCTTTTCGAACGCTCACGCTATGAATGCGCGATGAACGAAATTTTAAAAATTTCAAAATCTTCCTTCGCTCATTCCGGCGATCGTTGGAGATGGATCACTTTTCGAACGCCCAAGCTATGAATGCGCGATGGACGAAAAATTTGGATGAATTTCAAAATCTTCCTTCTCTCATTCCGGCGATCGTTGGAAAATGTATCTCTTTTCGAACGCCCAAGCTATGAATGCGCGATGGACGAAACATTTTCAAAATCTTTCTTCGCTCGTTCCGACAATCTTTGAAAGATGCATCGCTTCTGAAGATGCGATCGCCGAAGCGATGAATGCGAGATCGACAAAACACTTTTAAAACTTCCTACGCTCATTCCGGCGATTGTTGGAAGATTGATCGCTTTTCGATCGCCCAAAGGACGAATGCGCGATTCAAAAACTTTTTAAATTTTCCTTCGCTCATTACAGCGATCGTTGGAAGATGGTTTTCTTAAAATTTTTCAAAATCTATATGAAAAATATCTATATGAATATGAAGCATGCTCTGAAAAATCGTAAAAATTAATCAAAAAGTTCAACTAAAAAACATGTTCTTATAAAGGGTATGTTTTTTAGAGGTAGGTATAGAACTTTTGTTGGAACGACCAATTATGGCTTTATAAACTCACAAATTTCATGGCATTTAATGTTTAAAAATAATTTCTAACATTTGACCTCCGCGACTGCGCTTGATCCTGAGGGTTCAATTTTGGATCACTTTTTCAGTGCCTCGAATGTTGGTTACTAAATGATCAATCGTTGCTGATTTATCAGCATAGACCACAGATTTGACGTTCCCCTACAAGAGTAGTGTCAAATCACACGAACGAACTGGCCAATTCACAGGTTCATTTCTTGAGATGATTCGGTCAACAAACGTTTGGCTCAACAACGTGATGGTTTCATGCGCTGTATGGCTTGTTGCGCTGTCTTGTTGGAACCATTTCTCTTACAAATGATTTGTAATGACTTGAATAAAAAAAAAATCACGATTCATTTGCCTGCAGCCTTCCTAATTCACGGTAATATTGGAACAGGTTTCGGATTTCAAGACAAATGGGCCCATGACGTCTTCGTTATGCAAACTGCTCCAACCAGTGAATTTTTCGGGATGAAATGAAGTCTCAAGGATCTCATGAGGACTGTGCTTACTACAAAAACGACAATTATGCTTTTTTACATACCAATGATTTGACGATCAAAATGTGGTTCAACTTTCAGGTTATTAGCAGACGATATGACATTTTTCATTCACCTCACATGTTATTTTGTTCCAGTCATCGTCAATTTACCCTAACTGATATATATATCAAATAAATTTTGTGTGTATACTTTTAGGGTTACAATTTTTTCATATAAAAAGCAATGTAATAGCGAAACAGGTTCTGGTCCAGGCTAACATGTTTAGCCTATACATAGCAATAACAACTATAACAGTTTGAGCGATATAAAGCACGGAGCAGGACGCTTGTCTTTATATATTAAGATAGGCCAAGATCTTTCTTCAAAATTTTCCAAGTAGTACCAAAAAATTCAGGTCATCGGTGACACTCACGTCTACAGCAGCAATGGGTTCCTTTGTATGCACGGTACTGGCTCGATTTGGATGAATTTTAGCCAAAAGAGTAAATGTTGTCATGAATCGATTCATAGTATTGCGTATTAGCTGCTCAGACAAGCTTGTCGCAACTCAAAATTGAAGTCTAAATAACAGTACGAGAAAACTGAACCGACAATACTCAAGTTAACTTTAATCAAATTCATTTTCAATTCATTAGAATAAGATTAGAATTAAAAATTAATTACAATAAAACAGCGTCAAGAACTTTTTCTGCTCGTTCCATACAATTGAAAATAAACTAAGCTATACTAACACTTGCAGGAATTTGACAAGTTTTAAAGCAGATTTTTTGAGGTTTAACAAAGAATCTGCAACTCCTAACGCCCCCTTAAAGAATGACAAATGTAACGACATAACGCGATACACCCTCAAAAACACAAGAAGAAAAAAAATAAATTCACACAAAATATTGCATACAAACTTTGCAAGTTATGCATAAATAAATGTGAACAAAAAATAAAATCCTATAGCAAAACCACAAAAGCTGACAAAACCGTCTGCAAGGCAGACAAAACTAAACGAATTTGAAGAGGCTGAGCAGCAGCAGTAGCACAGTAGCAGCAGCAAATTCATGCTGCATTAAAGTGCGCGCAACGAAAGCGAAGGAAACGTGACACTTTTACTAAAAACAAACGCAATGGAAGGAAGAACTTGAAACAAACGCTCTAAGAGCACAAAAAAGCATAAAAAAGAACGAAAAAAAAAGAAAAAATTCTTAAAGTGGGCGAGCGTCTCAAGTTACAAGGAAAATAAACGACGGATACAGACTCATAATATTTGTTATTGAGATTATTTGTGGCGCTTATTTGCAGTTGAGTTACTTAATAAATTGCCAATTCCTGTCGAGTGTGCCCAGGATGCCGAAAGAAGAGCAGATATAATTTCAACGAAGTGTTGAGCAACTTTGCCAATGTAAGACAGAAAGTTAGAAGTACTGCCTAGTACTTCTGCCACACTTGCTTGGTTGGCGGTTAGTTAAAAAGTTAGAAGCCTAAAAGAAGCCTTTGCAGCAAGCAGTAGGCTGTGGATCCTTAAGTGAGATTATTTGAGAGTTAATTGAGCAGAACGTTACGTTGCGCTGCGTTGGGTTGCGTTGCTGCTTGATGTGTAGGGGCCGATATTGAAACAAATAATTTGCCTAATGGATGAGCCATGTTGAGTGCAAATAATTCTAAATTCAATAGAGAAAAAGTAAATAGCGTTAAGAGGAATTGCGACACATCTAAATAAATGTTGCACACTTAAATACAGTGAAATAACGAGGAAAACGTTTGTCTATTTTGTCAGCCGGCTGGTTGTTTATTGATAATGTAAATACTTTGTCTAATTCTATGTCTCGTAATTTGATATCATAAATATTTATAGTTGCAAAACTTTTCTGATGTATTACAAATTGAATTAATTTAAAAAAATTATTTAAATAGTGTGACTGGCCTAGACTGGTCTAGCATAATTGGCCCAAACCGTGCTCAGCGGAATACTTCTAATTCTTGAAACCTATTTGAGCATTCTTGAAACCTATTTTAGATTAAAGAAATTAAACCGAATTTTTCAAACTTTTTTTTGCAAAATAGAAATTTTCAATAGCTAAGACATTTAATGTTGACGCTTAAAAGGTGAATTTTGAAACCATGGGGGCCTCCCTACATAAAAGTTTATATCAGTCGGAAGTTGAAAGAAAACTTCATATATCCTTAACAGAAATCGCGACAAAAATTGTATGTCAAATTTTGGTCGAATGAAAAAGAAGCAAATCGCAACTTTTTATAAATATTTAACGAAAAATTTAAGTTATACTGCAATTTATGTTCAAAGAGGTATTCGATTGAATTTGTTTCAGTTAAGTGAGCAATAAATCTCTTACTTAAAGAAGAAAAAAAAGAAGGAGAATTTGCAAAATTTTTTTCAATTATTAGATAATCCTAGGCATACATCTGATGTATCGTTTTACGTATGAGGGAAACCATCTTCCACCCTTTTCTCTTTCTAAGTATTGCCTAGGTTTTGAAGAGGGTTGAATTTTTCTTTGATTCTGAGGGTGATTGATGAGTGATGCTGTCAACACCAATTGTTTATCATATAGTAAAAATGCAGACTGGAGTGGTCAGCCTTTCTGCGCCTGTACCATTTTGACTTGCCATCAGTGACAGAAGGTGAAGATGAGATTTTCATGTAATAGCTAGAGAACATTTTAAGTTAAAAAGTGAATTTTGTGGTCCTCTGTCTTTGGATCTTATTTCTATTTTTTAAAAATCAAAAAGCGAATCAACTTTATTGTTTAAAAATAATGGTTTTTAATGCTCTTAAGCATTTTCGACAATACAGTAAGTAATACGGAAAAAGTTTTTTAAAAAAAAACTCCGGAAAACCACTGATCATGCTGATCGAATGATAGTTAGGTTGTCAAATACCTATCTGAAAACGAGCGCTGTTGATATACAGCGCGAAATTTCGGGTAGTATCGAAAGACCAATATCGAAAAGAACTGTTGCACTTCGATTGGCAAAGGCTGGGCTGCATGGTTCTTTAGCTCGCAAGAAACCATTCTTCACAACAGCGCAACGCAGACGCCGAATTGAATTTGCTCGAACGCATATCTCGTGAACTCAAAATCAAAGGCTATGTAAATTTGTTTAGTGATTAAACAAAAATAAATAAAGTTGGGCCAGATGGTAGAAAGCAAAAAGCAAGTACAGCGAACAAAAAATGCCGCGCTTGATCCAAAGTACGCTTCGTAGGTACGTGGATCATTATTGATCCATTGGTGGATCAAAAATGATTTCGGGATGAAAGTGGACCGATACACAGAATTGAAGGTAAGATGAATCAGACAAGTACGTTGAAATTCTGCAGAACTTAATGTTGCTATGTGTAGAAGAAAAATGCCGGTCATTTGGAAATTTCAACAAGATAATGGCCCAAAACACACTTCTCGGTTAGAGAAAAAGTTTTTTGAGAACAATTCTATAACAGCTATTGATTGTGCATCATCTAGCGCGGACTTTAATCCAATTGAACAGCTAAAGAATGATGTGAAGAACCCTCTCAGTAGGCAGAATATAACCAATTTGGACCAATTATTCGAAAGAGTTAAAGCTTGCATGGCCATTTCTGGTGAATCAAATAACACAGTGCTTCAAAATTGAAATCCCTGGAAGATAATGTTATTTTATTGATAGGTCTTGTCCAGTTAAAAAATGTTTTATACTGTAAATTGGTCGTTCACCCCCAAAATCTTGACTTTTGGTCAAAAAAAAAAAAACGATTTTGCCTACCTTTGCCCAACTTTAACTACCTTATTGTCAACCTAGAAGTCAGTGACATTCTTAAAAATCTACTTTCATGAAAAGTCGAGTATCTTTGTCAATTACTAACCGATTTTGCTAGGTAAATTGCGTTTAAATTTAAGCCAGTTTTACTCCAGACAGTTAAATCGTCCAAAATACTTATCAGATTGATAACTATTTTTTTAGTTACAGATTGCAAATTGGTTACTAAAATTATTGGTTTCAACATAATCGACCATCTGAGAAAGATTTTCGTCGTACTGTTGACTGTTTTTACACAACATTTTCTTTGCATGATGCAGTGGCTTGCACTACGACGTTCACAATTGTTTGATCTTTGTCTGTCCACTTTATGGAAAATTGTATGCACATATCTTGGTTTGCGGGCTTACAGGTTCTAGCACGTGCAAGAGATTAAGCCAAATAATAATTTTCACCGAAATTTCAGTGAAGGATATGAAAATCAACTGGCATTAGATTCGCTGATTTATCTAAAAATTTCATTGAGCGATGAGCTCATTTTTGGCTCAATGGCTACGTTAATGAACTTAACTCACGCATTTGGAGTAGAGATAATCCAAATGAGATTATAGAATCTATAGAAACGCCGTCAGATGCTGAAAAATTTGCAGTTTGTAGCGATCTTTAGGCTGGTGTAGTTATTAAACCAAATTTTTTTGAAGTGAATCTTCTTTAGCCGCGTAAACAAAATACGGCGGAACTAAACGGGAAGTACAAGCTATGTAACGTTTAATGAAACGTAGCGAATGCATGTTATTAAATAACTCACCATAAACCATGTTGAAATGGTTTGCGTACAAACTAACGAAACTAACCAAACAGACCTAACAAAGAAATATACCTTATAACGAACTAATCATCAAAATGTGAGAGCGTAATTTTTTTAATGGAAACTACTTAAGCCGCGTAAAGAGTAGTATAGCGAATTGAAACGGGGAGTAAAACCGAAATAAAAGGTTTAAAACCTCGGAGTTTTTGCTGCTATTGCCAAGTATAAAGCACTTTAGAATGGTGATTGCATTACATTACAGCTAAACGCATTTATCTGTTTTTGATCATGCCCAAAATTGTTCATCTGAATGAAATCAATTTTACATTGTTTCATAACAAGTATGCTAAACTTGCCGAAAACCACTAAAACAGCAACCTGGTAATTGTTTTTTGTTTACAGAATATTGGAGGTAGCAAAATAATTGTATGTCTTTAATTTTATTGC
The DNA here is from genome assembly GCA_958299015.1 of Tetanocera ferruginea. NCBI lineage: Eukaryota > Metazoa > Arthropoda > Insecta > Diptera > Sciomyzidae > Tetanocera > Tetanocera ferruginea. The sequence goes on along the minus strand of OY282643.1, from coordinate 130,303,812 downwards.
CCTATTATCACCACCAATTCGCATCAAATAGTTGTTTTTTTCTAAATTAAATTTTTGGATTCAGGTTTTTATAAGAAATAAAAATTAGTGGTCTAATGGATATAGTATGATTAATTCATGGCACAAAACCTTTAAACTTTTCGAAATGTTATTAAAACAGATTTAATCTGATCTTGCCATTTTATGAAATGGGACTTTTTAAGTACGACTATATTAAACACTTTAGACTCTACTTTTTTGGGTTTAAGTTTGACTTATACCTTGCATGCCTGTCACACATATTCTTTTTCAAAAATTTATTTGGGTTATTAGGTCAAGGTTATTCCCTAAAGAGCCATAATGACTTTCTCGTTGCCCGATTGAATGACATGAATATGGAAGATATCCAACAGGATGGAACAACCTGTCAAACAGAACACGAAACAATGAAGTTATTGAAGAAAACATTGAATGAATAATAATTTCGCTTTTAGGTCCTATAAATAATTCTCCAAGATCTTCTAATTTAACGGTTCTTTATTATATTCCAGAGTGCGGAGAATGATATTCCTACCTACACTGCGCTGAGTGTAGTAAATGTGTAGAAGTCTACTGATGTGTGCCTTATATGCCGTCATATTTTAAAGCATTTAGCCAAGATTGTAAAGCAACAATGCCTAGGATGCCTGCAACGAGAGCCTTAACCTGCTGTACCTGGCATAATTTTAAATAAATTCAAAATTAATTGGTTTTGTTTTTGAAACGCCTTTCAGTGACAGTTGATGGTTCTACAAACTTAGCCTAACATAAATTAATTTAATTTCCCTTTTTTCTTCGTTATCCTTTTTAGCGCTAAAAATTCGTGAGCTAAACATGTGCTAGAATTGACAGTTTGTGTAAAAGAAAAACAAAGAAAATAAAAGAAAATGAAAAATACGTGTATGAGCTAAAAGTTATGCATAAATTATTTATGCATACTCTCGCTGCTGGTGAAAAGTTCGGCGAAGAAATAAGTTGAGCTCTATGCCATGCATGTATTTCGAAGCAAGATAAAATGTAGCAGCGTCGCTAAGTATCACATCAAATGCAAATGCATGTCTGCTCTTTTTGTAAAAGTTTTAAAAATGGTTTTTGTTTTTTTTTTTCTTTGCTCTAAAATTAAAAACTTACAATTCAGTTAGCAAGTTCTAAAAGTAGTTTTTAATCCATTTGTAAAAAAGTAAGTTGCTCTTAAATTTTTTGAATTTTTATTGGGTTCATGGGTGTTGAATTTCTTACACCACACTTCCACTTCAAAATAACTCACGTTCAAATGTGAACTATACTCAAATTTTCTCTTGTTATTGCTAGCAACACGTGCTCAACATGTTGCCTATCACCTTAATTAAACGACTATTTCCATGAACTAGGCTTTTTACATTTATTTTTATAACCGTATAATTTTTAGTTGTCCGTAATTTTTGCTTGAGCCTAGCAATCTGTTCAGTTTCAGGTGAAATTTAACTCGAATCTTCTTACAAAAAACTATAACTGTGAAATATGAGTGAGATTTTTCACAAGATGTTCATGAAAGTAGTACTCTGTTCCGCTGTGAAAAATACTCGCAACATTTTTTCACGACAATTTTATGCAACTGATGCCTATTTATTTTGAACTGAAAAGTGACAGTTGTTGTAAAATTTTTGTTTTTATATATTTATTTTTCTCTATTTTGATAAGTAAAGCATGACTTTATCAAATTTTTCAATTTCTAGGCAACAGAATATTTGCTAGAATTTTTTCACGCAACGAAAAAATGAATGTTGCGAGCGATTTTACGCAAACGAACAGAGTACTAGGCTTTATAACAAAGCTCTGTATTCATAAATTGCTTTGTATCTTATAACTTTTGTTTTGGGTGCGTTATTCATAAATGTTTGTTTTCCAAATAAAAACATTGTTTTCTACGATTTTTTTTTATAGACACCTCTTTTGATTGAGCTCTTTAATGCGCAAATTTACAATATTTTTAAAACATTGCAAAATGATGTCATCGCCATCAAAAATTTTCATATTTATCTAAAACGTATTGTTTTTTTTAAATATGTATTTTATTGCCAAATTATACTGCAGTATTTTTCAACAATATTCAATAAGATTTGTAGTAAAAAATTTATGAGCTCTTTTGAAACTTGACTCGGCTGGGCACCAAAAGCACAGGCCTGGCCTATCTGCCTGTTTACTAGCGACTATCTTCTTTTGTTTTTATGCTGCTATCTGATGCGTGTGCTTAAATTATTTGACGAATTGCTTTTATTGTTCTTAACAGGCAGTAGAGTAAAGAAAAAACAAAAACTAAAAAACAAGCTTACAACTTGACCTGCAATAACCTTGTTTTTTAATAGTGTACTTTATATTTTTATGACTTAATATTCATTCTCAAGCACATTAAAAATGTTTAAATAAGGTTTTTTATTGCGTAACTTTTGTGTAACTCAAGTAATTTTAATTATTAATATTAAACTTCACTTAATTCTTGTAAATTGTTATCATTTATGCATGTGTCTGTCTCTGCCCTGTGCTCATTCCTGTGTCTCTTTTCGACACACAGTATATTTTAAAGGAATTTTACTATCTCAAACATAACACCTCGTCAACCTTTGCTCAATAACTAAAGAGGCCTGAATGAAAGTTTTTACATTTTTTTTTTAATGTTTTTATTTTTATTCTTGTTCCACACGGCACTAAAATTAACATTAGACACGACATACACACACACACACACACTCACTCATTCAAAAACTTCACATGCAGTGCTACTTCATTATACACACATTCACTGTTTTCTCCTGCCGCCACACACCGACCCACGCCTACACTCGAAACCCTTTTTCAACACTTATTCTTGTTTTGCTTACCTTTTGCTGCTTGCTCTTACACAGCGCTTCTTGCTCTCCAGCTGTTCTCTTCTGTGTCTTTTTTTTATATTCAATTTTCATTCAGGACATGGCGGCTCACATCCTGCAGGTTGTTTTATCTCTACTTTGTCATCACTTTTCCCAACATTTACCTTCATCCACAAATTTCAATTTAACAATTTGTATGCTTGTGTTGTTGTTCGTGTTCGTGTCTTATTGTTGCTGTTGCTCGTTGCTGCTCTCGGGGCTACTCTTGTCTTCCTTCTCATGCATGTTGTATGAGTGTTATAAGAGGCCTCTTTTCTTTTATTGTTTTGAATTGGCACAGGACCTGCTTCATTTAGTGTAAAAACTGTAATACTACTGCCTACATTTATGACATGTGATTGACATTTGCAAAAACTATTTGGGATTTCCAAATCGTGTCTCAAATTGAGACTAAATTGAAAATGATTTTCAAGAAATTTACTTGATATTTAAATTTGTTGCAGTGTTCGTGTTTTGGCTGGGTTTGAATAAGCATGTGAAAATTTTAAAATTAAAATACGTTGTGAGTGGCGCCGTCAATGGCGTTAGTTTTGTGGCAAAGAGTTAATTAAGACAAACTGATTGGAATTAGAAAGAATTAGAGATGTTGTGTTCTGCTGACAAAACCACAAAGATTCCGCTTTGCACCGCTTTTCTGAACAGAAGCTGTACAGAAGCAGTCTCGCCTGACTACAGTTAAAGTGAATTGACAAGCATAATGGTCGAAGCTTGTTCTGTTCTGTTGACAAAAACACAAAGGTTTTTCTTTGCCTCCGCTTTTCCGACGGAAGTTGTAAAAAGTGAAAAAATAAATTTCAGAAGGCAAGCTTTATGTTCTATACCTAATATTGCTCAAATTGTTATTTTTCTTGCTATTTCAGTGCTTTGCAAATTTTTACTATACGAACAAATTTTTAGCCTGAAAGTATGCACATAAAATTTATCTATACTATTATATAAAAGGAGACTCACGGATTTGCGGCGACGTGTTCTCAATAACCGCTGAACCGATTTTTATAATTTTTCACTATTCAATTGCTATGATAAGCGAAATTAAAATAGGGTACTACGTTTTTTACAAAACTTTTTCTTTAATTATTTAAGAATTCATGTCTTTTAATTCATGCTAATGCTGTACAAGCAGCACAACAAGCAGCAGAAAACCAATGCTTAAGCTCTGGCTGTGAGAGAAACTCAGCACACAGCACGGCTGCCATGTTGTGTCGGGAGTTGCTCTCAGTTTGGTCTGTTGAGCAGTGTTGCCAACAATCTGACATCGTATTTGTTATGGTTTTCAGACTTGAATTGTTTATACATATTTACAGTCAAAAAATCTTTTTCCTCTTATGCCTGATATATAACCAAATTATTATTTTGTTATTTATTGCAAATGTTATTCATCGACAATAACACAATCTCGACGGATTGAAAGCTTTATACAATAGTTCAGATTTAAAATTTGTTTTTATGGCAACACTAGCTACTTTATTTGCAGTCAACTTCTTGCTCAGAGAGAAATATAAATATATTTAAATCTTACCATGAAATGGGGGATGAAATTCTTTATTGTGTAGTTATTTCAGTATACAAATATTCCATTGCATATGCTCAAATGCTTCTCAGAGGATCTCAGTACGATCTGAAATGTCGCATTGATATGTCATTGTTTGTGTTCATCTGCGCAGAAATTATGTTCATGCATACAACCTTATAAAATAGATTTCCTTTAAACTTTTCAATAGGTTTATATTGGACGCATCAGAAAATAATTTTTGTTTTTATTTTCCAACGTCTTTTTTAAAATCAAATAGGTTGGTACTAGGAAATGAAGTTGTAACAAAATGATGACCATAAATGTAGAGGAATACCAATATAACTTCTTTAATTTAGTTGGATTTTCGATTTTGTTCCAAACAGAAGCCTCAAAGTTTTTTATTTCGCGTGTTAATAAATGTTGCACATTAAAAGAGTTATTGTGATTGGAGCATATTTTTTATTTTTAACCGATTTCAAAAAGGTGGAGGTCTCAAGTTGGTTGGTTTCTCTGTTTTTTTATAATAGCATTATAAATAATGCATTTGCATTGGTCTCCAGTAGTTTAAGTTGAACCTTAATATTATAATTCAACTTTTGAATGGTTTTCCATTATATTAGACAGCCTGGCATAAGCTACGCAGCGCATGTAAAACGCATCGAAAACGTATGTTTGACGCATATTTTAGTGTTTAAAGGATGCGTAAGTTAAGCATATTTTAAACAAGCTGTTAACATCTTCTTTGTATATTAAAATGATTGTATGTACAAGTAGACTTCAAAACCGCTAAACCAATTGTTATGAAATTTTCAGGGAAACTCTAGCAAAGTCTGCAGAGCGCTCCTGTGAAGTTTGGCATCGATATCGAATAGCTTTAGAATTACATGTTGCACAGCTCCAAAATTCTGTATTTGACCTCAATTTTCACTGGTAAAATTTTAAAGCCGTTGCAGAAGGGGCGTGACACTTTTAAGGCATTCAAACTTTTCAGTATAATTTAAGAAACATAAGTCACAAATTTGTGAAACTCGGAAGGAATATAACATTTAGTCGTGTCCATCCACTGGAAAAAGTCAGCAAGCATTGGAAATTGGGTCGTAACACCATCAACATAGTTTAAATGTTTAATATCGAATAGCTGTGGTACTTAATGTTTCATAATATTTAAACTCAGTATAAATTTAATTTTTGGAAATGTCTTTCGACAAGAAATATAGCACGGGCATTGGAAAACGGGGTGTGAATCCGCCCATACAAGCCAAATTTTTAATAGCAAATAGCATTGGAAATAAAAATCGCTGATCAGTGAAATTCCGAATGGAGTTGCCATTTGGTAATGTCCTTCTAATAGAAAACTGGTCTGAGCTTTGGTCAAGTGGGTGCACCTTCCCCTACAAGCTACATTTTTGATCGAATAGGTTCTGAAGTCACAGATGAAGTACATGTGTTTGTCTAAGGCTGCGTGCATTTTCAACGCCGATTCAGACAGACAGGCAAGCTGAAATCTGTGTGAACAAATGAGATACAAATATCTATCTCTCTCGCTTTTTCACACACTCTGCGGACACAGGCAGGCAGTCTGAATCGGCGTTTACTATGCACGTGGCCTAAGGCGTAGCAACGCGCGCCGGGTATTGCTAGTTTTATATAAAAAGTAATGTGCAACAACCCAATCATAAGAGCGTGATCAACATTTTAAACTATTAAGTGGTTCCTCATATTGCACTTGCAGGCAATATCAAGTATAAAATTGACGTTTTAATGATTGCATTGCATTGAGTGCCGCAAAAATATCAATAATTCGCATGTAGTTCTATCAAAAACATGCATATCAACGTTCAGCCTCGCTTGACTACTTTTAGCGTGCGTTGACTATCATTGTGTCCGAAGCTTGTTTTCGACCATTCAGCCATTGATTGCAGTCACCTTTCTGCACCGCATCCACCACCGCATACTACTGTTTACTATTAAACAAATAAGTTTAAAGTTTTTTAATTTTTTCAAGTTTTTTTAAAAATACTTTCGAGCACATTTAAACATTTTTACCACCTTTTAACCTACAGACAATTTTCCACAAAACAATACCTTTACTCAAAATGCTGCTAAAAATCCAACTTAGCTCAAAATAATTTAGATTTTCCTTTTTGATTCAAAATGTAATTTCCAAAATCCTATTAACCAAACAGCTTTTCCCCCCCACGCTTGAAAAATATTAAATTTTCAACGATTTTCTTGGCAAGGAATAGATATTAAAAACAAAAATAAAAACCAGCAGCAAGTGGTATAGTAGATGATGCCATAAAAATAAAACATAAAATGCAAAGTGGACGAAAAACAGTCGTTAGACGCTACTTCAAATATAAACACTGCTAGCTACTTCATGCAACAACTACAGATACAACAATATCAAATAAATACAACAACATCAAATAAATACAACGATTTGAATGAACTTGCAGTTGTTGTTATCATGTAAAAAGTTCAACCCAGAATCAAATATGGCACAGGTAAATCAACGGTATAAAAGCTGAAGTACAAGAAATAACAGACGACGACGACGTTGGAGAGGAAGAAGCAGACGCTTGTGCTTTAGATTTACAAAACCAATTTGAAGCTGTTTTGCATTTTATACATACCTACAATATAAATACAGGGTTGTAGTGTTGTTTGTTGCCTGCCCTTAGTTATGCAAAATATAAAACAAGCGGAAATACTTTGATTATCTACCTGTTGGGAAAACAAGATTATTTAGCAGACAACTTATAACGCAGTTAAGCATGCATGTTATGGAAATTCTTGGGCAAAACAAAAAAAAAACCTTTTAGGAGTGACTTGGACATGGAACATATTTAAAAAGGCGTGTTAATTTAACGGAACTCGCAAAATCTAATAACTTTTTCAAATATTTTTGTTATATCTGATATTTATAATATATACTGCAATCCTCATATTTGTCAGTGCAAAAATCATTTATTTATCGCTGTTATGCTGAGCAAATACTTTCCCCAATAAGCCTACATAAATTCTCATAAAGCTAAAAAGTTTACTTTGACTTCAATAACCCTTATTTTGGCTTGTTGTGTTGGTTTAACAGCGATGCCGTTAATTCTGCACATGCGGTGCTCTTCTTTCTTGAAAATTTGTAGATTTCTTTTTAGAGAGCAATAAAACAAAATAAAATTGTAAGCATTTTATTAATTTGTTGGTGAAGAAGAAAATACAATAGAGAAGGGTTGAATCATTATCAGTTTTTCCAAACATTGAAATACTTTTCAGAATTTACTAATGTTTATTTGTTACTAACATTTCTGACGAGCGGCCTTTTTCAAACCTAAAGTACATCAAAAATTATTTGCGAAATTCAATGTCTGAAGATAAGTTGAATGCACATTCTCTCTTTTCAATCGCAACTGATGTTGTTGATAGCTTGAATGTTGACGATATAATTAAACAAATTTTTCACGCTAAATGCCGAAAGAAAGCCATTTAATTAAATGGTATGTTCAATATTTTCATGTTGTAATCCAATGTTAATGAAATTTTTAAATAAAAACAGGGAAATTTTGAATTTTGTCGACTTTTCATGAGTTATACTTTTTCAGTTTTATATTTTTCGGGCCCATTTTTTTTTTAAATGGTATTTGCAATTTTTTTTATAATTTTTATTGAGTTTTCCGGGCCCCCCTGAAGCTGATGACCCTTTTTGCTAATTATTGAGAACATCTGAGACTATGATTGTGACTTTTGTAGTGGTTGATCGTCCTTTACGGAATCCGTGTTGCCGTTCATTTAACGGAGAAATGCCGTTCATTTCTGTTAGCTTAGAAGAATCGACTGCAAGACAATTCCTTTATTGAAGATAAGAGACGAGAAACAAGTTTTAAGACGAGCAATAATCTCGTCGAAGATCCATGTCAAACGCAAGCTGTACCTGTAGAATCATTTGGAGTTGATCAGGCTACATCAGAAAATTTATGAAATAAACATTTCTATTGGAATTTGTAATTTTTTTTGTCAGATGTGAAGATTTTAACTCGGGCTACAGCAGCCCATTAGCTTGCAAACCATACGCCACCAATATATTTTAATATAAAGCATTTATTTCTACGTTAAACCTTTCGTTAAACTTGTCCATTGTAATGGACATGCATTTAACATGAGTGTAGCGGAATGAAAACCCTTATTTTTGATAAAAATGCTTTGTTAACAGTGCAGTTCTTTCCTCTATTTTTTCCTTTCATTTCGAAATTTGTGTTTCTATGAGAGCATGTTAAGCCGAAAAGAAAACAACCAAAGAGAGTGAACGTTTTTTTTTTTAAATATGTTTATAAATTAACTTATTTACTTTTTTTAGTTTAATGTTATAGAAAATAAATGCAAAATAGTAGTGAAAGTCTATAAAATATCATATTTGTTGTTTTACTTGGAAAAACAAATTATTTAAGAACAATGTCTATTGTAAAGGACATGCTCTTAAACTTACTTCCTTTTATTGTACTGATATTTATATATTGTTTTTTTTTAATTACTTTATTAAGAATGTACTTACAACAAATTTAGCCTTATTAAATATTTTTCATTATTATTCTTAAAAGATACTGAAAGGGCTTAGAACGAATATCAATTACACTGCTTTACAAATAATAATTTTAGATAAATACCACGAACGGCACTCATACAAGCAAGTTAGTCTGGATTTCCACAACACAAAAATCATGAAATTTTTCTTTTCATTTGTAGGGTTTTTAAGATAACGGTACTTTTGTAGTTCTCGAGAGATGATTTCATTCAAATTTATTTACAGCTGAAACTACTTATCTGATAGAAATACGTAGTATATAGCTTAATCGACTCGGGAGTTGATGCTGATCAAGAATATGTATACTTTTCTGTACCTACCACGCCTCCTTATGGGCGTTGCAAGCGGAGTCACACTATTAATATGCCCCGTTTACGTTTTTTAAGCGTAGGGGTATAAATATAGTGCAAGCACTGAAATTGAAATTAAACTTTTTCTACAAAATTATTTTTAAAAAATGTATTTTTCATTCGGTTTTAGCCAAATTAGTCTTAAAATGTTTGTAAAAAAATACACTTTATTTCAAAAATATAAAATGTTCCTGATTTTAACTTTTTCTAAAAAAACAAGTTACTTGAAAATGGAATTTTTTAAAAAAAACATGAAAATTGCATGAAATTTTAACTTTGACGAGTTTAAATAAGTAGTTTCAGCTGTAAATAAATTTGAATGAAATCATCTCTCGAGAACTACAAAAGTACCGTTATCTTAAAAACCCTACAAATGAAAAAAAAAATTTTATGATTTTTGTGTTGTGGAGATCCAGACTAACTCATCCGTACATGTGGCTTTCTTGGTATTTCCCAGTAAAGCAGTGTTATTCATAGACTTGAAATTTTTCAAATTTTTGTTTTTGCGTCACATATATTTCAAAATATAACAAATTTTTTTATTTTTTTTAATTTTTTAAATATTTTTTTATTGCTTTAATAAAAAATTTATATTAATATTTTGAAATTTATTTGTGGTGCTTTATTTTATTATTATAATTATTTTGAAATTTATTTTTTGTGCTTTATTTTATTATTATAATTATTTTTTTAATTTATTTTTTATGTTTATTATTATTATAATGGTTTTTTTGTTAATATTAAAAAAAATAATTTATTTTACTTAATTATTTGTATTTATTTCTCTGTTTATATATATTATATTATTTCATCAATTTAAATTTTTTATAAGTAATATAATTTTATTGTATAATTTTTTTAAATATTCATGTTTCTTATTGAAAATTTTTATAGAAATGTTAATATTTGTCTAAATATCCGGCAAAATTTTGTTTTTGGGATTTCCTTGCATTTTTTTTCCTTTTAAGTTTTACTTTTAAAATATCGCTAAAAATTAAAGAAATAACTTAAGTCACAAGAAATATTGAAAATATTTCATACATGCTCTATAGCACACACTGTAAATTATATATCTGTTTTATTTAGACCTCTTTTGCATCTCTTTATATCCTTAACCTTTACCGGCTGGGTAGCGGCAACAATTTACGTCAGCATGTATTCCTTTCAATATTTCAAAGATCAAAAGTCACTAAATGTCAGAAAGTTACGTTAAACCTATAAACTATTCTAACTAAAAAAAGCTCATCACATCTTTGACATAAAAAAAAATATATCTAAATCCTTCACATAAAACTTTAGTAAAAACAAAAATATCACCAGCAGAAAAACGTGCAGAATTTGAAAATAAAATTCAAGCAATGTAAACATGAGCGGAAGTAGATTGAAAATTAAAATAAACATTTCCGGTCAACGGCATGAATTGAATTCTTCGCCTCCCCCGCCCCTCTTTTTACCACACAAAATAAAGCTCATAGCGGCTGTAAAGAGTGTTGAAGCGCTATAAAAAGCATTGTTATTTTAATAGAAAATCTGAATCCTACTAGTGCATGTTGTTGTTTTTTTTTTTTTTTTTTTTTTTTTCTTTTAAATAAGGCATGCAATTTTTATTATTCTATACAATTTCGATTGGTTGAATTGTTATACAGGGTGCTTAGGTGGAGTACAATAAGACTGCTCTGGAAAGTTTTTGCTTAACCAAAAAGCATTGTCAAGACTTTTTTGCTGCCACTAAATAATTTAAGCAACTCAACAGTCTGTTGATAGTCAGTTGTTGAGGGTAGCAGCCAAATTCTATTTGTGGTTGGCACTAGAGTGCGAATAAATGTAAGCACCACTAATGCAACTGGGACAGTGAAGTTGAGTACTATAGTACTTTAGCACAAGATAAGAAAACGCTGGCTATAAAATTGGCGACATTGAGAGCTAGTGCATCAGTTTTGAAAATGCTGCTCATGCTTAAGAATATAAGAATGCGTACAAACTGGGCGCCACAGTATGAGTGACTTCCGCCAAAGCATAAATATGCTTAGCTTACTTAATAGGTCGTTCGGTCGCTTGTCTGTGAAAATGAATTTATTTACCCACAGATTTATTTTTTATTTGTCATTTTAAAAATGCAGGCAAGTGTACTCACTAGAAAGCATTGTGAAAAATGCTACTCATACCCAGCAAACAGAAAAATCAAAACCAACAAAACAAACAACAAATATGTGTGGCATGAAATAAGGATACGATTGGAGTATGTCAAGGTCTTGACACAATTCCAGCTGGTGCTGTGTCGTCGTCGTGCTCATTGTTGACAAAAGCAGCAGATTCAGCAGGAAAAACAAAAAAGAAATGCTTTATGCACTCTGTCTAAATGCGAAAGAGAGAGCGAGAAAGAGAGATATTGAGCCAACTGCAGTTGCACTACTTGCAGCTAACAGTAGTTTTTAAGCAAATTATAAACTTTTTAAACTGAGCATTAAAAAAATTAGGCATTGCTTGCATTTTTTAAGTGCTTCATTAAAATATTTTTTCAAATAAAAAAAAAAAAAATGGGCGCATTTTTTTGAAAAAATGTAAACAAACAACAATGAGCGCTGTTTGTTGCGCTCAATAAAATAAAAAAATTAAAAAATTTTACAGCTTAATAAGCAACTCCTTTACGTGACCTCTTATTTTTCTTTCCAGCCAACGTTATTAAAGTCACGAATGCAGCGGGCATAAATTTACAAAAAATTGTTTGAGTAATATTTATATATTTGTTTTGCACTTTAATTAGAGGTTCGTTAAAGTTCCACAAAACATGACAAACTTGATGTTGGCATAACAATTTATGTCCTCAACTTTTTAAGCGAGTAAAAAAAAAAATTTGCTGCGGTGTGTGCAGGCAACCAACTTATTTGTATGGCGAAAACTTTGAAAATTTCGTCCTTCAAAGCGCTAGGCTGGCATGCTATTGTGAGAGAAAAAAAAAATTGAACTAGTTCAACGCTTTAAGCAGCAGCAGCAACAGCGACAGACAAACTGATAAGGTTTACGTGTTGCAGTTAATTTAACTAAATAGCACACGTACGAAATAACTGCGTTGCCGCGTTCGCAGCTAATCAAAGACAACTTAAACATGCGTGCCGCCATATATAAAAGCGTGCCAGTTGATATAGCTTTAATACTCTCAACTTATCTTATAATTCCTTGCCGATTTCAGACAACATTGCAGATAAGCTTTTTTTAATATGCAAATAGTTCTCACACAGCTTTTAAAATAATTTAATAATTTTTTTCAGCCATTGGCGGTTTTTGCCACTTTTACCTGCAGACTAATAAAACTTAATTTGTGCCCTTAACATGACTGTTAGATTCCAGCCAAGTGAACTTCAAATTAAACAAATCATACGTTAATCAATTTAATTAATATCACTCATACGCCCCGTACATAAATGTCGTTTTCGTCCGTCAAAATCTTGTTAAATCCATAGCTTTCAGCATTTCACCACCCACTATAAGAGAAATAAGCTTATTAAACATAATTTATACACATTGTGCGACTGTCAAATTTTATCTAAACCAGTGGTTCTCAAGCGGTGGTCGCGAGTAAATGTAAAACATTTTATTTATTCAAATAAATATTTTAAAAATTAAAAATATGCACTACACTGATTGCATATCAATAAACGCACCAATTCTGCTTAATTTGTTGCTTGATTTGCTTTAAATATTAACGTTAACAATTACGTTATTATCATTCAAATATTATTAGCCATGATAGATTCTCGATGTGAATAACTACAGTTTGCCAAATAAAAAAACGCAGCTATAATCGCTTAGCACTGCTTAATACACTGACAAGTCCTGGCTGCTAGAATGCCATGAAAGTTAGCATCAATGTTGTGAATTTTGTAAAATCCAGTGCTTTAAGAACAAGACTACTTGATTTCCTTTGTAGTGAGCTTAACCGCTGAATTTCACTCTTAACTTTTTCACACGTAAGTTCGTTGGCATTCGAAAGGATATAAGCTAGGCGGACTTGATAAATTAAGAAACGGAGTGAAAATATTTCGTTTTAATAAAAGTCTCTATAATTCTTTTAATTCTAATGAATTTATTACTCATTTTGCGTAACTTTGCGATCATTTTGAAGCACTAAATAACCTTTATTTAAAATTGAAAAGCAAAAATTCTAACATCTTGAATGCTAATGAAGCAATTAATGTCTTTATTGAAAAAAATTAACTTGAAGGTGGCGTCTTTATCTTTTAGTATATTTTAGTTGACAAACAACTTTAAAAATTTCAGCATAATGATCTTCTGAATACTCACCTCAACTCTCTTCATGACGAATTCAAAAGGTACTTTCCCCGATATTTCTTCAGAAAACTAAAAACAAAATTAATTCGTAACCCATTTATCCCATCTCATCCTGCTTTACTACGAAAAATTATACCTATGATAAGTAAATCAACTTTTTTTTAATATTTATAACTTAATTTACTTCTTATTCTTGTATTATTTTATTTTGTTTATATAATTGTTATGAATTGTTGTAAAAAAATTCCTGAAATCTGTTTTTTTTTTTTAAAGTTCAATGATCTCATTTTTCTTATTTTGTTTATTTTTTTTTTTAATTGTATTCAATTTTTATTATTTGTGTCAACAAAATCTTTATTTTATATGAGAAACTAGCTGGAACCCAGCGCGTTGCTGCTGTAAAAACAAAAATTGTTGAAATATCGCTTAAAATGTATGGGCCCAGCCACACCCCTTATCCAATGGTTGACCAATGTCGACGTAAGCACGATAAGTGGGACACAGCCAAAAAAGGTTAAGATCCACTGATCTAAACGCACAACTTAGCGAATTAATCAATCAAACTTTGATTCATATAATTAATGTCACTCATACGCCCTGTAACTTTAATGATTCAATTTCTTTCACTACTCATTTGAACCTAAATTAAACGATGCCATGTGGTGGTGTATAAAAAATAATAATGAGCCCTTGAAGAAAATATTTATTTTCGGTTTTACAATAAACAATGCGAATTTCGAAACTAGCACAATTAGCGAATTTCTATAGAAGCTATTGAATATTTTTGGAATCCGCTCACGGACACGCCTACCTCCCATACAACACAAAAATTGAAAACTACATATGGGCATCTCCCAGTGGCACGGACGCGACATTCGCACGGTTTTAATTGCTCGAAAAACAAGAAAGAAACAAAATGTGCCGATATGTATTTACGTGTTCTAACGCGACGAAAGTGTACAAGTGTACAACGTAATGAGCAATCATTCAATAGAACGGACGCGACAAAAAATATAAGTTTTTTTAAGCTCGTTAAGAAATATGCAAAATTTAGCTAATTTTGAGAACTTTTTTTTATATAGAATATACATGTTAATGGAGGTCAAAGGATAACTATTTTTGGTAGACTTATGAAATATAAGAATTATCTCTTATCTTTTTTTAAATATATATATAGCACGAATACGGACGCGACAAATTTTTCCACAGTTGTAAAATACAGTAAAGATGATCATTATAAATTTGAATAAAAATACATCATAATAAGTTGAATTCAAGTTACATAGCAGTAATACTAATCAAAATAAAAAAAAAATAAAGTTAAAAGCTGTTAGAGTGCTTTATTTTAATGTTTTTCTTCACTTTTGGTGGACCTTTTTTGGGAGATGGCCATATATGAGCTCATAATTAACCCACCTCCCATACAACCCAAAAATTATAAACTCAATAAATAAGCTCATGTTTAACCTACAGAGCTAAAATTTGGCACATATGTATTTTAAATTAAAAAAATATGTCTTCAAAAAATGGGTGTCATCCACCCACGGATACGCCTACCTCCCATACAACCCATAAAATTGAAAACTCCATAAATAAGCTTATGTTTGTCGTACAGAGATAAAATTTGGTATGTGTGTATTTTATATCAAAACTAAAATGTGTTAAAAAAACGCCCACTTCCAACAAAACCCACAATAGCGGAAATACTTTAAAAGCATTAATATGTGAGCTACGGGAATAAAACTTGGTATGTGGAAATTTTTCATCATACCGCCCACGGACTCGCCTATTTTCAATACTATTATTGTATTTTGGAAAAGTTGGTTTACGGTATTTAGGGCTAGACCGACTTTAGGCTTTCTTTACTTGTTTTGTGTTCTTTATGATGAATATGGGGTTCACACAATAACAGAATAATGGGTGGATTATTTTTTTTTTTAATACAAGTAAAACATCTGTAGGTAAATTTAAAATAAATTTTTTGTTTTCTATGTCCCGACAAAGATTTTCGGGTTTGAATATAAAAGGCACCTATCAAAAAAGTCCTCATTTGTTACTGCTGGCATTCCTCATTTGTTTTTTTGTTAATTTGTGGAATGCTTCAAGGACCTTCTCGGAAAGTTGTCCCAGTGGAAGCATACTATTTCCCACAGAAGGACCTACTTACTCCGTTTGCTTCGTTAATGCGACGAGTGAGGCAGGCATGTACATTTTAATGTTTTAATAAAAATATACAAACAAAGTTAAAACCATTTAATATGTTTAATAATTATACAAATTAATAAAGATAAAAATAAATGATTTTAACAAAAAAAAAAAAAATATTTCAGTTTCCTGCAGTGGGACATTGGGACAAACAATTTTTTGTTTTTAGTATAATAAGATACTCCAGAAAGCAACCAATACATTTTTAAAGGATGAAAAGATGAAAACACTTTCGTTTTTTTCCATTTAAACTGTGTTAAATTTTGAAAAAAATTTACACATTTTTCACCTGAAATGAATGAAATTTATGAAATGACTGAAGTGTATGAAATGAAATTAATTGGAATTCTGAAGCAATTAAATTCCTTAAATCTGCATTATCACTGCAAATCATTTAATTAATTGGTATAAACTTATTTGATTGCTTAATAATGTCAGAAAATATGAATTATTAACTAACCACTCTGCCTTTAATGCACAAAATTACTGTAATTTTATTAAAATTATTTATCCTTTAATACATCAAAGGTAACAATTGAGTACTTCAACAATAACAACAACAACAACAACAACAACAACAACAACAACAACAACAACAACAACAACAACAACAACAACAACAACAACAACAACAACAACAACAACAACAACAACAACAACAACAAATATACACAACAATGTATGTATATGTTTGTGCTGCTCTGATTTGATAGTGCGAATGCACGTGGCTTTGTTTTTGTATTTAAGTTTATGTTGCTGATAGCTCAATGTTCCAATTGTGGTTTATAACAGTAAAGCAACAAATTGGCAAACAAATATACTTTATATAAAAACACAGTCAAACTAACACGTTGTACACAAATGCAACGTTTAAAAGCTTTTTAAATCACAAATACTCACACTCGCACCGACACAAAACACTGTCAGATGCCAAACAAAGCAAGAATTGCACAAGTGTGTGCAATAAAGACAGAGTTTGTTAAAGATATGCCTGAGAGTAAAAAAGATAGAACTTATGTTAAATGAAACAAAAAATGCAATCATAGAAATGTAATAAGATAAATAAATGGTTGATTGTGTGCGCGCAGTGAGGGAGGGGAGGTAGGTAAGGATTTTATGTTCTGCTAGTTCATTCGCAGTGCACATGCAGATCGAGTGCCTTAAGATGCAACAACAACATCTACAACAACTTAAACAGCAGCACAGCGCCCTCTGTAAAAAAGTTGATAATCGTAAAAACTTTTAACAGAAATCAGAAATTGAATGCGCTGAAATGGTTGCTGCCAGGCCATGCCATGCCATCACATGACCATGAAATCATCTGACAAGGTAAAAGTCACAAGCAAGCAAGCCAAGCTCAACAAAAGCAAAAGCTACAAACTAATATCTACGATGAGTGAGCAAGACATGAAATCGACTTTGTAAAGAAGAAAACGACGGAGGTGTGCAGTTTGCGAATGTTACGGATTTCATTGAAGCTATTGCAAGAATTTATTGTGTGAAGTGAATAAAAAAAAAAGAAAGAAAGAAAATCTCAACAATTTTTCAAGAAATTCACAAACAAATAGCTTTTGAGAATGAAAAAAAAAACAACGAAAATAAAAAACAGAACGAGCGCAGAAAAAATGTCAAACTATAATTGATGCGTTAATACAAAAAAGTTATTCACAGCGGCAAACATATCAAGGGCTACAAAATAAGTTATTGTGAAAATGCACAAATTAACTTAATATTGTTATATTCGATGAAATAATATACAAGAAATACTATTAAAATAAGCAAAAATTAACTAAAAATTAGTCATTGAAAAAAAATTGGTCTTTTTAACCCTCTATAATAACACCTCCCAATAAGAAATGGATAATAGTAGGGGGTGAATTTTACCCCAATTGCTTTTTTACTCCATAGAATCTTCCTGAGAGGTTCAATTGGCTTCAAACTTATATGAAATGAAATTCAAGTCTATTGTTTTATGTTGCTGTAGGAATAAGTAAGACATTTTTATTTTAAATAGGATAAAAAAAATCGAAAAAAATATATGTTTTTTTATAAAAAATGGTGTATTTTCTATATTTATATTAAAGATTTTTGAAAAATTTCAATGTAGTATTAATCCTAAAAGATGCATTTTATTAGTCTACACGTTGGCTTTAACATTATTTTAAAAAAAATGCCCCTACAAAATTTTACTTAAATTAATTGAATCTACGAAGCACCAATTGATACCGCTGGTATTTCCTATGTCGCAGTCCAAACATTTTTTAAAAATTGCCAAGCATCTGGTCCCAAAGGACGGTCGAGAAAACTTTGCGACCGCGACAACACGGTAATTTAGTGCTTGATTTTTATTGCTACAGCAAAATGAAGGAATTCAAAACAATCCATATTAAAGAAGTTTCCCGCATGACCGTAAAGGGGCAGCGGAAAAGAATCTATTTAATGTCAAGAATTCTATTCTAAAGAAGGACAATCAGTCGAAGCATTAGGAAAAACATGGATTATTTAAAGAATAAAAAAAATGAATGTGCTGGAGTGACTCCCTCAAAGCCCAGATCTTAACCCGATTGAAAAAAGGGTATACGAGTATCCGGAACCGGGAAAAATTCAGCATGAGCTCAATTCTCGCTGTGAAGCTATTTTGCAATCCAGTGCAACAATGCAAAGATCTTGTCTAAAGTATGCCGCAGAGAATTAAAAAGCATAGGGTGGTTACACAAAGTACTAATATGAAAAAAGGACCGGAAAGGAACTTGTATCATAATTGATTATATGCCTTTTTAAATCTCTTGCTCAATATTTTTTGTAAAGACTATCCTTTGTTTAGGTTTTTTAAGTTTTTAGTGTTCAATCTTTATATATAAAATTATTCTGTACATAGACCGATTTTGATAAAATTTGGTATGTGTATGCGGCTGGGTCTGTAGATGGTTTTGGTCTAACCTTTAGTTTGGCACGGTAGGTGGCGCTGTTCTTGCTGTGACAGTGTTTAAAAGGGTACTCGAGAGTATAACTCAGAAACGAATTGAAAATTGTCGTAATTCTTCCACTACAGCATTCCTTTTCATGCAAACAAAATTACAAAAATACAAAAAAATAAAAATTAACAAAAAAAAATCATATCAAATAAATATCAAAATTTTAAATTTATCCACGCGAGTAAAACCGTTTACTCTTAAAATATTTTTGATACAAATAAAAATATAAGTATTTAAACAAAAATTATATAAAAAAAACCGTATTTCTTATTATAATTACTAGTAATTACTAATTACAGACTACTAATCACTGGTTAAAATTACTAGTTACTTTCATACCTTATCTTATAACCCACTACATAGGATAAAAAGTCATGTAACTCCCCTTAATGAAATTGGAGGGTAAAGTGATATACCATGTTCGGATAAGGTGATATACCATATATAGCAGTATCACGTTACCCGAATAGTGTTCAACAGCAGTATCTATTATTTTTATAACCAAAATTAAAAAAAATATGTTATTGAAAAGAAAAAAATTGTTGTTTAAGTGTTATTTCTGTTGTTGACACTTTATTATTTCAGTACATATATAAATATTTTTGATACTTAAAAGAAAGCAAAAATACAAACAAAATCAACTGAATAAAAATACGCATGTAAAAACTAAACAAAAAAATAACACAAAGTATAAAATGAATGAAATTAATAGATATGGTATGAATAGAGGTATATCACATTACTCAACTTTGGCTATATCACAATGGCCGAATAAGAGTTTCAAAATAAAAAGGTTATTTTTGTAAAAATACGCTGTAGAAAATCAATATCTCACCTCATTTGTGGCTAACTAAATTCAATCTCCAAAAAATTTATATATTTCAGCTTACAATTCTGTTCTATTTATTGCAACTCACTCGCAAAGCGCGCACTCAAAAAAAAAAAATTATCGACTACACCGATAAAGCAATTTCACAACAAATAAAACACAGCGAATGAGAGCGCACATTAAGCTGCAGCACGTGTCTTTTTCTGTTGCCGTTAGATCACATGTTTATTCTTGTCGAAAATTGTTTATTTAACAAAATATGTAGGTATATCACATTACCCGACCATTGTTAAAAAATATATAAGATTTCTTCTAACAACGTATTTACAACAAGGAGCATGATAGGCGAAAGAGGAGAGATACTTTTTATGAAGAAATCTTTTTGTTTTTCAACAAAATTTTATTAAATTTCTTAAATAAGATTCTTCTTAATTTCTTCTAAACTTCATATTTTCAAGACTTCAAAAAAAAACGGGCATGAAAGGCGAAAAAGGAGAGGTATTTTTTAAGAAAAAATATTTTTGTTTTTCAGCAAAAATCTTCTTAAATTTATTTTATAGATTTCTAAAAATTCATGGAATTTCTTCTGAAAAAAAATCAAGAAGAAAACCTAGTAGCTTTATGAGATTCCTTTTTTTAAAAACAAAAGAAGAACACCTAGTTGCTTCTTAAACAAAATCCAAAAGAAAACCTAACAGCTGTATAAGATTTCTTCTTAAACAAAATTAATAAGAAAATCTATGTAGTTGTAGTTGCACAAGATTTTTTCTTAAACAAAATCAAGAAGAAAACATAGTTGCTGTATGAGATTTATTTTTAAATTAATTAAAGAAGACAGCCAATAACTTTAAGAACATCTTCTTGGGTAAAAACCACAAAGAAATCTTCTTAACTTTGTTCTTCATTATTAGGTTTTCCTGTGTGTATAAAAAAAGTCCGCCCAAGTTTTCTAGTATAAGGACATCACCAGGTGGTAACTACATTTTGACTTGCAATATTTTGTGAGTTCTACTTCCATAGCTATTCTGTTTTGAAAAATTGGCTTATATGGGTCCGAAGTCCGTTCCAGTGTAACTCCATACTAAGTTTTCGACATGAAGTTGCAAAGCTACTCGATATCAAATATATTAATTGTTTTGCTAGTCAGAGGACAGGACTAAATAGTAAGTGCGTACCGAGTGATATTGATGTGTACTTTTCGGTTCGAAAAATATATCTCAAATTTACACTTCGTCACGTGTAAACTGAGGTTGAATACCGAATTCTGAAGCTGTGGGACCTGTATTTTCAAAGCTATTCGATATCGAAAATTTGGGTTTTATGCGAGGTGCCACGCCTCTTTGTTCGATAGGTGCCAAACTTCACAAGAACACTTTCAAAACTTTGCTACAGCTAACCTGAAAATGCAACTTACCTAAAGGGAGAAAAAACCAGTTCAAAACCTATGACGTCATAAGTTCCGAAGGTTGAACCGCTTCCAATTCTGCCACCAACATATGATATCGGTCACTTTTACAAGGCGTTTTCATTGAAAGAGGTCAATTGACACCTCATAGATACCTTTGGACCTTACCGATAGTCGGTCCAAAGAACACGGTGTTCGCAATTTTTCGTGAAATATTAAGTACACACTTCATGAAATATTATCATTGTCTTGCAAGTTCAAGCGTAGCCGACTGTGCTGGCGTCTGGGTTCAATCACCAACAAGAACACCAACGAATTTTTTTATTTAAAAGTTTTTTTTTTTAAATAAAAAATTAAATGTACAAATTTTTTGAAGATATACTTCTAATATCACTGAAGCAAACTTATTTTGAAGGTTATTTTTGAGCAAGCAAACGGAATTAGAGTTAATATTATTAAATTATAATTTTCGATACTTACACAGACAGGATACGAACATACGTCCTCCGCATGACAGTCTAGAACACTTCCACTAAACGATAAGATAAATATAGAAAAACACATTTAAAAGCTATTGTGCCCGTCCTGAGTTATATCGAACCTGATAAGAGCTGTCATTTTATTGATTGCTTTCTTCGTAGAGTATAGACAGATTAACCCATTAAGCCCGGGCGTACTTTTTTGCACGTATTTTTTTAGGAAGTGTATTTTCTACAAAAACGAGTCTGTGAATATTTGAAGCCCCTTTATTATTGTTCCATTTCATAATAAACTGCACTTCAAGGATCTATCATCGGATTTTTATAAAAGAGGTGACCGGAATTCACTACAGAGGATTTCTTGCGAAAAAAATAATTTTTTTGTTAGAGGTATTTCTAGGCTTACTTAAATAACGCCTCTTTAAACCTTAAAGTTAATATTATACATGCGGATAATTTAACCCCAACATCAAAAATGCGTTATGGGGGTGGTGTCACAATCCTGTTGTCCAATACCGCTCATGAATTGTTTGGATTTGCTTTGATAACAGTCAACCTTGACCACCCAGCTTCAAGATTCTAGTCGTCATAGAATTCAATTCATACACACTCAGAAAAAAGTGTCTCGGAATATGATAAAAAAGGCATCATATTTAGAGAAAAATGGTATAGACTTTGCTCCAGAGAATGCTATTCTCTAATTGCGATACTTAAAATTCTCTAAAAATGATAAAAAGGTTCCATGAAATAGAAAAATATATCGTTTTTAGAGAAAAATACTTTTTTTTTTGAGAAAATATTTGTTTTTATTGAAGAAAATACTTCTCATAGTGAATTTTTTATCAAAATATAAGAAAAGTTTTTCATTTTCAATAAAATTTCTCTATAAATGAGAAATTTTTTGTGCGAGAAAAATACTTATCATTATTAGAGACATTGAAATATTTCCATTTCCTAGAAGTAAAGAAATATTTCTTCGAAAATGTGAAAATTTATTCTAATTGAAGAAAATTTTATTTGAAAAAGAGAAAATTGCTATTATCAAAAATAGAGAAATTTTTTACCGGAGCAAGGTATGTGTTTTTTTCTCAGTGCAGTTTTCGTAAATTGCAATTTTGAGCGACACCTGGTGGATAGATTTTTTACTACTTGCACTATAGTCGCCGAGACAAACACGTTCTCTGGTGCTCCCAAAGAATAATTCATATGACAACATACATCTGACGGCAGAGAGAGCACCAGAAGCATCAAAAAATGTCATTTTTAAAATCTATCGGTTTTTGTGATTTTCACTGGACATGTGGAGAAGCTTCGCTTCAATAAATTATGTTAACTGAATAATTGCAAAGTAAAATAAATTTTAAAAAACATTTGATAAATTTAAAAATTTATTTTCTGAAATTTTTGCTCATAATTTTAAACATATTGAACTCTTGCCCACCACTGTACTATACAAATTTTGAGTTTGTTATTGTAGCTACTTTGATATTAAGTTAAGATAACGTGCAAAAGTTTGAACAGCACTTGCGTCATTTATTTGGCCTGAAGACATTTAATTGAATACTTGGCTTAAGCTTTTCTTCAGTTCGCCAAAAAAAAGCAAGCAACAAACAAAACGGATTGTTTTTTTTTCGTTTACTTGGCTAGGTTACAATGTTTGAGAGAAGATATAAAAAAAAAATGTAAAAATAAAAGCAACATAAACAAATCGTTGTTCTTTTTTGTTCGCTGAACTTTTGACTTTTACTCCTCAGGGCTGCAGGGCGACGGCGACAAAATTTATGGCGGCGTCAATTTTTGCATATCCCTTTTTCTATTCTTTCCCCTGTAAATCCACGCTAGCATTGCATTGATTTGCTTAATTTGTATGATTTTATTTTTCAATAGACTTTGGACGCCATAAAAAATATTTCCAAACAAAAAAAAAATATGTGTCAACTCTTTTGGCAGAGTGACAGCAAGGTTATTTGAAGGTTTAAGGAAACGATTTTAATTTCAACAAACAAAATAGCTGGCACCACAATCAAAATGGTAGCTCATAATTTAAACAAGTGGAGCGTAAAAACTGTTTGGTGGCTTGTGCCAGCCTCACTCTCTGCGAAAGTGAACGCAGTCTGTGCGTCTGCTGACAGGAGACCACGTGGAGACAAAATCTACAAAAAATTGAGGGCAAAAACAGTGCAAGCACTAATTGATATTTCTGAAAAAAAATAATTGTATAACAAAAACAGTATTCTTTAACACACTCTGCTATAGTCATAGAATTTCTATTCCATTTGTATATTTCTTTTTTTATGTTTCTTCACGAAACAGCATGGTTTTGGCATTAAACACGCGATTTGCTCATAAACATATAAGTATTAGTATGAGTGCTCAGTCCACCTTACTGTGCATGTGACCTGACCGAACATGCAATTTTCTGCTCTTGTTGTCTTCTTACTCAAAGAAATCAATTAGAATAGATTAATTGTTGTATTTATTTTTTTTGTAAATGTCCTTGACTGGGCTAAATTATTTATACATTATAAGAATAATCAAGAGTAACATTGACCAGAGTGGTGGTGAATATATAAGGAAAAAGTGTCACAAGATATATGAAATATGTTGCTGTCATAGGTATTGTCAAAGCGCTTTGTACTCAACCCACCCTTATCAGAACAAGTAAATAATTTTCACCTTTAAAAAATGGGAACGACTTATGATTTGACGCTCTATTTTTTAATGTTGTTCAAGTTTTTTAACAAAGCAACTAAGTTAAATGAAGTATAATACTGATTACTAAAAATAAAAACCAAATTTTTTCCTTGTCATTTTATCTCTTTCACTTTGTGCTTTTATCGGCCATCTTGTGAACAAATAATTTCTTTTTGTGTTCCTTTCAAGCATGAACACCGCCACGTTTCATATATTTTTTAAAGGAATATTATGTTCCATCAGGATATTAAATGTGGTTATTATATTAATTGACAACAATGCATAAATGTTGCCATATTATTTCAAACTATATTTTTAACAAAACTCATTTCAATAGTTTTTTTTCCTTTAAAATGAAACCAATAAGTAACTTCATTTAAAAGTAGTTAAGGAACGGAAAAAAACTTATTGTAAAATAATAACTTAGTAGGTTAATGGCTCGTTTCAAATGGAATAGACATTTTTTAACCCTTATTCGACACACTTCTCTGGTATAACGTACGAGGTGAATGACAAAGAACCGTCATAAAAAAATAAACTACGGAATAATTTAACTTAAATGTTTTTTAATGTTCTTAAAAGTGGTTTTTAAATAAAATATAAGTTTCATTGGCCAAAAATTTGAATAAGTTAAAAATAAAAAAGATATTGTTAAAGCATAAAAGTGTATATTTTATGTCAAAAAACAAAAATTGTGGAGTAAACAAGGACAGTAAACAAACAATAACATTAAATAAAAAATAAAAACAAATAAAAAGTAAAAGTAAATAAAAATAAAAATTAATAAAAAATAAACAAATAAAAATGAAAATATATAAAAAAAATTTAAAATAAATCACATAAAAAAAAATAATAACAATATAAAAAAATTAATAAAGGCGTATCAGAAATTTACGAAAAATTCTAAAAGCAATTTTAAAGTCTTCAAAGGTTAGAGTCTAAAACACAAAAAATTAATATAACCAACGACAATAACAACACAGAACACAGCAACAGAAAAAAACAAAAAATTATAAAAAAATATAAACACATTAAAAAATAAAAACTAATAAATTAATTAAAACGTTTAAAAAAAAAAATAAAAATAAATTAAAAAAAAATAAAACAAATTAAAAAAATACAAATTAAAAAATAAAAACAAATTAAAAAAAAATAAAAACAATTAAAAAATAAAAACAAACTAAAAAATTAAAAAAAAATAAAAACTAATTAATAAAAAATAAAAACAAATTAATAAAAAATAAAAACAAATTGAAAAATTAAAAACAAATTAAAAAATAAAAAAGTATGCAACTATATAAAAATATTGACAATTTCAATATAGTATAAAAATATAAAAAATACAAAAAATATAAAAAATATAAAAAATATAAAAAAAATATAAAATAAAAACACAAAATAAAAACATAAAATAAAAATATAAAATGAAAATAAAAATATTTAAAATAAGAATACATACAAAATAAAAGTACATATACAATAAAATTACATATAAAATAAAAATACATATAAAATAAAAATATAAAAAATATCAAAAAATATAAAAAAAAAAAAAAAAAAAAAAAAAAAATTTAAAACATTTAAAAAAATATAAAACATTCAGCTGTGTTCAAAATAATAGTAGCTGTTGATAGGTACCTTGCAAACATTTGAAAGCGAAGTTGATTTATAAGTTTGTGATTTAGAAGTTGAACTTTCATATGGAAGCTCATTCCTGAATACTTGAAAGTCTTGTATGGTAAGTGCTTGAGCGAAGGCATCTTCCCTAACGAATAGATGCGGGTTCCGGTTATCGTGCTCTTGAAGTCACCAGAAAGGCTTTATGGGAGCAATCGTCGGTACTACCGTGTCATCAGTCTCTTTTCGGTATTTGAAAAAGTACTGGTGACGGTCATGGTGGAACGGTTCCAGAAGTGCGAGGTGCGCAGTTTTGCGAGAGGCAATTTGGTTTTCGCAGAATCTTAGAATGATTATCTTAGAACTATGTTAAATGAGACTAGCTCCAAATATGTTTTGGGATTCTTTATTGATTTTATAGGTGCTGTTGACTATCTATGCTCGCAAAAGTTGTTAGGTTGGCTAGGGGAAGTGCTGTGCCGGGAAATTAAGCTTTGGTTAAGCTATTTCTCTGGTAGGAAACAAGCACAATAGGTGAAACCAAACAGTAGGCATAGATGTTGTCCATGGCTTCTATATGTGATCCATTCGTGCGGAACCTCATGATGGATTATATGTTGGGGCGGCTTGAATATCTGTCTATGTTGTTCGTAGGCTGATGACCTGCTTGTATTGGTAGAAAGTAGTTCCCGTGCTGAGCTTGTTGTATCCAAGGCGAGTGAGGTTATGGCTACCATTAGTGCTTGGAAGTGCACAGGTAGGTGTTGGTCTGGCAAAGGACAAGACGGTGATGATGTTGCTCAAGGGAAAATTATCACGTAGTCGACCTCCTTTTGTTAGACCTCCTGTTGACTGTGGTAGGGCGAATGCGAAGAATAAATCCTGGCGAATCGCTTAAGACCTCTCTCGTCAATTCGTTGAGGAATATTTCCGGCATATTGCTTAAGACCTCTCAGCGATTCGTTGGCGAATCGCTTTTATGGCCTCATCTGCTTGAATTCGGTTATACCTCGATGAAATAATTATTTAGACTTTATACTTTGTAACAAAACCTTTGTTTTTCAAAACAGCGTTACATCGAGACAACTTACATCTCTTTGGTGGTATTTTGCTTCAAGCGGCCTTAACAACTTCCCATGTTTTGTTTTTAGACCCCGTTATTAACGGTTCTTTTGGTATACTGGGGATGATATTCAGGGTTTAGTTGCACTTATTGTCTGTAGTCAGATCCACCAAACAAAACAATCTTACTCTCATCCGTCCAATATATATATAACACCATTCAACCTTTTCATAGAGTTTTTACTTATGTGAGTTTTATGGGAGATGAGCGGATTACGCCCATTTTTTAACACGTCTTTGTTTTGATTTAACTTACTCACATGTCAAGTTTTCTTTTTTTGCAGGCCAAATATCAACCTCTTTAGATTTTTTACTTTAGCGGGAGGTGGCCGTATTCATGAGCGGATTACGCTCATTTGACAAAGTCAAGATATCGAATCAACAGTCGATTTAATTTTTAAAAGACTAACTTTTCGCATTCGTTTCCGCATCAATACTGAAATTTCACCTCCTTTCTTCACCTTTCGTCACTATTTTGTGTAAAAAAAAAATTAAATTTCGACACATGTATTTCCTTTTTTCATATTTTTATTGTAGCTTAAAAAGTACACATTTACACTCATTAGTACACATTGTAGATCTCCCTATAATCTGGCAGCACTAACAGCACGTCTGATGCCTATGCATGCGTGTGGGTTGTAACACTCTTTAAGTCTGCCCTAAAGCCTCATCGTCTCTACTTCCGTGTACAAGTGTTTAAACATTAAGGCGCCATTCATGATGTCTGCCAAAGCCTAGCAATGCTGTCAGATTTTTTGCACAGCTTTTTGCGGCAAATAGTGAAAAATATTTAAATTAGCAAAATATTTCTTCGAACATCATGCGGTCGCTTGGCTAATGATTTGATTTTCTTACTATTGTTTGTTGTAAACAATTTTCCTACCCTCCACCGTGACTGTGAACAGCGCCTTATGGACGGCTGACTTGCTTTGTAAAGCTTTTTCGTTAGGTATTTTTTTGGCAGCATGCGCGTGTTAAATTGTCTGTATATGTGCATGTGTGTGTGTGAGTGAGTGAGTGAGTGGAAGAATGGAGTATGTGAGCTTTTTATGACGACTCTTGTGCGTTCATTTATTTACATAATTTTTTTTATATTTTTATATGCTTAAATTGCAAAGCGGATACGGATATTGATTATTCTCTGTAGCTTTTCTCAGTATCCGCTTAAATTTTTTTTCGAGCTCTGCTCATCTCACACAACTCGTCGTTGTTGTCAGTGGCTGGGGGGTTTTATGGTAATAAATAATAAATATAAATGCGGCATATTTAATAGCTGCCAAGGCTCGTCGCTAAACAATTGATAGCATCTTAAAAGCAGTCAGTCGACCGGTCAGTGGGGGTGTCTTCAACTGGGCCTCATTATATATATAATGTTCTCATTTCTGTTTGGCTGCATCTATTACGACTACATTCTTTTTTATTTACTACTACTTATTTCGTATTTTTATTGCTGACGACCGTTAATTTGAATCGTTTAAGTGTATCCTTTTTTTGTTGTGTGTTTTGTTTTTTCTTTGTTGCTTCTCTTTCAGTAAGTAGTATTAGTGGTTGTTGTTGCAAAATTGACTAGTAGCTGTGGTCGTGAAAAATGTTTTCATACAAATTTCTGCTTTCCTTTCATGCTTCTTCTTTTTTTTTTTCTTCTTTATGTTGTCACTGTCATTGTGACAATATTTATGGTGGCCTAATTTATTAAACTTCATCTTTTGGCTTGTATTGTATTTTTGACCCTTAAGTAACAATCTTGGAAAAAAATGTTCCTTTATTTTTTTCCCTTCTATATATAGGTCAAGATTCGTTTTGATGCTTAAACAAATTGGAATGTTTGGGTGTAGCCCATTATCTTATTATATTATATGCTTAGTCTTATAATATCGTTTACATATTTGTTGCCTTTATTTGTGTTAACGAGTTTGAAACCATAACAATATTCTTTGTAATGGAAAAATGTGATAATGTGTAAAAGCACACATACCACTGTAACAACAATAATACATTTTACTAAAAAAGTTAAATATTTTAAGCTTTAAACAAATTTTTTTTTTTTTTTGCAAAATTTCAAAATGTTTAAATGGTAATGTCTCAATAACTGCTTCAAAACGTTCTTTCATGTTTTAGGCATTCCATGAACGACTCAATAAGTAGTATTATTTATTAATACACAAGCTTGAACTAATGAACAACTTCACTTTTAGTTAATTAAGCATCAATAAATCAATAACATTTAAGCTCCAACAAACTTTTTTGACTTTATCATCATGTACAAAGTTTATTTAAGAATTAAGATAAAAATTGTTTGCTGCCCTTGTACAGTGTTTTAGTTTTTCCAGCTTTATTCTCAAGGGAAACTATGAAAACTTTTTTGTTGTTTTTAGTTTTATTGATAAATAAGAATTTCTTACTTTATTTTTATTATTTACTCAATGCTAATCTATATTATTTTCTTTCTCATTTTAGCGGCGGACGTATGTGGGGCATGTCCCATTCACTGCCATCTGGAATGGTTTGTACACGTTTTTGATTTAAAAAAAAAAAAAAAACAAATTTCCAAAAATCTTTTAAAGAATACAAAGTTAAAGTTTCTTTTTTGAATTAATTTTTGCATTGAATTTTTTGGCATTTTTATCATGAATAATTTTAATTATACTTTAATTACTGGATTATTTCAAAGAAAAGAATTTCTATTAACTCTTGGGGCACGCACACGCTTTTCTATATAACGATAATACAAAGATGAACAGAAACTTTATCGAAATAGAACAAAAACAGTTAAAATATTTAAAAATTTAAAAAAAAAATCTAAAGACAACAACACAAAAATACAACATCATTTCACATACTACATATCATTACAATAAAAAACTACAAAATTTATTCAAGAGTTCTATAAAACAAAAAACACACGAAAGAGTTGATTACACAATTACACCAAATCTTATATATATGTTTATTGCTTAAGCTTAATACAAACAGTTAAAATACTTCAAAACTTAAACTTATAATTAACAGGTCATTCAAAAAGTTCGTAGGATGCCACATAGATGACGTTACTAGATCTTTTCCATATGACTTTTATTTAGTACCAACCTTCAAACGATACGTATAAAAATTTGACAACCATCTGACAATTCGTGATTCGCATTTTGTGTGCAACTATTGTTATTGGAAAAAAAAAAAAATGGAAAAAGTGAATTTGGAGTTCTGATAAAGCATTGCTTTTTGATGAAAAAAAAATACAGTAGAAACCAAACAATGGCTTGATAAACATTAACCGGACTCTGCTCCATCGAGACAAATGTTAGAAAAGTGGATTGCTGAATTTAAACGTAATCGTACCAACACAAATGATGCAGAGTGCAGTGTACGCCCAAATCAGACTGTTATTCCACAAAACATCAAAAAAATCCACAAATTGATTATGAATGATCGCAAATTGAAGGTGCACGAGCTAGCTGACATTGTATATCTTTATATCAGTTGGTAGTATTTTTACCATTTTACACGAATATTTGGGTATGCGAAAGCTCTGTGTATAGTGGGTGCCGCGTGAGACAATGCACCGTGTCTCAAATCGATGAAAATGATGGCAACATTTAATGAATTGTGCTTCGAATTGCTTACCCACCCAACGTTTTCTCCAGATTAAGCCTTCAGCGACTTTTTCCTGTTTTCAGATCTCAAGAGAATGCTTGCTAGAAAGAAATTTACGTCCAATGATGAAGTAAACGCTGAAACTGAGGCCTATTTTGACGAGAAAGAGAAATCGTACTATAAAAGCGGTATCGAATAGTTGGAAAATCGCTATACTCTTGTATTGCTCTCGAAGGTGGCAACTAGGTTGAATAATATAATCGAGTTTTATCAAAAAATTTTTTTTTCTTTACTTATCCTACGGACTTATTGAATGACCTGTTAATAGGGAGTATCTATCTTAATTTATAATAATAATAAGAATTTATTATTTCAAGAAGACATTGGAGAGGGGGAAGAAGTGGGGTTGGAGTTTAGAATTATATTTCGGTGTCAAAATCTGCTGAGATTAAAATTTTTTAAGTCATAAAATCAATCACTGAAATTCAATTTACAAATTCAAATTCAAATTACGCATTGAATGGCTGTTGTAGATGGGAGATCAAACCCGGCTGGCATATTCGAGGGTCTAACAAAGGCAAGGTAGAGAGATTTGACTGTGACGTAAGCATTGCAGAACTCTCTGAAACAGTGTTTCACGAAACCAATTGCAAATTTGGCTCTACTAATGATATTATCAATATGAGACCTAAAGTTAGGTTCCTTGTCATAAATAATACATAAAGCAGTATTGCAGCAGGTCTGTAATTAGAATTATCATTTCTTGGTCCTTTTTATTCAAAGGTATTATGTACGAATTCTAACAAAACTTTGGAGAAACTGACTTAGAAATAGAAAGTTTTGTTTTATATGACAATAGCAGGAAACCGATCGAGGGGTGTAGGAGAATAATCAATTTTTAGATTATATAACTTTTCTAAGGCGTCAGCTAATGTAATATCAACAGAAGTCAACGACGTTTGAGCACAGTTACTTAAGGGGGGACAACGCACCGAGAAGAGCGAAAAAGCCAATGTTATGGATTTTTTTTTAATTATATCCGTAGTGTCTGAAGAGTTATCTAAAAAAGTAAAGGGAGATGTGTAGTTGTCAGATTTTCTTTTGATATTGATGAACTTATATAAATTTAAGTATTCAACAACAATTTGGTTTGAATATTAGCATATGGATCATATGGATTTTTACAGAGCCCAAAAAAAAAGGTTATAGACATAAAGATAATTTGTGAGGTCAGGAGAAGAATCTATGGAAAAGCTTTTCATTCAAAAATATACTACCCTGCAGAAAATAGACCACATTTTAAATAGTTGAAATGAACTAGTTACAAAAAGGGTCACCTAGTTACTTGTCCCACCATATTGCCCTTTGAAAGGTTGTTCCAAAGACGTTTTCAGACTTGAAAAGCAATATTAAAGCAGTGATTAGGGCCATTCCGGGGGCCATACTGTAAAATATCATCGAAAATAGGGTGTTCCAAAGACGTTTCCAGACTTGAAAAGCAATATTACATCAGTTATTCGGTCCATTCCGGTGGCCATACTGCAAAATGTTATCGAAAATATGGCCGAAAAAGAGAGATATCTACGGAATAGTCGCGGTGAACATATAAATGGATAAATTCCAAACCGTTTGCGTTTCATTCAAAATCAAAATACAACACATCTTAATGGAACACCCGTTACATAAAACATTAACTGACGTGTTTTAAGGGTTATATCATAGAAAAAGACAATTGTTCCCATAAACATCCTTTTTCCATATAGGATTTGTACTAGTTACATTGTGAAGAGTTCTAAACTGGCCCCTTTGCCACAGCCCAAAAAATGTTCGTTTTAAGCTCCATTTCTTTTTTTATTTGGACAAAGTACAAAAAAATTAATTAAATTCCGAACCAGAAATACAATTTACCATTACAGACCATATTCAGGTTTAATACAACTAAACACAGCTTAAAAAAAAACGTGTAGAAAACTCAAATACAGACAATAGTTTTCCTAACACTAAACCATGTAATAAGCTTTCAATGTCGAAAATTAATTTACAGACGACAACTACCAACCGATACACGCGCCCAACCCCACGCAACTTAATTTCGAGTGCATTTGCACCTTCTTTGTGTCTGTGTGTGCGTTTTTCTCACCCATTTTGTTTAACATACTATAGCTAGTTCATTAAAGCCATTTAAGAACAGCCTTAACGTCTTCAAATCCTCTACCCCCTCAAACTTAGCACAAGTGCTAGTCTAAGTTTAGCGCCATAATAATAACAACAACAAATTGCTGTTGTTTTTTATTTCTTTTTTTTTTGTTTTTTCTACCCTACAGTTTATTCACTTTTTACGTTTTATTACGAGACGTTGTCATCGTCTATTGCTGCCACTGTTTTTTTACTTTTTAGCCAGCCAGCTCACTCACGTTGGTTATTGGAACATTGAACTTTTTTTTTGTACCAACTAAAAGTTTAAATGTGTTGCACGCGCTCAAACACAAGCACACAAGCTCAACTGAGACATTCGCATTAACATGTACAACTATACTACCAAAGTAAAAATATACATATGTATATGTAACGTTTGTGGTGTGTGTGTCAGTGTGTTGCTGTTATGTGCTATTTTTCTTCATATGTTGTGTTAAAAAACTTTTAAGCTCTGCTAAAAAGTTTTTAAAATACAGCAACAGCTTAACGCCTACGCCCACTTTCAAACACTATTTGCGCGCACCTGTTATGTCTGTATAAGTGTTCTATAAGCATTACTAAGTTTTGAACAATTTTTATATAGCTGTTGTGTGTAAAACTTGCCTGTGGCAGCTTCAATGGCTTGTTGCTCATTTGCGACCTTTTTTCGCCCGTATTTTATTGTGTTGACACTTAAATTTACATTTTTTTATTTTTTTTTTCAATTCAACAGAAATGGCCATAATTTAAATATTAACGGAATAAATTTTATTTCATAGTCGAGCGATATAAAGCATTTAGAGCTGTAGTAAAAGTGGTTTTTTAAAAAATATATAGATTTTACACTAGTGGCGGTTGTGGGACATGCGTGCTAGGTGTGTGGCGTGCGAGACAACTAGCTGTGGTAGCCTGAGTTCAATCCTCACATATGACAGAAAGTTTTTTCAATAGAAATAAATTTTTTCGAATGGCCTCAACTCTCCGTAGTTTAGTCCTCACATCTGATAGAAAGTTTTATCGATAGAAATAACTTTTTCTGATCGGGACGCACCTCTCTGCAGACAATGGCAAACGTCAGAGAGTTAACAATGTAAGGCCCCGCAAATATTTTCAATCGCCTCTGAATCGCCAGCAAATTGTTTGGAAGATGATCTCATCGCCGGCGTGCTCTTTAGAGAGTCATTCGGGTATCGCCGAATGCAAGCAGATGAGGCCATAAAAGCGTTTCACCGGGAAAAGTCGTCAACGTATTCCAGAGAGGGTCTTAAGCGATTCGCTGGAAAGAGTCGAGTTGCGAACGAATTGCCGGGTGAGGTCTTAGTGATTCGCCGACAAGAGTGGTAAACAAATTGCCGAAAGAGTCTTAAGCGATTTAGTGAAAAGAGTAGTGAACGAATCGTCGTGGGGGGTCTTAAGCGATTTGCTGGGAAGGTTCGCGAACGAATCGCCGAGGGATCGCAAGGGATCTTAAGCGATTCGCCAGGAAGAGTCGCGCACGAATAGGCAGAAGGAATCTTTCACTAACAAAGGTGGTTAACGAAT
Organism: Tetanocera ferruginea; assembly: GCA_958299015.1. Classification (NCBI taxonomy): domain Eukaryota; kingdom Metazoa; phylum Arthropoda; class Insecta; order Diptera; family Sciomyzidae; genus Tetanocera; species Tetanocera ferruginea. The sequence goes on along the minus strand of OY282643.1, from coordinate 130,269,522 downwards.
CGTTTTTAGGGCGACATTTCCAGGGTTAGACAATTTACTTTACATTGAAAAATGTAAAACGCTTACTAACACACTCTAAACACTACACCGCAAAACAGTCCGTTCAGACGTATAAAAAAAATAAAATAACTTAAACGTATTAAAATCAACTTTTTTGTGTGCCCCGTGTGAGTTTTATTAATATTATAATTAAACTTAAAATATAATTATTTATTTAAGCTTGACAAAAAAAAAAAAAAAACTTGAGAATGTCGAATGTGAAACTTTTTTAAGTTGAATTTTCAAATATTTCATGCATTTTTTGGTTGAACAAGCATCTATTTTTCTTCTAAGCATTTCATTAATTTTTGTTTTTCTAACATATATCATAAGATTTACTTTTTTTAACTTGACATTGTTGTTGTAATTGTTGTTGCTGTTTAAGAATATTTTTCCTGAGAATGTTTTTTTTTCAAATATTTTTTTTTAAATATTCCTTTTATATATATATATACATATGTACATTTCTTATGAATAAGTTTTAATTTCAACAATGAATTTTGAAAAGTTTACAATTTCTATGAATTTTGTGAATCTTTTGCTTATTGTTTAAAAAAAAAAATTTGAAAAAAAAATTAAAAATTAATTTAAAGTTTAAAGTTCACTCCTTGTTCGAGAATGTGTCGTTCGTTCTGATTGATTGCATTTGAGCATTATTTTTTGGCCATGTCAATTTTTGAAAAGTTTAAATATTTCCTCGTATATTAAAATAATATAAAATTATTCAAATTTTAACTAACGTTAAATACAGAGAAAACAAAAAAAAAAAAGAACCAAAAAGAACAACTTCTTCAAATTCTCTCTTATATGAAAAGCAAAAGCGCCACCAATGTTCAAAATTCTTTGAATTGAAATTTCAGTCACGTTATGCGTTCTCACCACAGGACACAGACTTCACATCGTCCTATCCGGCTTCATCATCGCTAAACACGCGACGCGTGTACAATGATTTTCGCGCCGGAGGAGGCGGTAGTGCTATGGGTTCCATGGGCAATATGGCCGCCAGTACAAATTCTTTAACCGGCTTTGGTGGCGGCGGTGGTGGTGGTGGTGATGGCTCTGATTTTGACAGCGGTTGTGGTGGTGGTGGCGGTGGCGGTATTACCAGCGGTGGAGGTGGTGGTGGCGGCGGCAGCGGCGGCGGCGGCGGCGTAAATGGAACCAATCTAATTGTCAATTATCTGCCACAAGATATGACAGATCGTGAATTATATGCGTTGTTTAGAACAATCGGTCCTATCAACACATGCAGAATAATGAGAGATTTTAAGGTGAGAGCGTTATGCAAAGCTATTAAGTGGATCTTTTTGAAAGAATGGTTAGTACAACGACAATTAGAGTTAAAGAGGAAAATAGTGCAATAAAAGTAAAATAAATTTGATCACTTCTCCTTGATTAAGACAAGAGACAATAACTGTTGTCAATAACTTCACACTTTTGCAGTTCATTTCATAGATCATCACTTGGCAACAGCAATAACTGATAAAACGGTTAAACGTAACCACAAACTTTTTCAGCAACGAATGCTATAAAGAAATAATCAATCAATTTTTGTGACTTTGATTAATGATTAAAAATTTAAGCCAACGCATTGGCTGTGACTGTCACAAAATTTATTTAAGTTATACCTAACCACAAATTCCTTAGTGCAAAATACAGTTAATTAGCTACCATAAAATGTAATTTCAAATTATATCTGTTTGTAGACTGCAAATGTTTTGGTTATATCTAACACCTCAATTGGTTAGGTCTTACCGATTTTTCAGTTCCGATTAGTGGTTATGTTTAAACAACAAACATACATGACATTTGGCAACTTTTTAGGCTAATGGCAATCAAAAAAAGAAGTGAGAAAATATCATCGCTTATAAAACCCTTAACGACATAACTTGCAAAAACAGCTGATTATCACTAACCTAGCCGATATTGAACAGCCCAATTTGATCTACGCCCTTGACTAAACATAGTCAACATTTTGTTGTTGAGGCACGTAACCACTAATTTTTAAATTTTCAAATAAAACTCAAATTTAAACATTCTGCAACACTTGTTTTTTATATATTCTTTTTTCTTCCCTAACATCATTATGACAGCAAACAACAAGCAAACGTCTTTTTATGCCCTGTTGTGCTTATACTGATGGTAAGCATGGCATCACGCGAACGTAGTCATCATGTCTGTCACGTTATGTTGATGTCTCAAAATCTTTCTTCTTTTCCTACGTATATTTGTTGTCGAGTGCATGACAGGCGCGGCTGTTGCTGCAGCAACCAACGTTTACAAAGTTGCTGCTGTTCTTGAAGAACGCCGCTTCATTTTTAACACTTTGTGTTGGTTACTCTTTTGTCTCTAATGTCTTACAGCTTACAACTGTCAACTGTCATATTTGATGACATATTTTGCGCAGTACGAAAAACTATTTCCATGTCTTTCTCTATTAAATCTTTTTGTTATTATTTATTAAATTATTCTTTTGTTTCTTCAACAAAAACACAACAAAACTCCAACAACAACAACACAACATTACATGACGTGCTGCATGCAGACTGGATACAGTTTTGGTTACGCTTTCGTTGACTTCGCTACCGAAATGGACTCGCAACGAGCGATAAAAAGCTTAAACGGCATCACTGTGCGGAATAAGCGTATAAAGGTGAGTTTAAAGTTTTCTTAATTTTTTATATATACTAGTTTTTTCCCGTCAAAAATGACGGGCCCGGTTTTAATAAAGGAAAAAACATGAAATATTGATTTTCTTTAAGCCGAATTACAATTCAATGATGGTCACATATACGATTTTAAATTATGCAAATAATAATTTTTTGTTCGAAATATTTATAAAATAAATTAAAGTAAAAATTGAAACCATAGTATTTACGACGACATAAGTTTAAACATTTTTTGAAAAACTGAAAATTTTATAATGAAAATATATATAATCAAATTTTTGAAGTTTCAATAAATCACAAAACAAAAAATGCCTAGAAATATGCTATGAAATTTTTCGAAAAATCAAGCGTTCCGCACTCACATTTTACGGAATTATGTTATAGTAATTATACAATTTTAAGTATATTCCATAAAGTGTTCTTTTATATATCATAAAAATAGAACCAGTTTAAAAACTGTTAAACTTTGTTTATCATAAAATCAGGGACTTTACCGGTTATGGTTTTTATCAAAAAAGTCAAATATTGACTGTTATTTTTTAACATTTATGTTTTCCGACAAAAATAAAAGTTATTTTGTGCCTTATATTTTGTCGGGCAAACATAACAGTTACTTTTGACTTTTATTTTATCGGTCAAAAATAACAGCTGTTTTCTGCCTTTTATTTTTTCGGTCAAAAATATCAGGCAATTTGTTTTTTTTTCAAAGGCCATTTTACTGACGAAAAAACTATCTATATCATTACTTTGATCTCATCGCTGATCACGTTTTACATATGGTATCAAAAGTTTTTTAATCGGACAAGCGGCCTTTAAAAAAACACAGATTGCCTGATATTTTTGACCGAAAAAATAAGTCACAAAAAAACTGTTATTTTTCACCGATAAAATAAAAGTCAAAGGTAACCGTTATTTTTGTCTGAAAAAATAAAAGGCAAAAAAAAACAGTTAATTTTTAACTTTTATAGAATCAGTCGAAAATTTAAAAGGCTCTAACTATTCGTGAAGCTGAGGCCATTTGTATCATAATGGAATATTTGAAAATGTCCTTCGACAATTTTTTTCATTGTGTCTTTTTCATTCTAAAATTGATAAATAACAGTTATTTTCCGTCCCTGCATAAAATATGTAAAGTTAAATTACATGCCCAATTAGAAATTATTCTTTACGAAGGTCGTTCGAAATAGTAAGGGGATTCATGTCACTTCGTAAGTCTTCGTATGTCGTATATCGTATTCTACATATATGAAATTGACATGAACGAATTTTTAGGAACTTTCGTACCGTTTCTTGTAAATTGACTATTCAAAATCTTAAGGACCTACACAGGACCTCTTATTCAAATAAAAATACAGATCAATGAATATGTGAACGAAAATAACATATCCCTACAAACATTTTTAAGAGAAATGTTTTTAGTAGAGTTTTTAAAGAAAGAGTTTTTAAGATGATTGTTAAATGATTGCACAAATATAAGACTCATACAAGAGTCATTATTATATCTGATTTATGAGTACTCATAAAATAGACTCATTAAAGAGTCCTAAATATAACGGTGATATGATTGTTCATAAAAAAGACTCATAATAAAAGGATCATATATTGATTGATCTATGCTTAATCATAAAGAAGACTCATACAAGAGCCTAATATACGAGTGGTACACGAGAAAATAGAATCGGATTATTTTAAAAGCATCATATCTAATAAAGAAATAAAAACTTAATCGCGCATATTCTTTTTTTAGTTGTATAAAACTTTGTAATTGGTCGTTATGCGCACATGCTATCCTGGAGTCGCTTTTCGGAGAATTGTTTGTTTGTGGCGATAAATATTAAAATCGAACTAAAGGGTGATTTTTTAAGAGCTTGATAACTTTTTTTTAAAAAAAAAACGCATAAAATTTGCAAAATCTCATCGGTTCTTTATTTGAAACGTTAGATTGGTCCATGACATTTACTTTTTGAAGATAATTTCATTTAAATGTTGACCGCGGCTGCGTCTTAGGTGGTCCATTCGGAAAGTCCAATTTTGGGCAACTTTTTCGAGCATTTCGGCCGGAATAGCCCGAATTTCTTCGGAAATGTTGTCTTCCAAAGCTGGAATAGTTGCTGGCTTATTTCTGTAGACTTTAGACTTGACGTAGTCCCATCTGACAACAACAACACGATTCACAACATTTGACAACATTTCCGAAGAAATTCGGGCTATTCCGGCCGAAATGCTCGAAAAAGTTGCCCAAAATTGGACTTTCCGAATGGACCACCTAAGACGCAGCCGCGGTCAACATTTAAATGAAATTATCTTCAAAAAGTAAATGTCATGGAACAATCTAACGTTTCAAATAAAGAACCGATGAGATTTTGCAAATTTTATGCGTTTTTTTTAAAAAAAAAGTTATCAAGCTCTTAAAAAATCACCCTTTACAACAAATGGTCGTTGCAAAAAGACTTCTTATATGAGTCTTAAAAAAAGAGTGTTGAATATGAGTATTAAAACAGTACTAAATATGAGTCTTAAAAGAGAACGTAATATTAGAGTATCAAATATGAGTCTTAAAACCGTCATTACTATGAGTCCAAAAAGACTCATAAAACAATAATTTTTATGAATCATATTTTGAGGCCCACAACATACGAAAATGTACTCATAAAAGAGTCTTTTTTTGAACGCATTATGACGAAAAAAGCTCATTTATATGAGGCTTGAAAGAGTCTTTTAAGAGTCATAATGTTTGTTGGGATGCGATGAGACTTAAATGATGCGACTTTCGTTGAACTATTTGCCGGTCAACTGAACCTGGTCAACAGACTTGCTGCCGTCCTGCACTTGTGGCTTTTCTAATCAAATCATGGTCTTATTCACATTCCTCACGCTTGCTCTCACTTACAATTATTTTGTCCAAAGTCTAAAGAGTCGGTTCATTCGACTTAAACTTGGAAACTCCCATGCAGACTTGAAAGAATTCCACGACGAGACACAGCATGATGGTGGCGATCACAAGTCAAATGGTAACGACGGGAATGCAGGAGCAGTAGCAATGATGCACGCGATGTACGGAAAATATCCATGGGATGTATGGCAAAGTCAAAACATAGGAAGATTTTTTTTTATCGCTAACTAAACTGAATGAAGCTTTGAAATTTACAAAAATATTTTTTAATATTTTATTATTTTAACAATTATCACAAGTTTACGATTGCTTATTTACGACATAAGCATCAAATTTGATTCGTAAAGTTGAAAAATATTCGTATCTCAATTTTCATATGAAATATTTTTGACATATCGTAAATTCTTACGAAATACGAGCTTACAAAGCACATACAAAGTGACATGAAACACCTTAATATTTGCCTGACAAAAAGATGATTTTTCTCATAATGCAAAAAATCTTAAATCCATGGTTTATCCGTAGGTTTATCGGGGCAAGAAATTCATAATGATATGGATGAATGTGTTGGGAAATGTGCTCATTCATTCACTCATTTAATTCATTTAATTCATTCATTCATTTAACCTTCCGGATTTTTAGTTATTCTTATTATATTTATCAAAGTTGGTGTTGCGAAAACGCACTGGTTAGTAGTTATGTCCTGTGTTGTTCCTGAGCCCAACCCAAATATGGTGGGTAAATTTTACACACATTGACTTGATTTGAGTCAATGTTCTATGATATTTAATTTTGTTGATGATTTGGATCAAGGCTTTAAATGGGTTAATACTGAGAAAGCTGCAACTTGTTCAATGGCATTGTTTGCTCTCTGAGGCTTATCATTGTTTGCAGAGATGCGACGCCCGATCAGAAAAATGTATTGATATTGAGGGAAAACTTTCTGCTTTCCGATCTATCAGTTCATCATCAGATGGGATTAGAACCCGAGCTTGCATCGTTCGTTGGCACGCACGCCACACACGTTAACTTGCACGGCTTAATAACTTAAAAGAAGTAGCATTTTCAATTCAACCGATTATAAATGAATACAAAACTATAAAAGTTATCATTCCGATTAAGATATCTACTAATAAAAGAGGGTTTTTTTAATTTATTTTTCTAATTAGTTATTGTAATTTAATATAAAGTTTGTATGAACAAAAATAGCTAGAGGCGTTCATATCCCGGTAGCGGCTTATCTGAAATGGAAAAAATAAAATATTCAGGTTCAATATGTAAAAAAGTAAAAGTAAAAAGTCTTACATTAATTTAATCAGCGTTGCCTGCTCAACAGAAAATATCTCTACCTTTAAAAAATTTGCATCACCTTCATTTCAAAACATTTTATGCTACTTTTTGCAACTTGTGTACCGGAATTATGATCTCTTACTAAAAAATATATAAAAAAAAAAATCATTTTATAAATTTAAAGAGAGAAGGTAAAATCATGAAGCGCCTACATTCACATCAACTATATTCTCAACAAGAAAATTGCTTGTAACCCTGATCAGAGCCTATCAAGGTTTGCACTGTTCCTACAGGAAGATTTTTAAGTGTTTCTTCTTTATGCCGCTCATCACTTATTAACGCTTTTTTGTGCCATTTTTCTTTTTCGACACAAGGTCAAGTGTGTGGCTGTGTATATGTTTCTTACTCCGCTAAGGCATGCATACACGTATACACTCTCACACACAGTAAAAACTTTAGCAAGCTCATAACAAATCCAGCCCACAAACTTAAGTACTCGCAAGCAATTTTAACGCTTCCGTTTCCTGTGGTACACCAACGCAATTACCAGAACCAACTTTAGCACAGCGTTCAACACAAAACACTCACACATATCCACCCACACACACACACAAATTCAACTTGAGTTAAAGTTGAGTTGAGTTGAGTTTAAATTAAGTTGTTGCTGCTAGAACACGAAACCAACGCACGCTAATCGATGTGGGCGCGATGTGAATGGTGGGTGAGTGTGTGTGTGCGTCTGTTGGTGTCTACGAATTCAAGCATGACATCTGCCCAATTAGTACCGGAAAGTTGGGCTGAGTATTGAAGTGGACACGGAAAATAGTCCTTGAAAGAAATACCAAAAATAAATGAATATTTTTTTGAAATAAAAAAAATGCTAAGCGCAAAAATACGAGTAAAAATAATCCGCCATAGTGAAAAACTTGATGACTTGATACTATTTTTTATATTGAAGGAGAATCAACAAAAAGTTGTTAAAAAAAACTTCATTTGAGGTACATTTCAAATACTTTCACAGGAGCTTTATTATGCGGTTGGCCATATTTTGTCGTTTCTTTAATTCTATTAGGTTTTGCAAGCTGCTACAACTCTCAAGTGTCTCTAGAAAACAAAAATATAAAAATATATAAAATAAAGTACAAATGCATGAAGTAACTTTGAAGATCTCTGAAGTTCATGATGCGAGTGACAGTCACATAAACATGAACTGAGAGTTGAAAATGATGAAAAAAGTACTCATAAAAGGCTGTCGAACACATAACAGCACACGCGGGCATCACAACAACAACAACAACAGTAGTAAAAGAAGTACCAGCAATCCTTAGTTGGCAACACGCGCGCTACAGCAACACTCCGCTTCTTCTACTTAAGCTTCAGATCCATACAAAAGGATAGACAGACAAATGACAGTGTTTTTTACTTAGTTAAACAAAACGAATACAGAGGGACAAAAATAAAAGACATAAAAGTGGGAAGCTGACAAAAAACAACATAGAAAAAGCAAAATAAAAAAAAAAAACAAATAACAATGACAACACATTTTATATGACAGACATGTCATTGTGTCAACATTGTCAACGGTCTCGGCATGTCTTCTTCTGCACCTTTTATCAGGCACAAAATTTTTTACTAAAATCACTGTTACTCCGCCCACTATACAAAAGGTTGCCTGACTACCTTACAACTGGGATTTCTTTTTTCGTTTTCCTTGAGTTGACCTGCCTGACTGACGGTTTTTCTTGTTTGAATTTTTGTCTTGAAAACATATCACACGCCATCTTCACAAAATGAAGTGCGTGCGTCATTTTAAACAAATGAATTTCAGCTCAGAGTTGTAGCCACAGATTATTATCTGCCGTCTCAAAAGCAGTCATTTAAGAATATTACTTAACTTTTTTAATATAAAGTTTGAGCCTTACACAGCTAGCTACAATTTAACACAAATAAATCAAATGCTCTGTATCCTGGTTTTTTTTAAATATAACAATGCCAACTTTTATTTAAAAGTTAATATGTACCCGTAAGGGACAGGGTATAACATTTTTTTTTTCTTTAAATAAAATTGAGATGAACTTTTGTTTAAATTATTTGTGGCAATGTAGTAATTTAATGCTGCAATGTGTGTTCGGTAAAGTTAGAAATAAATTTGAACAGATGTTGGTTATTTGCGCACATCTCAATTTATAAAATTGCTATTAAATCAATTAAAACGGTGCAATATTTAAGTCTTCAAATAAATTAACAATAACAGATAAAGCATTAGATGTTCTATCTTTGATAATCATTAAAGATGGTAAAGAGGAGCATGTACTTTTCGACTCTATAAAACCCCAAAAAGCTTCTGGGTTGGACCTAATATTATTCTCAAAACCAAAAAAAAAAATATTCTTCGTCGCCTTAAATTTAAAAAATATTTATTGTGTAAGTTTCTCAATTTCATTAGGGCTTTATTATACATACTTGAAGGACGCTCGCTTAAAGTCCTATTTACGGAATCACGGAATATGGCAGTTTAAAATATCCGACATATCTCTAATAAAACTGAAGTGATCTATGAAATCACTATTTAGCCAAATTTCAACTAGAACGATGACGTCATATTGCAATCAAAATGTTTCAGCCCATATCAAACAAGCTTTTGACCTCATTCCAGACATGTTCTGAAAATAAATTTTTAAAGATGCATTCGTTTTGCTTGCGGTGGGTTTGTTTGAACCTTAGGACTGGCAGGTCTACTGGGTTCGGTTTGATTTTTCTTCTGGTTTTGAAAAAACACAAAGGGTCGAAACTTTATGTTGGTTTGACAGAGAGAGTTTCTCATATAACGTTGCAGAGAAACCAGGTTTAAATGAAATATTTCTTAAATTTTTAACATATTTCCTCTTTTAACCAAAACAGAGCAAGACAAACAGTGTTTTGGAATATTACCATGCCTTACAGCATAATTAATAATGATATTAGCAAAAACAGTCGGCTTAAAAGAATAAAAATATAAAAAAAAAATAAAAAAATTGGCCATTTCAGTCCTTGAAAGGACTTTGACCGATCTTCTTAAGGACAATTGTGTTGTGTAAATGTTTATAAATTAATTGTTTGCGCACAATCGACCGTAAACTGAACCCACATGTCTTACGCCGACTCCGAACGGCTAAAGTTCATGTTCTAAAGAAACTTTGCATAGCATTGATTACTTTTTGAGATTTTCGATTGTCTGCATAGAAGTGACGGACGATCAGAAAAATTAATTTCTTATGAAAAAACTTTGTGTTAGATAGTGATTTGAACCCCGTTCTTCCGAGATTCGTTGGGTCGCATGCCAAACACACTTGAACAAATTTCAAGTTTTCATCAATATCGATATCAGCGCTAATGCAGTGACCAACGATAACATTCTTGTTTGCATTTTGAACAGCATTTATAAATTCTTCTTTTGTTTTATTCTTGTTCTTCTTATGCTCAATTGCAATTCAGTTCGAATCAACATTCGATTTTGCACATTTTCATCAGCAGTTAACCGGGTTAACGCTGAAACAACAGAAAGCAATAAAAATATTAAGTAATATAAATGTTCGCATTTGTGTTTGTAGAAGTGAAATTTACTTCCAGACCATCTTATATATTTATCTTCTGATATCAACTTAATATCAAAATATAACTTATAAAATATAACTAATATAAATTGATATCAAAAACCTAGAACTACAACGTTTGCCAAATGTTTAACTAACTTTACCCACAATAAATGCTTGCGGCACAATGAAAAAAAAAAACTCATTAATGGACATTATTTTGTGTTTGTTTAGAAAAAAAAAATAAATAAACATTGACCCATCAATTTATTTTCTTGCACTTGTCTACTGTAGATCTCAGTCAACATAAATATTTTTTCTTTTTTCTCCCAATGCGTCAAAAAATGTTCTAAAGCTTGGAGTTTATAAGTCGAATAGAGAAGAGTTCTTCTCTTCCTCATATTCGTATTACCTTTAATTGTGAAAAAATTGTGAATTAATTTAATCGAAAATTCTCTACAAGAAAGCTTTTATTTTATTATGGCTATACTTTCTAAGAAATCTAACAATTTTAGAACATTCTTAAAAACTTAAGTATTGTACTTAAGTACTTAAACACACGAAGTTATAAGTTATAAGCTTTTAAAGTCTGTCCAATAAACATAAATTTTGACAATATTCCCCCTTTATACAATTTTAATCTATTATTATTCCGTTGATATTTATAGTTATTTATTATTTATTCTGCTCATTAGTTAAATTTTGGTTTTATGTCAATAATTAATTGCTTGAATTTTGTCGCTTAGGTTTCATACGCTCGTCCTGGCGGTGAATCAATTAAGGATACCAACTTGTATGTGACAAATCTTCCACGAACAATTACTGATGATCAATTAGATACAATATTTGGAAAATATGGCAACATTGTACAAAAGAATATACTGCGCGATAAATTAACTGGCAAGCCGCGTGGTATTGCATTCGTAAGGTAAGTGCCAGCATTGAGTCGAATACATAATAATTATTTATGTCTAATGTTTTTCCCCCTACTTCTTATTCTCTGTAGATTCAATAAGCGTGAAGAAGCGCAGGAGGCAATCTCAGCACTGAACAATGTCATACCGGAGGGAGGTTCGCAGCCGCTAATTGTGCGTCTTGCCGAAGAGCATGGAAAGGCGAAAGCACAACATTTTATGGCACAGCTTGGCATGGGTGGTCCACCACCGCCACAGCAAATGAATCCGGCTGGTTTCAACAACATGGTACACAGAGGTAGAAATCAAAAACCACGTTTCCAAAAAATGCATCCATATCAAAATGCACAAAAATTCATTTAAATTTTGAGAATATTCTGAAGGAAAAAAAAAAACGCAAAACAGTGCATGTGGATGTTTCAAAGCATAAAAGAAACCATATATATATATATAAAAAAAAAAAACAAAACATGATAGCATACAAAACCATTTTAGTTTAACAGAAACTCAATTAACTTGTAACAATATGCATTTTATAATTAAGTCCTTATATGCTTTGTTTACTTCAACTTGGGATTTTTTTCATACCTCCAAACTTGCCGCTGAAATTTGTGTAATTTTTTTTTGCATTCAATATCAAACCTTTATTGAATTTTTTTAATTATATATTTTCATTTAAAATGTTTTATTTTTAACTTTATAAACTTTTGACTTTGGTTTCTTATATCAAATACATTTAAAAAATAGCATATTTTTTTCTTTTATTTTCTTGATTGAAATGAGCAAAAAAAGCAAAGCATACAATTTAATGAATGAACAAACATTTTGCAACATATAACTTATATAAACAAACATACAATACTATATAAAAGAATAATTTTGAAATTGCAAAACACAGCAAGATGACATTTAACAAAAAAAAAAACAAAAAGAAAGTTCAACATGTTAGCAGGTGTTGAACTTAAAACAAAAAATTCAATATATAAGGTAAAGCTCTTTAGATTTTAAACAAACAGAGGCGCGCTACACCCAGCACAGTTTATCGTATAGCCTGTTTCAACAGAGAAGAACATTTTCGCGCAGGTTTGAGAATAAGAAAATAATTTTGAGAGTCTTCTTCATTCTGATTAGTCGAAATTAAAAATAAATTTGAATATTCTCTGAGCAGAAAAATAAATGAAAAAATTAATGTTTATTCCTGAATTTTGTTGTTTATTGCAACTGCGCTGCGGAAGTACTGAATTTTATTTTTAAAAATCAACCAATCAAAATTGAAAAAAATGTACGTCAGAAAATAATTTTTCAGCAGGAATTTCACTTCACAATTTTTTTTTTTTTTTGAGAAAATAATGTATATTTTATGTAATTTGTTTTTGATTTCTCTCTCAAGATAAAGATTGCTGCAGGCCGTCGGTGCAACACAGTACTTGTGAGATCATTTGTTCTGAATGTTTGCGCATATAAATATATAGAAAAACAGTAAAAAACACTAAAAAAAAACAAAAAGTTCAGCTAACAGTACAAAAAGAGCAAGAAATAACGCATCTAAAAAATTGTCTAGCTTTAGAAATAATTTATCACTAAACAACAAAAAATGTTCTTCTCTTTTGAAGCGGGCTATAATAAGCAGCAGAACATTGTAATGGAAATGTGTTTTTTTTTTTTGTATTTTTGTTTTTAACTTTTTTTTTTTAAAAAAAATTTATTATAAATTTACAGTTTTTTTCAAACTCAAATGAGTGCAATTTTTTCTAATCATAAATTCGATTATTTTTTTTAATAAAACTGGGTGTAGTTTTGCTAAATTTAGCTGTAGGACAAAACAATTTTTTTATAACTTACATACTATAACTTACATTTATATATTTATAACTGGCGGCAGGCAATAAAAGCTTAAGTTTGATTTTGGCATAAATTTAAAATTGTCCATATAATTTTTTTTTTTTAAATTATTGTTTTTCTTCACTAAACTTAAGCGTTTATTGCTGGAGACCACAGATTCAAATACTAGTTAAGTTGATTATAAAATATTCTCAGTATAAACAGAAAGAAACCCAAAACGTGAAAAATTCCCGCGAAGTATTTGATGAAATATCTATAGCTAAAGGTATAACGACGTATTTAAAACAAACCCACCCTAATGCATAAATATTCAATTTTTCATTATTTATTCTTATGTGCTTTCTGCTTATAAATGCAGTCGGCAGACAATTAATTGATGTCACAAAATAATAGTTGTGCTTCCTTTAACGGTAGTTTGAGAATAACAGCACGTTTATTTTTTTAAGCAAAAATGTTTTATATCGTTATAAAACGCTGGCCTCTTGTAGCCCATGTTTCAAGTTTTTATTTACGTTGCTAACTTCTAGCGGTTCAGTCTTTATTCAAAAGCCGGCTGCTTTCTGCCCCCCATAAGATAACTTAAAAAACTTCTTCATAACAGTAAGCTTCTCATTAAAAAAAAAAAGAAAAAAAATTCAAACTTCGCTAAAGGGAAACTCACCATATAACTAAAACACAAAAATGATAAACCTTAACTTGAACAAACTTAACTCAAACCGTTTCGTAAACAAAAAAGTTAATAGTTGTTATTAAAACATATATATACTTATATTCCATAAAAATACAATGCATACAAAATACATCTTCTAATGGTATACACAATATAATAAAACAAAGAAAAAGAATAAAAAAAAATTATTTATGTAATCTCTACATTTATCTCCACTAAGGATTGGATGTTTTATGCAATTTTAGTAGTTTTAGCAACGATTACTATATGATGAGAAGCATTAATAATCAATATTATATGAAATAAATTTTAAACTACATTTTTTTGTTTTTTTTTTTTTTGGAACAAGGAAATGTGGTTCCAAAAAGACTACCATGCAATATATGCATATTAGTTTTAATATGTATGGTTAAAACTTAAACTCAGCAATAGCACGATTTCTCAGAAAAATATTCCGCATCTTTGTGTTTATACATGACTATTCTAGAATTCTGTTGAAATTCGATTACCCGTAATGTTATGAATACAAAATAACTATCCCTAAAGTTCGAAGGAATTAAAAGCAATTCTAAAGTTTGCGCTCAATTTCGAATAATGTTGATATTTCTAGTTTCTTAACATCAGAAAAAATAAAAGTGATGGTTGATTGATTTCGAAAAGAAACAGTAACCAAAACTCTTCTCTTAGCTCATTTAAAATTATTAATTTTTCAACAAAATGTTTAAGATGTTTTCAATAAAACATAAATTTTCAAATAATTTTTTTTTTAGACTGAACCAACGCTAATGCTGGGGATGCCTCCCTATAAATGCATAATTATTGCGTAAGTTTAGAAGAAGGACAATAGATTAGTTGGAAGTTGGATTAGTTTTAAATTTGCACAGCTCGAAACTTTCGCAGAAGACGGGGAGATTATTCCACAATTTTACTGAGCGATTGAAGAACGAATTGACTTGGATATGCAATGTTCTATAGGGCATCAAGGCAATTGAATAGGTATGGGCTTGAAAAGCTGCCCGAGTGGATGTAGAAAACACACGAGCTGATGGCATCAGACCATGAATTTCAATTGAACACTTATCAACATTGCATCCATGACCAAGAGAGTTGAGAGAGGTAGAAATGGTTTCATCCCCTATCAAGTATATCGCACAACGTTGAATTCGCTTCAAAAGCTCCAAATAAGACATTGACATCGAATTGTACTTAATTTTCGGCCTTACCTAGAAGGAAATGATCATGGTATTGGAATGTGTCTTAGAATGTAACGCCTCTATGAACTATACATTCCAGAACGAATGATATTTTTAGACAGCGATGTCATAGGAAAATTATGCATCCTTATTGCATTCCTAAAGAATTTTAGAAATATCAAATGTTTTTATCATGAATAAAATCCTTGTTAAAAAAAAATATGTATTTTTTCTTGCATGACTAAAGAATGTATGAAAAAGTGGATATTTTTCGAGTCGATTTTTTTTTAATAATTTATTTTATTTGTATATTTTATTTGCCGGCCTCGGTAAATCGAGTGGAAAGCATAGTCAAAATAAAAAAGATACTTTACTCGGTCATGCCTCTTTTGCTCTCTTTTTTTCTTCGAAAAATTCAGGCATTCTAAAATTCATACATTCCACACTTTCCTTCTTGGTATATATGAAGTATAGATCATGCGAAGTATTTCTTGCGCCCTTTAAAGGTGATAGGACTAAACCCTGCGGTACTCCTGCATAGATGGTGTGTTCTTTAGACGAAATTCCGGCGATCACGACACGTATGGATCAGTCCTTGAGAAAACACACTCGGTTCACACACTTAACCAAATAAATTAACGCATTGTTTAAATTTTTTAGTGAGTTACGCTATCATGTCGCCCGTAGAGCGTGCCCTGCGTAATTCATATTGGCGGTTATTTAGCAATTCGTTGTGCTCCTGATAATTCATAAGGGTGTTATTTATGACGCTCTCCATAACTTTGGTGATCGTTATGGGTCGGTTGTTTCCGTGGTTCGTGGCATCGGTCTTTGGTACCGGCTAAGCATCTGAGATCTTCAAACAAAATGGGAACACACCTGTCCTGTAGGAAATGTTGAAAAAGTTTCGCAAAGGCCGAGCCAGGGTAGAATGAAACGCTTTAAGCATTGCAGAAGGTTTACTTTCTATGAAGGGCAGTTTACTTCCTGACTGATTGTGGAATTCTGTGCGAACAATTTAGTCAACAGGTTCGCCTTATGAGCCGAATCAATAAAGATTTGGTCATCTTTTAAAAGAATTTGAATCGACGAAGATGTCTGCTTCTTTACTCTTAACGAGCGAAAGGTTTCAGCTCCCGTTCGGACAGAAAAACCAGGTTTCTTTCTATCCTCAATGTGAAGTCTTTGAGAATCTGAATTTTTAGTAGAACGTCAATTCTGAAAGGCTTCCACTTTGAACCTGATTGCAAACCTGCAAGTCTCATAAAACCATGAGTGGTCTTTTGTTAAATGCTTATAAGAAAAACCACATACCCAATAAAATAATCGCTTTTACCATAATTGCTGCAGCATTATCATTTCTGTCGGCGAAACATAATTTCCAATTGAATTTTTAGTAACAATTATTAGCGCAATCCAATTTGCACTTTCATTAAACCAAGCTGTTCTCTTCAGAGCTTTAGGCGAAGAGATGCCTAGATTAGAATATGAAAAAGCAGCGGATATGGTACTGTGGTCCGAATTACCAAGAGGTGCATAAACACTCATAATATATTTTTCATAATGAGATTTCAGAAAAAGTCTTAAGACTTTGGCTCCGCGGACCATTCTATGAATGTTGGAAAAATGGTTCCTTTACTATTTGAATTAATTGGTTCGATTTTTTAATTACTTCATATTCTTAATTTTCAATAGCATAAGATTCTAGAATAGTCCTGATATAAAGTAAACTAACGGTGCTGTACTGTCTTTGGCACGTGCATATATTACAATTATTCCATATCACTCATTTCGTGCAAAACTGTCACAATTAAAAATATAATATTTTCGAGATGACCATAAAAACCACGTTGTTTCTGTAAATCATTGTTATAACACACAAATTTGAAGCTAAAATGATACAACTACACAATCAACCATGCTTTAAATAATTTTTCGCATATGAACTATCCGATGAAATTGTCTTTCAAGAACTTAAATTTTCAATTGTTACAGTCTGACACGAAATGAGCATTTTTTGAACATATTTTTTTCAAAAAACTCTTCGTCGTCGTCTCAATTCAATTAAGTATTGTTTGAATATTTTCTGGGAAGCATTTTTTTTTTGTTTTTTTTTTCTAGGTAAACCAGCTAACAATTTTTTTAACACAAAATACAATGGTCTGCGTGGTAAGTATACGCCGACCGATATTGTCGTGTAAATGCAAATTTTTTTTGTACAAACAACGTCGATATCGGTTTTTGTTTTATATCAATTTTTTTGTATTTTTTTTTCATAAAAGATTACATTTTTTTTATAGGAAAATTGATATGAAGATTTTCAATCAAGCCCAACACGAAAGGTGAGATTTTTTGTTGTTTTTTTTAAATGCTATTGACAATAAATAATTTAATCTAATTAAAACAAAACCACACTTAAGAGTAAATTATGCTAAATTTAAATTATAAATTAAAAAAAAAAATCATTCCTGTTTTTGACCAAAGAAATGTTCTAAGTATTTTTTTCCTACAAGTGTAATTCTGTGTATTTTTTGTTTTTTTCTTAACCCTTTCTTAAATCTTTAAATATTTTATATTATTTCGAGTATTAGTATATAAGTGTCTAAGGCAATGAGATGTTTAACAAAAATATGTTTCTCTGTTTTGTTTCTCTCTCTCAGTACAATTTTTGCACTAAGGGGTTTGTCTAGTTTTTTATTTAACTTCCATATATTTGAAAATTATTTCTAATATAACATTAAAGGCGCATAAAACTATATATAAATGTTTTTTATACCAATCACTATAAAAATTCGTTGCTCGCTTGATTATTTTAGCAAAATTTTACAAAATATAAACTTAATTACATTCATTTTAATACTTTTGGAGTAAAGCTGCTACTACCGACTCTCTAAACATGATTTAATATATTCTCTTAAGAATTTCTTATTTGACTTGAGCTCTTTGCAATATGTTGAAATTTTCGAAGTAAAGTAAAAATTGGAATATAAATTTCATAAATGCATACATCTAAACAAACCCCTTAAACCAAAAAATATATAAAAAATATTGCAATGCCTTTGCAATTGTTGTATTTAATTTTATTACTTTACAATTTTACTATCGTATAATTAATGTTACAATTATATTAATTTTTAAGATCTATACTACTTTGAGGAAAATATCTAATAGCGGTCAGATCTGTCTTCTCTTTTTCTCTGATTTTAATGACTACCTCTGACAATACAGAAACTCTTCTATTAAAAATTAAATAAATGAAGGTTAGGAGGGATAACCTATATAAGATAACTCTTAAGTACTTGAGGTTATTCAGTAATTTTTTCCAGAAAGATAGTGAATAATCCTTCCCATAGAATAATAATCATGCTCATTAAAAATATTAAAGCTTTTTAGTACATTATAATTAATATTCGAATACTAAGCTACCAGGGAAAAGTAATTTAATGAAAAATTGAAGCTTAACCAAACATTTTAATAAATTGTAACAAATAAGTTTTATTAAAATCTGACGGTATATCCAACTATCCAGTTTGAAGTCAAGAAAATCGAAAAATGATGGCAACGATTTTGTTGCCATGACATCGCATATTGAATTTGTCAGATGGAACTTGAAGTATAAAAATTTGCATCATTACATCAGACATAAAAATAGAGAAATCAAAGCTTTTAAAGTTCCATCGCTGTTTGGGGAATGTTTTATTTTACAAATTAGTCCAATGTATTATTAATTTTGATGAAAGGCCAAACTTCACGTCAAAATAATCCCAATCGGCAATGGCAGCACTTCGAAGCGCTACTAGCAGGCCATCATATGGATTTCGAAGTGCTTCCACTCTCATATCCAAGTATACATTCTTTTTATATGAAATGGGAAAATTTTGCAGGCCTTCCGCTCTGATAGCTCAAAAGAGGCCTGATTGAAGCACTTCTTAAGAAGGGCTAAAGGAAGGGGGTAAACAAAAAGTATTGAAAAAAATGTTTTTTTTAAGCCTTTCTCTTTATCTTTATCTTTAATCTTTAATTTCTATAATTTTATCTTCTCTCCTATGTTTTTTTATGTCAGATTAATTTCAGTCTATAAACGTTGATACAGCATTAATGTCATATTTTTAAACTGATATATATTTTGACTTTAAACGAAAAAGTTGCCCTGAAGTATATGAAAAGTTAGTCTTTGAAGGGAAAAAAGTTTGTTGTGCTGCCTTTTGTGCAGAAAAAAAGGCCTCAAGAAGGGCTCATCAGAGCAGCGGGGAAAGGATGTGTTTGGTCTTCAAAAGTAGCAGTCAATGCAGGCCTTCGTTTGAAGAGCGCTGGTTTAATTGCCTATTGGGATGAATATAAAAATTCTGCTCTATACCAAGGGACTTTTTCCACCTCGGTCGAATATAAGTAGATACTTTGATATTTATAAAGTATCAGGCTGATGAGGTTTTTCTAATGTTTTTAGATAAATTTTCCTCCAAGTAGTGCGCAACTTTTTTTTTTCTAAAGTCCAATGAACACCTAATTCCTACTACCTAAACTTGTTAACGTACGCGAAATGAAATATAGACTCATTTCTAATTGTTATTGTATGAGCACAACAAAAATAAGAGTGCAGTAACGGTATTATTCTAACTTTCATTTAATAAAAGACAATTTTTAAGGGGAAATATGTCATTGACAGATCTACATCACCGAAAATTGATTTGGACATTTTGGCAAAATAATCCACATCACATTTTCCCTCCGGAATAGGAAAAGCGATTTATGTTTTTAAGACAACGCTCAAGAACTTTTTGAAAATTTTTAATGCAAATCGTCATCGTCAATCGTTCATCTTAAAATAATCACAACCAAATATCCACTCACAACCTCTCTATCTTTTAAAAAAATATCCCTTAGCCTTAAGGCAGCTTTGAATCCTTCTTGCAATTGCAAGGAATAAATGATGATTATATCCACAGGAATGCTATTCCACTCCAAGATTAGGTTTTGTTTTAGTTCTTGAACTGTTTTTGGCTTCCTTTTGGTAACTATCTGCCAGCACCTGTCATACATTTTCTATAATGTTTAGATCAGGACTACGGGCAGGCCTTGGTAAAACATGAATGTTTTGTTGAGTGAACCAATTCGTTGCGATTCGAATGGTATGTGGGCGAGCGTTATCCTGTTGGAAAATAGCTCCCCTCAAAGGCATTTTCTCCTTCATGAATGGTAACAGATTATCACTTAAAATTTTCACATATTCTTCTGAGTTGACCGTTCCCGTCACAATATGCAAATCTATTTTAATATACCACGATATGCCTCGCCAGATAGTAACTTTACCACCACCATACTGCAGTTGACCATTGACGCAATCCATATTAAATTCTTCGAATGCAAGACGTCGACCTGTTTTCCGGCCGTTTGGAAAAAGCTGAAATGTGCTTTCTTCTGAAAACAGAACGCATTTCCAAACTCCGCTGTCACATTTCTTATGGTCTGTGCACCAGTTTACTCTGCACTTAGCATGTTCCTTGGTCAGCAAGGGTTTCCTGACAGCAGTTCTCTTTTCTAAACCAACTTTGCAGAGTACCCTGCGTACATGGCCTGGGTGCAACTTAGTTCCTGTCCTCTTATTTAGGCGTTCAGCTAGATCAATGCTACTTGCGACACGATTCTGTTTCACCAACCTATGTAGAATCCGTTCAACTCTTGGAGTAAGTTTTGGTTCCCTTCCAGATCAATGTTTATGGACAATGGAACCAGTTTCGGTATGTCGTTTGATAGAATGCCGGACACATGTTTTGCTTATTTGTAACTGACTTGCAATTTCTCTTTATGTTTTTCCAGCTTCATGTAAATCAATCACCTAAAAACTGAATATTATGGACTCTTCTTACTAAATAAACAAAAAAATAAAAACCATCCACAAAGTTTCATTTGGAACAGATTTTTTTCCCATTTTGTAAATTATCTTCAAAATTTTAAAAGCAACTCAGCTCGTGAATGCCCTGATTATACAGATTAAAAAAGAGCTGGCCAAAATGGCAACAAAAGGGCTTCAAGAATATAAGGAAAGGATATAATTAGTTTGAGAATATAAGGAAAGCTTTTCGCTGCGGATTTGAATGTTTTTTAAAAAATGTATATATTTTACCCATTATCAATGTTTAGTTGGTATGAAATGAATACAAGTTTTTGTTGCTCTTGTTCCGCACACGTTTCACGTTATGGCTGTTTCAAAATATATTTGAAACCTTTTCCTTATTTTCAATTACGACGTTTTCTTTGGATATATTGATAAAATCTTCCCAAAACATAAAAGTTTTCTTAAATTTTCTTTATAAAATTAAAATAATAGCCTACAAAAATGTATAAAACTAAAATCTAAAAAAAAAATAATCTTTTTTTTTTCATAACTATAAGAATGTAATAAAATTCCTGGCATTCGATTGAGTTATGAACAAAACCTTAATTTCCCACTCATTTAAAATAAGTTACTTGGTCTTTCAAGGAAGTATTTATGTAAGAAAAAAAATTATGATATTGCCCCTAATACGTATTAAAACTTAAGATAACTCGGAGGGATTCAAATTTTTACTTGCCATAACTGTTTAAGGACAAACTTTTTTTGTTTAAAGAAAACTACTTTTCCCATAGACTAGCGTTTCACACTTATTTTCACCTAACTTCATATACATACTCGTACTTACTTTATGATTATAGTTATACATATAATTTATATTGGCACATTTTTTCTTAAGGTATCATTTAAACTTTATTAAATCATAAAATAATTATCTTAAGCATTATCTTTAAGCATTCCAATGAATATATTTCAATAAAACTGCATATATAAACAAAACTTATTAAATTAATTTTTTCGTTTTCTGTTTCTTTGCATGCAGGCTACAACTATGCTGGCCTCATCGATGGACTATATAGGAAAAAGTCCTATCATTATCCTTACTTATAATTCATGAAAATGCTGCAAATGCTGCTGTTGTAAATACCAAAAACAAGAAAATGCAATTATTTTTTTTAAGTCATAACTTTAGCAGTATTTTTTTTTTTTTTTTTTTTAGTTTTAGTTTTTAACGTGAAAAGTAGCTTAGAAGCTTATATATATAATTATAATTAAAAAACAGTATAATTAAAAATTCCAACTGTGTTATAGAAGAAATAAATATTTAGATTTATAATTTGTAAAAATAAAAATAATACCAAAAATACTGATAAGTGTATAAAATAAAAACCAAAAGCTAAGCAAGCAAGTTTAATACTTGTTTTTGTAAATAATTCTTAAGTTATAAATATTACAGCAACATTAAACAAATATGTTTTTAAGAATGTATTATTTTTTTATATTAAGCGCTGGAAATTTTTTTTTGTCAGCGCAAAAAGCAAGTTTGACGGTATTTATCATTAACTTTGTATGAAAACTGTATTAAAAAAGACTTAAACGCTTTTGTTGAAATTTGATGCTTAAATTTTTCTTAAACTTTTCTTTTTTTTTATTACATTTAATTTTAAAGCAAACTTTCAAGCCAAAATTTTGATCTCATGATTGCTTTAATTTTTTCAGACATCTTAATTTTTTTCATATCTATTTCTCTATTATAACCCGTTAAACTACAATTTACCCTATATGTATGTATGTATATACCATACATATGAAAATCTCTTTATATGCGCTAGTTTATATACTATTATATATATATATATTTATATAGAATGAAATCAATTCCAAAGTGTACCTAAAACATAAAAACCAAAACAATGAATCTTCAAATTTCTTGTATAAAACAAAAAGAAAACAAACGAAAAGCATAACCTTACAGAACTAGTCATAAATTAAAATGATTTTTGCAATTAGTTTTTAAAATTAAACAACTAAATATTAATACTTGTGCATGTATTTGTTATTCTTTAAATACATGCATAAACAATACTGACTGAATACTTAATTTTTAATATCTAATGATATGTAATTCAAACTTAAAACTTTATTATATTAAATCGTTTAGGAAAATAAGTGTTTGCAAGCAAGACAAAGGTTTTTGCTGCTTTTTTTTAAAAAAAAGAACTATTCGAGTATTCTATGGATTTATGTTGTTATTCTATTTGTTTTTCTTTTAGAACTTTCTTTATTAATAAAAAATTGATTTTTTCAAAAATTTTGTCTATCGTTATTATTTCAATGTCATATAATTTTAATAGTGTTAATTTGGATTTTCTTTAAAATCTACAAAAGAAAATAATTGAAAGAAACCTATTTAATTTATTATCAGCCGTATTATGAAGAATTTTTTTCCACAATTGAAAAAGTGAGTTTTCATTTTTAAGATAGCAGATAAACATTGCATTTTAATTACACTCAAGTTCTTGAGCTTTGCTTGAAATACAGATATTCTTTTTTCCTATTCCAGAAGGGAAATTATTCATGATTGTGCTCTATAAGTAACATTTATTTTATAAAATTTATTTAGAGTTTTGTTCGAGGTTTTTTAGTTATTCCAATTGAATTAAGGATAGATGTAAGGTAGATAAGGTGGTACCGGTCTTTGGCCGGTAAAATAAATTTATCTTCTCTGGCCAAATGTGCTATCTATGCCTATGTGCTATGAAAGGTCCTATGTTTGCAGAACTGGGAATTTAAGACATTCCATGGGATGGTTCCACAGGCATTCCAAAGAAAAAGATGTTGAAACTCTCCCTATTGCCGTGTTTTGCTTAAAAAATTGCAGAGGTTAAATTAGACAAAGTAAAAAACCAACTCTTGCTAAAAACGTAAAACTGCACTTTTAAATTCAATTTGATGTCACATTTATGAAAATGGTTGAATAGCAAAGTTTAGGAAATTAATTTTAAAACAAAAAGTGCTTAGAAATATTTTTTGGTTATTCCGAAAAAATTCGATTTGTTCAAAAAAATTTTAAATATGTAATGATGTAAATTTTAAATGCAGGTAAAAGTGTTATGAATTTTTAAGTGAAGAGGTAATATAAATGAAAAGGTAACATTTCAAGAAAACTGTGAAATTTTTATAACAAAATATCAAAACTTGAGCCGGTGGAAATAATTCTTGTCAGGCGCTTCGGAAAAAATACGGTTTGCTGTGGACATCAGAACTCAAGACTGGATCTACTTCAGTAGATCTTGATTGACAGTGCCTACCGACTTTTAAAAAGCAAATTGGGGAAATCGATTTAAAGTTTGACAGTTCAGTTCAGTTTTTTCTCGGATCGACTTGAAATTTCAAAAAATATTTCGCATTAAAAATTAAAATGCGCAAAAAATTAAATACATATAAAAAAAAAATTTGCAAATGTATGCAGATTATATGCAAGATACATGCAAAAATTGGTTAAATGATAAATAGAAAAATAAATACAATATAATCTGGATATAACGAACCCCCAAAATAGCGAACAGCTGGAAATAGTGAAGGCTTCTATTTTTTCACGGACCACTCTAAATAGTGAACAACTTAAAACCTCAACTTAAAATAGTAACTGCCATTCGAAGTATAAGAGTCAAAAAGAATACAAAAACGGAATTAGAAAAAGAGCACATACATTTTTAAAAATCAGCAAAAGGCAAAAACTAACAGTTAACTTTACATATTGCTCATTTTACGCAAGACTGTCCCAACTCTAAATTTAGAATTTTAGAGATGACCATGAAAAAATATTTGTTCATGGAATCACTTTTGTATATGGGCTTGTCCAAAAAATGGTCAACCTGAAATTTCAAAAATGTTCAAATAAAATGTCGCTGAGAGCAGCAACACCTGCAATGCGAAGTAAATTAAAGTCAGTATATTAAGAAACTTAATAATTAAAGCGAAGATGTATTTCTTTGCGTTATAAATAAATTTTTAAAAGAATGTATTAGAATTTTTAATATGAAGGAAAAAATGTGTAACGTCCGAACATATGCAATTCTTATTTGTGGTTAAATATTACGATTTTTAAGATGTTGCTGAACGTTTCTTAAAACTTATTTTAGTTGTAATTATTTACTCTTATAGACTTTCAACGTGTGACCGACCATTTCGCAGAATTATTCTAAGTTCGGTCGTAGTCACAAAAGTATACTTCCTTTTTTTGTAACGTCCGAATGGCCGACGAAAATAAGAAATTTAAGTTAAATTGCGGTCAAATGGACTCATGGAGGGCTATTGAAACAGATTTTTTTTATTTGAACATCTCTTTGCGAAATGTGCCCGTATGTAACGTCCGAACGCTAAAATTAACCCATATCCGTTCCCACTAATCAAACCTCAAAGTTTTAAATTAAATTATAACATAATCAACGATATCATTGTTCATTTTTATAGCACAATTTTATTTCAATCATTCCAGGTATAAATTGTGTAAAATTCTTTTCTGAATTTTACTCCAATTTTAAGTTGTGACAGCTTGCGTGAAATGAGCGATATGTTTTTCAAATTGTTTTGTAATCGTACTTGTTTTGGCAGCAATATAAGTTGAGAATGGTATTGAGGGCGATGTATAGAGTCTGAAGATAATGAGGTCGAAATTATGACTCCCAATTACTATAAAAACTTCTGAAGAAATTAAAATTTTCGATACAGACATTTTATAGGCTGAAGTCAATGCATTAAATTTTTCTGATACACAAGTACTGCACAGCCTTCGCGAAAAGGTAGTTCGCAAGCACAAAAAACTCTGAATTCCATTTCACATTTTTAAATCAAAATGATTTTTGTGAAATGTTGTTTTCATGTGGTTTTATTGAAAAAGAGATGTCAGTTTTAAGCAAATTGTAATTAAATTTTTTTAAAAAAACTCAATCCCGATAGTGCGAACTATCTGGATACAATGAAAAGGCCTTGCAAAAATTTGTTTATCCAAATTCGGGTTTTGTCCGGACTTTTTCGAGAGCTTTATCCGGGCTTTTTCTAAATCACTTGTAAGACCGAATGATACCTAAAGGATGAATGCAATTTTAAATTATCGGTGTTTCGGGCTCAGTGGTCGTTGAACTCGTGATACAATCAAAGCATATTATAACACCTAGCTTTAGTTTTTATACTTTATTTATTTATTTATTGAAAAAGAGATGTCAGTTTTAAGCAAATTGTAATTTAATTTTTTTAAAAAAACTCAATCCCGATAGTGCGAACTATCTGGATACAATGAAAAGGCCTTGCAAAAATTAGTTTATCCAAATTCGGGTTTTGTCCGGACTTTTTCGAGAGCTTTATCCGGGCTTTTTCTAAATCACTTGTAAGACCGAATGATACCTAAAGGATGAATGCAATTTTAAATTATCGGTGTTTCGGGCTCAGTGGTCGTTGAACTCGTGATACAATCAAAGCATATTATAACACCTAGCTTTAGTTTTTATACTTCAAAAAATTAATTTTTGGATAAAACCCTGTCCGTTTTCTTGCTTATTTATTTTCCTTGCTTCTCAAATATATATATCGATGTTGGAATCATAAAGAAATGAGCTTGAATAGATATAGATGAGGTCGCTTAAAAGTGTCGAGTTCTTCAATGCTTTTTGAGCCGATGCAATGCATTGTGCCTCAGAAGGAGCAATTCGTTGAATGAACTGTAACTTTTTATTTGTTTTTTTTTTAAGAAATGCAGAAATGAAAAAGAGTTTACCTTTGCGAGTTCTAGATTACCTCTTGTATCCACATACGTCATCTTGTTATGATAGGTACTGAAAGTAAAGGCTCATCTTTCAAAATTTCTTTATAAAGAACTCTACGCAAAGGTAATTTTAATATTTAGTCTAATGAGTTCGGCAACGCGATTCAAACTGGTGACGAACAGACCCATTGAGTCTGTTGTCTCATCGATTGAAATCCATACATTGCTGCTATCAATATATTCACGAATTTTTTTCAATTGTGCTCTCGTAACGCTTGTAGAAAGAAATTTTTTCGTAGCGTGTATTCGTTCGGAATGATTCTTTTGGTATCTTTTTCTAAAAACGATCAACAAATATTTTTTCAGGCATTTCCAAGGTAAATATATTGCTACCATTGCGTGGCACATTTCGTTTTTGAAGTCCGTATATGTTGTCTTTTAATTTGATTTGTAAGTTGCTATTGTTTTGTGGGTCCTTTTGGTATTGAGATTTTGAGTAAGTTGTGATTTTCGCTCACAAACAGAATTCACTTTCACTCTAATTTAGAATTGAAATTTTTACAAAACAAAATTAGGTGCTGCAAATATCACTTTTTCGGTTTCAATCAAGTTTTTTTTTTAAGACGAATTTAATGAAATGGCGAGTTCAACGATTGTATACATAAGTATGAATTTATATTAACAAAAATTGAATTTTACCAAATCTATTTTTAAAATGAAATTCGTAAGAAAAATTTTCTCAAAAGATGTCTGATCGGATTTTAAATCGTGAAACGATTTTAAATAAATTTAATCTATCTGATAGTGTCCTGCTCTATACAAAACTTTTTATTTGATTTTTTTTTCCAATTCAGTGAACTGTTTCCAATATGGAACTTTAATATTTCTGAAAGAATAGGTTTATTGAACTAACCAATGGCAGCCAAAAGTTTCGAAACCTGGCAACTTATTTGTATGAGAAAAGGTAATGAATACAATTTTTGTATTTTCAACTATATATACCTATTTCAAATACAATTTCCCTTTTTTAACTGAGGAAATATTTTTAAACATTGTAGGAACCGAACTTTTATTCCAAATAAAGATTTGCATTAAAACATTGATTTTTATACATTTTATTTAGAAAACAAAGTCGTAAGCTTTCATTGGATCACACGTTATACGGAGAATATTGAAAGAAAAAGTTTTAAGTTGGAAAAATTGCCTTGAGAAAGTGTTTATGTCTATATCCCATAATGTTTAAATGCAAAATTCTAGACAAAATTTCTTGTGGAACATTACGAAGATCATAAATTTATTTATGAAAAATTTATTCATAGTTTTTTTTAATACAAATTTAATTTTTTAAAGTTCAAGTTTATTTATTTGTTATGATTTCTATTAACTTATTTCAAAAAAATTTTATTTTACAAAAAATTTCAAAATAAAACAAAAGTAACTTCCATAGTACTTAAATAAAAATCATGTGATTTTAAAGGAAATTCTCGAAACAAGCTCAATATGAAGAAGACTAGATGTAAACGTTAACATACACTAGACGCTATGTATGTCACATGGCAATTATTTATGCTCAATTTATTTTATTTTTTTTTTAATGGAAGAACATTGGCAAAAGAATTTCCGCAATAAAAGTAAAATATTTAAACAAACAAAATTATTGTAAGAACGTTGTTACAATTTTTATAAAAACAAAAATAATTCCTACTCACATTGAAAAATTGTGGTTTTGTGGTTCAAACAGTAAACAAAAAAAAAAAAAAATAATTATAAAGGCAAACAACTCAAAATATATCTATAAACAATAAATTAAACGAAAAACATGAAATTTCAAAAAAGTAAAAGTTTATACAAAAATTAAAACTTGCTAGCAAGCAAAAGCAAACATGCATGCAAACATACATATATATAAAAACATCAGATGACGAAAACCAAAAAATACTCTGATACAAGAAGTAAAATAAATTTAAAAAAAAATAAAAACAAAATATAGAAAAAACAACAACAGTAACTGCCCAACAAAAGATTTATTATTGTGTATTAACTAGCATTAGTAGAGCAACAAGAAGAAAATTACTAACTACGAAAGAAACAACAAAAAAAAAAATTATAAAAACTAAAAAAAAAATCAACGATTTATATTAAAACTATTTAAGTCATAAATAGCAAAACAATGCAAATTGTTGTTAATAAATTCCATTAACGAATTTTTAACTAGTGAAAATGTTAACTTTTTTAACGCTGCAAAAGAAATGTTAGCAACATTTTTTAGTTTTTTGTTTTTTTAAAGCGATTCTAGTTCAACTGTGTACATTTTTACATAATTATTAAGTTTAAATAATTTTATAATACAATATATAAAATAGCATAAAATTTAAGTTAAGCCTTTAAAATAATCGAATATAAGTTTACAATAATAGCAAAAAAATAATGTTTATACCATGTATTGCTCTGTTAGCTGCTAATTGTCGCTGTAAGTTTTAAATTTAAATTTGTACAAAGTACAACAACTTGTAATTACAATAAAATATTTATTTTGCTGCGAGTTCTTGCTTAACAACTGCCAGAAATAATTGCAATTCTTGAGTTAAATACGAAAACTCCTCCCTTTTATGTTGCTATACAGAGATTGCCATATTTTAATTTATTGCAAAACTTCAAAAATATCTCATGTAAAAAAAATAAAAATTATACTTTTTTTAAGTTTTCAATTGCTTCACACTAAGAGCTAAGTCTGTTAAAGTCTTTTCAAATCAAGCTTTTAAAAATCGTAAGTTTAAGTCCGTCGTAGTTGAACTCTTTCATTTAAAATTGGACTGGATTGAGCTACTTTGTAAAGTCTTCACTGGCTTAAAGTCACGTGAAGTTTTCAATGGAAACACTGACTGAATATTATTCTGTTTTTACATTGTGTTATACTGAATGCTTGTATAATTTAGTTAAATTAAGTCATAATTTAAAAAAATCATACATTCGATTTTTTGAGTTCAAACCAAAGACAATACTATAAACAGCATAGTTTATAGTTGGAATACAAATTAGTTTGAAGTCGTTGAAATATTAAGTCGATCGATTTTCCAATCAAAGTCACTTTAAGTCTCTCATATTTCGATCAATCTAAGTAAAATAGTAAAAGTTGTTATTTCCAAAATGGAAAGATGGGCTTAATTGGCTTGAGACTTCAAATGAAAGTCAGTTAGCCCATTTTTGGCGGCTACCTATTCCAGTTGAGCTGGAAATTTTAAATTTCATCTCTTTTTGGGTTTCTAGTTTTCAGGAAAATTCACTTTGCATTTTCGCACCGTCCGCCAAAATGGGCATAAGATATGGGTATTGTCGTGCAATTAAATGACACAAATGACATAAAATGCTACTTTCATATCAAATGTATAACTTTTTCTGATTGGCAGAAACACTATTTTGTAAAAATTTGAATTTTTACATTTATTATTATGAGAATTGTTATTATCATTAGAGGACGCTTCTGTAAAATTTTTAAAATGTCTGATTTTAAAGGTTCATAAAAACCATCATAACACTTTTTTTGAGCAAAATAAAAAAAAAAATATGAAGAAATACTTTCATTGGCTTTGAGAATCATTACTAAATTTCCTGGCTTTGAAAATATTTCAATTGCCAAGTTGTTAAACGATACGTTTTAGCAACATCCGCAAAAAATGGGCTATAGTCATTAAATTCTTTCATTCGACGTTCTCGAGTAAATTAAAACAAAAATAAATTTGAAAAATTTAAATTTGAAAGCTTAATTTAACTTTTTCTGATTCAATAAAGGCTCTTTCGAAATCGAACCAGAATCAATAAGAAATGTTTCTAAAACAAACTACAATCAATATAAAAAATAAAAATAAAAAAGGGTTACTGGTTTGGATAATCGTGTTTTAGATTATTTAAGCTTTCAATTGACATTTTTTTCCAATAGAATTTAAAAAAAATCAGTTAAAGTCTCTCGAAATCGAACTCAAAAACGCAAATTTCAAAATAATGTACAAAAATATTGTTCGAAGTTTTTTGGAAAATCTCCCAAAAACATCCTATAGCCAAAAAAATTAAGGTCACATGATTTGCTAATACGATAACGGTAAGAATTTAAAAAAATTTAAATATAATAAAACTCAGTATATTTTCTTTTTTGGTCCTCTCTGCCAGGATACGTTGTCGGAGCCTTGTTATTTTGGATAAAACTGATTTTGTTGAACAGTGTCATAAACGTATAAACAGAAAATTGCAATGACAGAAACGCTTGACATATCAAGAATAACATTTTAACAGTTTTCAAACCACGATAAGAATAACACTTCAGTAAAACAAATTTTGATAACCATGAAAAAATCAATTCAAATTAAGTATTAAATGTAGATGAGGTCTTTCAAAGTAAAAACCCTAATATATGCAAAGTTGGTTCAAATACTCATTGTAAAAAAGATCTTGAGTCATTTAAGTTCTGATCGTCACATAAGACTTCTTGAAATGCATCTCAGTAAAAGTCACTGAAATCATTCTAAATCACATTTTCCGGAAGAAAATATTATTTTCAATATTTCACAAGTTTTAAATTGTTGTATTTGAAAGACTGAAATGACTTTAAGCTAAAAAATATAGTTTTGAAGTGAAGTTATTGAAAAAATAAATTAACATTAAAAATTATTGCAAAAATATCCCACGCATTTTCTATCAATATTATTTTAAAAGCTTATCTTTGGCATGCTTCTTTCAACATAACCTTTATAAAAAATTTCTAACTGTATAAATCTATATATGTACTATGTATAATATTGCAGGGACCCTCAGAAAACACCCGCACAATATTAAAATTTAAAAAATTTTATTGTTTTTGTTTTAAAATCTATTAAAAATGAAAATTATAAAGAACCACAGCAGTTAAATGTACAATTAAATAGAAAACATTTATATATATAGCATAATTTACAATCGATGAAACTTACAAACAAACAAAAACAAAAAGAAAATAAAAACAAAAATTGTACTCTATTTAAACAATATTAGTTCAGATGCTAGAAATTAAATTTAAATATAATACTAAGTAGCAGAAAATATATATATATATAAAAAAACTAATTTATAAGCTTTAGTTAATTAATATAAACTGATGAAAATTGAAAATTGGAGAAATGCTATTAATAGTTATATATGAAAATTATTTAAATAAGTAATAATTAAATAGTAACAAAGGAAATAAAAACAAAAAAAAAATAATGAAACTGATTTTTAAGAAAGTTTATAGAAAAAATAAAAAAATTCCAACATAACCAAAACATTTATATACATTAAAGCAGTATACAGTGACATACAGACTCTTTTCTATGATTTTTTTATTTGCTATTTTTTATTGTAATATTATTATATAACTATGTAGCAGAAAAAATATACCACATAAAACTATTATACTAAACAGTTCCATATAACCGCAACTTCCTCCCTTATTCGAAATTCTGTACTCTACCTAATATATCGTTTGAATTCTCTTAAAAAACAAAAAAAAAAAAAAAAATAAATAAAAAATTCAAAACATGACGCGTTGTTTAAAAACGAAATTATATAACCTTGTTATTTATACACCTACGAAATTGTTATATATATATTTACAAAAAAAAAAATATATTCATTATATATGTAATGTATATAAAATAAGAATTGTGTAAAACAAAATTCCCAAAAACTCCGTATATTCCAAAACTCATCATTTTATTAGAGCAAATTAAAAGAAAAGAAAAGAAAAGAAAAGAAAAGAAAAACAAAAATCATGATGAAAACTGTATTTAATGCGTTTCAAATTTTTCTATATAAAAAACAAACAAAAAAAAAACCAAAAATTGTTAAAAAAATAAAACTAATAAATATTAAAACAAAATACGAAAATTAATAAACGACAGTAATTATTAAAATTAAAACAATAAATTTAAATAAAAGAATTATTAAAAAAAAAAAATGCAAACAAAGTTTTAATGTTGAGGGCTGCAGGACAGTCTTTGAGACGAAATCAAAAAGGTTTTTATAGCGAAATCAAACTGCAAAAAGCTCAATAAAAAATGTTAACCGATACAGACTTCCTGTTTCAGCTGGACAACGCCGTTATTCAACACTCTATCGAAAGCATAAACTATTTTGTCAAAACATATACTTAAATATTCTTGATTGGCCCATATCAATAAACAAAACAATATCAAAAAATTAATTTTGCAAACTGATACAGCCCCTTAGCAGAACATTGAAAAAAATTATGCTACTTCCGCTATACATCTGCTGAATATTTATCATATATTTATGCGCATTTAATTCATTTAAAATATGTTTATTTAATATTGGCAAAATGTTGTCTAATAAATTAAGACAATATTTGGCTTGATTCTCACGCCTCATAAGCAACAAAAATTTATGTTGCATGACCCGTTTGTAGAGAACCGCTGCTAAGATGTAGATTTTAATTATTTTTTTCTCGCTTTCGACAAATTTTGAGCTCACAAGCAACATTGTTGAACTTTAGCTACAACAATTTGCCTCAAAGGATAAATTAGAGCTTGTCTAGCTTTTTTTTACGATTAAATGCTGCAAATTTTATTCTTTTCTATTTTTCACAGTGTATGTAAAAACAAATATATTTCATAATAGCTTAAATAAACCAGAGGAAACAAATTTTGCATTTTCTTTCTTTCATTGTTTTTGTTTGCTTTCAGCAGACAGCAGACTACATCATGTGAAAACATATGCCTCAATATGAAAAATGACAAATTTAAAGATATTTCTAGAAAGGAAATTTTCTGACATTCAAATAAAAGCTTCCTAAGGCGGTAGTTCGTTGGATTTTTGACGAGTTTCTCAAAAGCACTGGTCCGATTGATCTGAACTTTTAAAAGTTTATTTCTCATATGCATAGCTGTTTCCCCTCCAGAATTTGAATTTATGTATAATTATACAGTACTTAGTCTCATAGACAAACAAATTTGTTGATTCCAAAAAAATAAATATTGGCATCATTGATTTTTAAAGGTCCAATCAAATAAACTAAAACCAATTTTTTAAAAATAATTTTAGTTACTACCTCTTGACCGTCCAGAAGTTAACTATATATATTAGAGTGGGTCGCTTTACATAGGAGAAAAAATGCATATAAAAAGAAACCCCCTAGATTAAGGGGAACATTAAATTCGCAGCAGAGAAAACAGACCTTTTTTTTTTTGACAAAATAGGAAGTCAGAAACGAACATTTTTTTTTTATTGAATGTATTTTTAATCTGTTGCAAGTTAAAAAATTGTAGGTTTTTATTTTATTTTTAATTTGGTATTTCGCGATTTAAAAATCAAAGCGCAGTTGTATAATATTCATAATTGAAAAATTTTCTATTGAAATGAGAATATTAAAATTTCTTAAAAAAATCATTTTCTATCGAAAAATATAATTTAAAAAAGTGATTCAAGAGTTAAACGTGAGTGACAATTTTTAGTGATTATTTGGATTATCTTGGAAAAAAAAATTGGCTGGTAAAATTTATGTCTCGGATTTACTTTCTATATAAGATTAGTGAATTTTGTATTTTTTTAAATCAAGCAGACGCAATTATTTTTCATTAAAAAAGCATTTGAGAAAGTGAAACGTGTGTGACATTTAATTTTTTTTTGTTTATTTTTGTATTAGAAATGAAAGAAGATGACGAAAACATAATAACATTAACGGCCACAATAACATATGAAAAAAAAATTTAGGTAAAAATTATAGTAAAATCCGGATTCATATAAGAAAAAAAACTTAAAAAAGATCTAATCTTCTAATCTAATCTTTAAAAATTCTGTATAATTTTGTTTGGATCGGAGAAATCCCCATGGAGCGGTTTTGGTTCTTCTGAACGTTTTTTCTGCAGAAAACGGATTTTTTTGCATAAACTTCATGGTACACTAACAAAATTTTGGAAATTTTTTGTGTTTACAAACTCTATTGAGACCCCAAAAAATTCATATTTTGTCATTTTCGAAAAGAGTTTGTTTTGATTAAACAACACCATACGACACACCAAAAGAAAGAAGAGCTCAGTACTTTTCCAATAATCTGAAATGCATTTGATTATCAAGAAAAATAAATTTTTTATAGGTGTTTAAAAGAAATATTTTCTAGTTTTTAAGAGTACTTCTTACTTTTGAGTCGGAGTCCGGCTCACTTTTTTTTCTCCATACAAAATCGATCCGGCTTAATGTGCAGTCTGAAGGAATGAAATATGACTAATTTAGCAGATTATGCATCAACCAGAATCGATTTGAAATATACATTTGGGGTTTTCAATCATTAAATAAAACTTGTGATTGCTTTTCATGTGACTCACTTTGATTGAATACTATTTTGCTTGGTACTACAATAATTTTTGGGGGGGTTTAAACCCCGATAGCCCCCCTTTGGTTGCGTTTATGGCTATATATCACTCTTTGGCCAATCATATAGTCAAATTTGGCACGGTCTTTGGTTTTTAATGGATCAACGAATAAGGTTTAGTGATATATATACAAATTCGAATGCAGAGCTGGAATAAATTTTGTTAAAATGATATATTTCCGAAAAAGTTTTTGAGTTCTTTTTATGTTACGAACTATTTTTTAACTATATTATGCTTTACATAATCCTCTTTCCATAAGAATTTTTTTCCTTTTTTGCATATAAATGTACTTATTATTACGAAAAAAAATGTTTTTTTCAAAGTATGCTTAATAAAGTTCACAAGATTAACCACGATGCAAAAAAAAAAAAAATAATTAAAATTCTTTTGAAACGTGAGTGACACCGACGTGAGACGTGAGTGACAAAATTAGTATATGAAAAAATCATAAAATTCGGAGAAAAAACTAAATTTTTTCCTGCAGTTAAATTTTCTACTCAATTTCCTTAAGGAAAATTCATTTATTCCTTATATTAACTCAAACAATACGCAGGTTTTAAGCAATTTGTTAGAAAAACTCGAAAAATGCAAATCGTCCGGAAACTTGAGTGACACACCATTTAAAGATAGTTTTTTTCGAACTTAAAAAAATGAGCCTAAAACTTATTGTACCCATATAATTTTATATTAAAAGCTTTTATAGTTATTGGAGAAAAATTTATGTTTACTGCTATGACTGAAACGTGAGTGACACTGGATTTGTCGTGATGTTCCAAATTTGAATGTGTGTTTTTTCGAAAAAAATATTGACTTTAAAAATTCATAAAAAATCGAAAAAAAATGTAAAAAAAAGAGCTCGTGTCTTTGGGACGCCGAGATTCGGGCTCTATATTAATCTTAAAAACTCTTCATAGCCTCGATGTAAAACCGACCTCAGATATCGTCTTAAATTAGACTTTCTGGTGGTTTTCAATCGGGAAAATTTTTGTTTTTTTAAATTTAATATTAACTCTTTTATAGGGCCTGTAAAAACAACCCGTTTTTGTTAAAAATTAAATTTGTCTTTATTTTTTCGTATACTCTATATCCGAACAGATGGGTGGGGGTAGTGTTTTTTTTCTTAATCTTTACTTTTTAACGATCATCTTACAATTCTAGGATGATTGTTTAATCTACAGCAGAAAGTCTTATACAAGATTTTCCGACGTTCTAAAATTACAGAATTTATATAATTTTTTTTTTTTTGTTTTTGGGAAAAATTTTGATTTTGGCACCAACGATAGCCAAAACTAAAATGAATAAGAACTTAAGATTATTTGTCGCCAAGTTTCTGTAAACGCTTTTAATAAAAGGTTTTTTTTACGGTAGTCATCTTGAAGAGAAGATTGAACAAAAAGTGTGCATGGCAAAGGGGGTGAATATATATGATAAGGCTTATAATTAATAAGCATTTAACATTATTAATTTCATTGGTAATAATGTCATTACCAAAAACTGTCATAATAAGTTTGAAATAACTAAAATGCAAAACGTGAACGTCTGTAGTCTTACTTGAGTTCATCTCACAAAAATTTTACTTTAAGGGGACGTGACACCTTCAAAAAAATTTATTTTAATGTTTTAAAATGCCTATAAGTTGAATAAAAATAAAAATATCATTTGGAAAATTAAAAATATATTTTCTAGAAAAAAAATTACACAAAAAAAAATTTATTTGATTTTTTTATTTACATTTATGGCTATTGGAATTAGTTTAAAAAAATATCAAAAAACCATGGCGGGCGTGATTACAAAACACTGGGACATCGGAAAAAAACAACAAAAGACGGCGTTTTTATCAGTATCAAAACGGTTCAGTGAAATAACGCCCAATGAAATAACGCCCAAAATAAAAAATGAGATAACGCCCAAAAAATTTCCATACAAATTTGGGCGTTATTTCATAATGAAATAAGGCCCAAAATTTTGGGCTTTATTTCATTTTATTTGGGCGTTATTTCATTTTTTATTTTGGGCTTTATTTCATTATGAAATAACGCCCAAAATGAAAAATGAAATAACGCCAAAATATTTTTCATACAGATTTTGGGCGTTATTTCATTATGAAATAAGGCCCAAAATATTTTAAATGATTTGCTTTGAAAATATTTTGGGCGTTATTTCATTTTTGATTTGGGCGTTATTTCATTTATTTTGGGCTTTATTTCATTTTTTATTATGGGCGTTATTTCATTTTTTAAAGCCCAAAATATTTTGGGCGTTATTTCATTTTTTATTTTGGGCGTTATTTCATTGGGCGTTATTTCACTGAACCTATCAAAACAACCATGGAATGAACTAGAAGTAAAAATTTTGGCTGAAAAATAACAAAATGGCGGCGTTTTTTCGAAAGTTATCAAGTTTTTTGGACAAAATCGGACAAAAATTCAAAAACTATATAATCGATTTATCTGTCCTTAGTTCATTCTATGCATGGACAAGTATAAAACAACATATTCAAAGTTCAGTACGATCGGTCGAGTAGTTTTTGTTTTATCACGACCGACATGATTTTTTTAATGATTTTTTAAAAAAAATTCCAATAGTTAAAAAATTTTTTTTTGCGAAATTTTTTTACAGAAAAATATATATTTAATTTTTCAAAATGATATCTTATTTTTTATTCAACTTATACGCATTTTAAAACATTCAAATAAAAAAATGTTTGAAGGTGTCACGTCCCCTTAAGGAGCAATTTTCATCTGAAAAATGCTCTTCTGAAATTTTCAAAATGAGTTTAGCTGTTATACCTTGTCGACACAGATATATGTTTTAAAATTTAAAATGTGAAAGATTTAATGAATGTTTCTACAAGAATTTCATTCTAAAATTTGTAGAATGCAAACCTAGCAGTGCTTGTGGCAACGCTGTGCGAAATGAATTTCGCTGTGACTGAAAATCTAAAATAAATTCAATTTTAATAAAAAAAATTTTCTAAAAGTTAAAATAAAGTACATTATATTCTTAGTGTAGTAACTACTTCATAAAACATTTAGGTAGGTCCAGTTTTCGATTAATTGTGTACAAATATTTAATAACACATACAACACAATTGATTAAAAGCAGCTCGGTCAAAGCCCTTTCAAGGACTGACATGGCCATTTTCGTTAATTTTTTTATTCTATGTGTTATCTTTAGGAATTTATGTTGTTGTTTTTTGAAGTGTGTACAGTAATGGGAGTACATAGACAATAATCACAGTCAGGTCAAAATGTTAATAAGTATTTCATTGAAGAAATGTTTTTCAAATTAATTACCTTGAATTATGCGCTTCATTTCTTCTTACAAGAGAGATTAACAAGGCTTATTCATATTATTTTGAACACTCATATAGGAAGAAGTGTTTTATTTCGGATTATCTTTCAAAAGCCAAGCTTATTTATAGAGCTTCAACTTGTTGTTTACTCTTAGTTTTTATTTAGTTTTACGCATCAATCCTCGATATGTTCAACGCATTCGCAATTTTCGTTTTATGCGTTATAGCCGTATATTTATTACGATTTTTGAAAAATTATTTACGCGTTCTTTATTTGTCACAGGGTTTTGCTGGTCCTCCCGCACTTCCCTTATTTGGCAATATATTTATTTTCTTTAATTTACCGGCGGAAGAGGTAATCACCGCTATATTTCAATATGTGCTCATCTATGGAAATACGGTTAAATTTTGGATGGGAACCGAATTGATGCTACTTATGTCCGAACTTAAGGACATTGAGTTTATATTGGGCAACATGCAATTGCTGCAAAAATCTAGTGAATATATTTGTATGCGCTCCTGGCTACATGAAGGTCTGCTGATAAGTTTACCCAAGAAATGGGCCAAGCGGCGTAAAGTGTTGACTCCAGCTTTTCATTTTAGCATTTTGGAACAGTTCGTAAAAACGTTTGACAGTGAATCAAGTTTAATGGTGCAGAGCTTGAGACAACATGTTGCTGCAAATATGCTGGCAGATAAGCAGAATAAAGGCTTTGAGCTGGGTCATTTCATAAATTTAATGACATTAGATGTTATATGTGGTGAGTAAATGGGAAATCAAGAAGATAATATATATTTATTTTAACATCTTGTCAAAGCATTAGCTTGATAACATACATCGCTGGAGATTAGAAAAAAAAGCTGGTGGACATTCCTTAAGTGCTAAGTGTGTGACAACGAGTCCCAATAGACTCGGGTTCAATTCTTCCATCTTACAGAGGGTGTTTTTTATAGAACTTAATATTTCTGATCCACCATCACTCATTGACAGACAATGACAAGCCTCAGAAGGCAAACAATGCCATATGAAGCTTCTCGAGAACATGAACATTAGTCGTTCGGAGTTGCCATAAAACATGTAGATCACAAACTGTTCAATATACAAACATTTAATAATACGCACAATACCAGCGATCCCAAGAAGCTCAGTCAGTTTTTTCAAGTGCTGAAATGGTCAAATCGTTTTTAAATTATTTTTCAAAGAACAACCAGGAAAATTTTCAAGCTTGCCCTGGCTCACTTCTATCTTAGTTTCTAGATGCGGGCTATACAAATAGGTGAAACACATTTAAAATATAAAAATTGTCCCGATAGAAAAGTAACTGCACAGTATTATGTGTGTTATCTTTAGGATTTTGTGCTGTTTTTGCTGATATTATTTATTGTTTTTCTTAGGTAGTATGCATATTATTATAACACATTTGAATAAAATTGATATTAATCAGAGACAGGTCAAAATGTTAATAAGTATTTAATCGAAAAAAGTAGTTTTCAAACTTTTTTCGCTACTTTTTCTCACCTCAAACCGATTAACAAGCTTTAATCATTTATTTAAGGTGGGACATAACATTCGCGGCAGAAAAAACAGACCTTTTTTAAAAATTCATAACTCAGTCAAAAACAAACATTTTTCCAAAATTTTTTTTATTATTGTAGAGAATGGAACAAATTACAAGAAAAACAAATTCAAAAAAATATATTTTTCACTGCAACATGGCTTGTGTCATACGAAAGCATATCAAGTTAAAAAAAATTAAAAAAAAAAAATTTCGTCAAAACCCGCTAGTGCCGCAACCAGTACGAAAAACATGGTTTCGAGATAAACGCGTTCAAAGTTTGTGAACAAAGAAAAATAAAAATTTCTTAGAATCTTAAGAATATTTACTACAATACAATATTATAAAAAATCGTTCTAAAAAACGGCCAATGTCATGTCCCCCCTTAAATGCATTTCATATAAGGAAAAGCGATTCACTTCGGGTTATCTTTCAAATGCCAAGCACATTTATAGAGCTTCAGCTCGTCGTTTACTCTTAGTTTTAATTCGGTTTTATGCAACAATCATCGACATGTTCAACGCGATCGCAATTTTCATTTCAATCGTTATAGCCGCATATTTAGTGCAGTTTTTAAAAAATTATCTACGCGCTATTTATTTGTCACAGGGTTTTGCTGGTCCTCCCGCACTTCCCATTTTTGGCAATTTATTTATTTTCTTTAATTTATCGGCAGAAGAGGTGATCATGACAGTACACAAAATCATGCTCATCTATGGGAAAACTGTTAAATTATGGCTCGGCACCGAATTGTCGCTACTAATGTCTGAACTTAAGGATATCGAGGTTGTATTGGGCACTATGCAGTTGCTGGAAAAATCAAGTGAATATGGTTTAATGCGCTCTTGGCTGCACGAGGGGCTACTGATAAGTTCACCCAAGAAATGGGCCAAGCGGCGTAAAGTGTTGACTCCAGCTTTTCATTTTAGCATTTTGGAACAGTTTATAAAAACTTTCGACCGAGAATCAAGTGTAATGGTGCAAAGCTTGAGTCAGCATGTTGCTGGAAATATGCTGGCAGATAAACAGGATAAAGGCTTTGAGCTGGGTCACTTCATAAATTTAATTACATTAGATGTTATATGTGGTGAGTACATGGAAAATCAAGAAAAAATATTATTATTTTGAAAGCATTAGCATTAGCTTCATAATAAACTTCGATGGAGATAAGAAAAAATGGGTGGAGATCTTTTTGGTACTAAGTGTGTGCAACGTGTGTGTGTTAAGGTTCGTGTTTTGACTTGATTTTTTAAAAACACGTGATCACGTGTAACACTTTAATAGAATAAGCAATCATTCTAGTCAGAACTAGAATCATGAGGGTAGGTCTAAAAACTACGAAACTGTACCGGTTTTAAGCCCTAAAATATTCCAGTTTTTCGAAATTTTGACTTTTTGATGCTATAGTACCGTTACTTGTTGAACAATGCTTTTAATTCTAGTAGCGACGATAACGACATTAATTCTCAGCATATTTTGCTTTCCTCTCCCGTTTTGCTTTTTTATTTTCAAATGATGCACAACATTTTTCTGTTCACAACCAGCGGTCAAAGTCGCAACCAGGAATTTTTTTGGGGGAGGGTTTTATGAAATGTACACTGAGAAAAATCAAACAATTTCAAGTTTGAATTAAAACAAACCAGGCTTGAAAAAGCATTGAACACGATTTTGAGTTGTTTAAAGCAAGTTTGTGCTTGAGTAAAGTGAATAAAAATATTCTTATTTCGAGCACAGACTTGCTTGAAACAAGAATTTGTTTCTTGAAAAAGACAAAAAGTAATGATATATTTAAAGAATTTTTTGTTTCGTTATAGCTTTTCCTTGTTTAAAGAAAGGCCACAAACTCTCTGACAATTAAGGGTATATAGATATAAACCACTGGTATGATTCATAAAATCAATCAATTACTTTATCCACAGTTTTCAATCAATTAGATGAAAGTCTCCGAAACTCGTCTAAAGTAAATAAATAAGCAGTAGTAAGTGTTGCAATAAAATAATTAGTTTATTATAGTTGTCATACTTTTTGTTTGCCGGTTTACCATGTGCCAATGTGGCATTATGGTAGCGCTTCCGATTGTAATTCGATGCTCAGTTGCGACAGCTGGGGTTCAATTACCGCTTGCGGCAATAATTTTATTTGGAAATTTATATATAAAAATTTGCTTTTGACATTATTTATAAGCTTCTTGAATAAAGCGACCTTGAAAATGTTCATATAAATTGAAAACGTTACCTAAGCGTCACTAAAGACCTTGAAATTTCACACGCCGCCAAAGAAGTTTTACTTCAAAAAGAGCTCAATACTTTTCCAATAAGCTGTATATGAATACCATGAATACACGTGTTCATATACATATTTTATAGGTGTTTAAAAAAACATTAAACTAGGTCGTAGCAATCGCTTAGCAAGTACCTAAGCTGGCCACATAAATAGGTACGTTGAAGATACAAATTAGTTGGGTCGCTCGCTTTAAAAAATTTTTTTTTAAATCTGTAAAACAAGAGATATTATCTCTTTCGATTATCTTAAACGAAAAAATTAAAATTTTTTAATTTATTCTAGTTTTCTTCCATTTTTATGTTCCAAAGTCACGTGTGAGGTCATTAATATATATAAAATAATCATTACTATATATAAACCTCTAAAACGGCAAACAGTCTAAAATAACAGAAAAAAAAACTATAATGCACTTTTTGAGATAAAACCAAATGAAAGTTCTTCAGAAAGTTGGCAACTCTAGCATAAAAATTCCAAAAATATTTAATTTTTTTAAATCGCTTTTCTATAGTTTTCTAATGAGAGGAATGTTACCATTTACAAAAATAAGGTAACATAAGATGGATATATGATTTATTAGAAATGATTAATTTTTAGGATTGTTGCTTTTATAAAAATTGGTATCTCCATAATATTTTACAAAATTATGCCGATAAAAAAACAAATAACTGATATTCTTATAAGTAGAAAAGGAACCTACTAAGAGCATGTGATAAATTTTTGGAAAAAATTTGCCATATATTTTTTTGGTGCAATGAATATGATAATTCAAAACGAAAATAATAATATTTAACAATTTCATAATTTCATGTTTTCACATAAGTTGACAGACTAACACTTCTATAATTTTTTTCTTACTAAATCTAAAAAATAATTATTTAATTTATTTACTTTTGAACACCGAAAGCTTTAGAAATATGCTAAAAAGAAATGTTTAAGTGAACACTCAAATCCAAAGATGTTGTGTAAAAACAATTAAAGGCAATAAAAATCCAATTGGATTATTTCGGTTTTTTCACACAATAAAAAAAAAACAGCGAACGTTCGTTTTTAATCACTTATTCAAAATGAGCGTTTGAATTAAAAATTCAGGAACTTTGTTCACGACCGGCACTTAATTATCTGAATGTTTCTTGCAGATTGATTTCCTTGCTTTTCTTTCTTATTTCTTATTGTTTTCATTTCTCCACGATAACGCAAAAACGAAAACATGTAGAACAGCAACAACGCAAACTGAACCGATGACGCACGCACAACAAAAAAAAACACTGACGCTGCTAGTAATTTTTTCTGAACGGACATTCTATTTAAACCTTAATTTTTAATGAACGGTTGAAACGAACGTTCGTTGATTTTTGAAGTTGTGTGTAAAATTTCTTGAGAAAATACGCAACAGACAAATTTTCCGTGATAAAAAAAATGCTTTTATCTTTCGATCAGACATGCACAACGAAATCAACAGAATTTTTTCTGTTCCGTTGAGGCAGAAAAATAAGTTATCA
Source organism: Tetanocera ferruginea (assembly GCA_958299015.1). Lineage (NCBI taxonomy): Eukaryota > Metazoa > Arthropoda > Insecta > Diptera > Sciomyzidae > Tetanocera > Tetanocera ferruginea. The sequence goes on along the minus strand of OY282643.1, from coordinate 130,225,814 downwards.
AAATTATTTCGTTTTTGAAATAACGTTAAAAATTTATCAAATCAAATTTCGTTTCGTTGAAAAACGAAAAATTTTCTATTATTTTCTTCTATGCTAAAGCCCGTATGATACTTCATTTTTTTGTCCAATTTTTCTTACTGAAAACAAGTGGCGCGTGGGCAAGACAATAAATGTCTTAAACAATAATAATACATATGCGAGAATGGGATAGACGCATACTCACTGCCAAGAGCTAATTTTGACAGTTCAGCATCATTGTTAGTCGGCGCTGTTTTTTTTTTTTCTTGTCAACAGCTTATTGCATTGAAAAACATTGACAGTTGACAGTTAATTTTTGACCATTAACTTGACGAGCAACGAATTGAGAGAAACGTCAATAACAATGCATTGAAAATGCAGTCCGTCCCACATTTTTTTCTTCAATTCGTACTATATGCTTATTCACTCACACCAATCTAATTTACGCTTGCGCTATATTTCAACTCTTCTTAATTCATTTTCAATGCATTAAATTGGAAAAAAACAATGAAGTATCATACGGGCTTAAAGCTGGTATGACACTTGCTTTTTTCGCGTTTTTAAGATCTTCAAAAAAGCAGCGGGTAAAAGGGAAGAATATACTTTTTAAAAAAGGATAATTATAGACAATTAAAATGGATAATATACAGTCCGTTGAATTTAGCATTTTAGTGTTATTTCGAATTTTGTCAAAAATTATGAATTCTTTACATAAAAATGGAAAAAATTTGTTAAAATATTAAAAGTCGAGCTTTTTTGTAGTTCTTGTGTTTATTTGTGTTTATTTGGTTTTGTAAATTCATTATAAATAAACAATAAAAAAGTATATTGTGAAATGTCAGAATTTAATGTGCCTCTGTCAGATTTTAAGCTGCTAGCGGCTGAAAGAGTAAATATTTTTTTACAGTTTTCAGCCATTGAAAATGACTGTTCTGCATTTTTTTGGACTTGTAGCGTACTGCTCACACCAACTAAAAATTATATAGCTTCGTTTGGTGTGTTGCTCTTTTTGTATTTTTAATTTATTAAATGCACCAAACGAACAAAATATTTTGGTTATCGTTAAAATTAACGTTAACGTGCATGCCTGCGTTCGATTGCAAACGAAATAAATCTGCTTTTAAATAAGTTTAAGAATCATTTAAGAAATTTATTATTAAATATTTTTAATGGATTGCTGATGAAAACAAAATAATAGTAAATTTCTTTTCAAATACTCTGCGACAATTACGCGGTCATTGTTCCTTGCCCACTTAAAATTGTTTAATGTTTTGTAGTTGTAACAGTAAAGAACAAAACTGGATTAACATGTGCAAGATTCCTTAGCAGCGCTGAGCTGCAATTTATGGAATTACAAATGTCTGTCAAACAACAACAAATGTTGTTTATGAAAGAAAATAAGCCTAAAATAAGAATTAAAACTGCAAATTTATTTTATTTAACAGGGTTCACCTACATATGCAAATATAAACGGATTTCATGTTTCGTGTTTTATTTTCTAACTATTTTCCTTCATAAATAAAATTCGTACTCTTAATTTTTACTATTTTACTATTTATTGATAAATAGCTGTTGCAGCGAAAAACATTCGCCGCAAGATTTTTGCTGTCGTTTCATGTCGTTCGGTTTTTTCCTTGACTGATACATACATACACAAGCATGTTAGAAGAAAACTATTTCAGCAAATAACAACAACAAAACTCAAGGAAATATTATTTTCAATTAACTTTTAAACTAAATGGAATTTGAAAAAACTTCCTAAGAAAACAACCTTCGTTAGGAAGAGTAGAACAGTACAGAAAAAGAAATTTTAAGATCGGTCAATCCGTTCGAGAGTTTAAGGTCTCTAAACAGCTTCAAACAACCTGTTCCATGGGAGCTTCGCTCGCTTCGCTCACTCGCTCCAATAATTTTTAAGAGTAGCTCTTACTTTTGAGTCGGTGACCGGCTCACTTTTTTTTATACATACAAAATCGATCCGACTTAATGTGCAGTCTGAAGGAATAATCGAATGAAGGAATCGATTTGAAATATACATTTGAGGTTTTCACTCATTTCATAAGACCTTTTTTTTTGTTGGCCTACTTTGATATGACGTGCTAAAACAACAATTATTTTAAAAATAATAGCGTTTTCTTTTCTCAACGAAAAATTCTGCCCTGTGAAGATGCAGAATTTTTTCCATTTTGACCTGAACCCACAGAATTCTGACCTGTTTTTAGCTGAGAATAGATGACAAAAAAGAAACATTTAAAGAATTAAACATAAAAAAAAATTTTAAAACTTAAATTTCAATAGAAAAAAATTTGATTTTTTTTTCCATAAAAGAATTTTGATGTTTTCCGTAAAAAGAGCTCAATCTTTTCTGAACTTTCAATGGTAACGTTAACTTTTTTCTACATAAGTCATTTATTTTGTTTATTCAGTTGGTAGCATTTGAGGTCAGAATTTTTCGAATCGTCGTTTTTCTTTAAAGGTAAAAATTTTCAAGAAATGAATACGATCAAGAAATCAGATTTTTATTTGAGAAAAGAACGAAAAAATGCAAAAAAGTCAAAAACGGTAGAAAAAATGCAAAATTTTTTTGAGAAAAGAAAACGCTATAAGTTTGATAGTTAGTTTTTTTGAGAAAAGAAAACGCTATAAGTTTGATAGTCCTATTCGATAAAAAAACCGTTTGTCAAAATCTAAAGGGTGTTTTTTTAAAGGTATAGAACTTTAAGTTTGCAACACTGTATTAACTAGTGGTAATTTTTTCAGCTGTCAAGTGATTTGTGTTTGCTTTGGTTTGGCATTTCAACATGAATCGGCTGACGCAGAAGTTTCCCATCTCTTTATCTCTGGACTGACGACTGAACAACGCTTTCAATTTGCGCAAACTCATTTGGAAAATAATAAGGGTATTCATGCAAATGGGCAATAATCTTATAAATGGTATAAACCTAATAAGTTTATCAGCCTTATAAATTAAATGTATGGAGAACCGTTTGCACAAACCAGATATATTATAGGTTTTGTGAAACTTAATTTTTAGCAAGGCATTCAATTTTAAGGCAAAGGATGGCCTTAAATACACAAACATTGAAAAATACGCACAATACCAGTGATCACAAGTATTGAAGGCTGAAATGATGCTGAAATGGACAATTCGTTTTTACATAATTTTTCACAGAACTATCAGGAAAACTTTCAAGCGTGTCCCTTTCTAATTGCCATCTTTATGAGATCACAAAAATCTCTATTTGAAAAGAAACAATCAAATGACAAACAAACAAATGACATCGACTGAGCTAATAAATGATAGAAAATACATATAAAAGAAATTAAATTTGGATGTAAGCTAATTTAAGAAACGTTTTTGGAGCGAGCGAGCGAAGCGAGCGAAGCTCCCATGGAACAGGTTGTTTGAAGCTGTTTAGAGACCTTAAACTCTCGAACGGATTGACCGATCTTAAAATTTCTTTTTCTGTACTGTTCTACTCTTCCTAACGAAGGTTGTTTTCTTAGGAAGTTTTTTCAAATTCCATTTAGTTTAAAAGTTAATTGAAAATAATATTTCCTTGAGTTTTGTTGTTGTTATTTGCTGAAATAGTTTTCTTCTAACATGCTTGTGTATGTATGTATCAGTCAAGGAAAAAACCGAACGACATGAAACGACAGCAAAAATCTTGCGGCGAATGTTTTTCGCTGCAACAGCTATTTATCAATAAATAGTAAAATAGTAAAAATTAAGAGTACGAATTTTATTTATGAAGGAAAATAGTTAGAAAATAAAACACGAAACATGAAATCCGTTTATATTTGCATATGTAGGTGAACCCTGTTAAATAAAATAAATTTGCAGTTTTAATTCTTATTTTAGGCTTATTTTCTTTCATAAACAACATTTGTTGTTGTTTGACAGACATTTGTAATTCCATAAATTGCAGCTCAGCGCTGCTAAGGAATCTTGCACATGTTAATCCAGTTTTGTTCTTTACTGTTACAACTACAAAACATTAAACAATTTTAAGTGGGCAAGGAACAATGACCGCGTAATTGTCGCAGAGTATTTGAAAAGAAATTTACTATTATTTTGTTTTCATCAGCAATCCATTAAAAATATTTAATAATAAATTTCTTAAATGATTCTTAAACTTATTTAAAAGCAGATTTATTTCGTTTGCAATCGAACGCAGGCATGCACGTTAACGTTAATTTTAACGATAACCAAAATATTTTGTTCGTTTGGTGCATTTAATAAATTAAAAATACAAAAAGAGCAACACACCAAACGAAGCTATATGATTTTTAGTTGGTGTGAGCAGTACGCTACAAGTCCAAAAAAATGCAGAACAGTCATTTTCAATGGCTGAAAACTGTAAAAAAATATTTACTCTTTCAGCCGCTAGCAGCTTAAAATCTGACAGAGGCACATTAAATTCTGACATTTCACAATATACTTTTTTTATTGTTTATTTATAATGAATTTACAAAACCAAATAAACACAAATAAACACAAGAACTACAAAAAAGCTCGACTTTTAATATTTTAACAAATTTTTTCCATTTTTATGTAAAGAATTCATAATTTTTGACAAAATTCGAAATAACACTAAAATGCTAAATTCAACGGACTGTATATTATCCATTTTAATTGTCTATAATGTGCGTGCGTCATCGGTTCAGTTTGCGTTGTTGCTGTTCTACATGTTTTCGTTTTTGCGTTATCGTGGAGAAATGAAAACAATAAGAAATAAGAAAGAAAAGCAAGGAAATCAATCTGCAAGAAACATTCAGATAATTAAGTGCCGGTCGTGAACAAAGTTCCTGAATTTTTAATTCAAACGCTCATTTTGAATAAGTGATTAAAAACGAACGTTCGCTGTTTTTTTTTTATTGTGTGAAAAAACCGAAATAATCCAATTGGATTTTTATTGCCTTTAATTGTTTTTACACAACATCTTTGGATTTGAGTGTTCACTTAAACATTTCTTTTTAGCATATTTCTAAAGCTTTCGGTGTTCAAAAGTAAATAAATTAAATAATTATTTTTTAGATTTAGTAAGAAAAAAATTATAGAAGTGTTAGTCTGTCAACTTATGTGAAAACATGAAATTATGAAATTGTTAAATATTATTATTTTCGTTTTGAATTATCATATTCATTGCACCAAAAAAATATATGGCAAATTTTTTCCAAAAATTTATCACATGCTCTTAGTAGGTTCCTTTTCTACTTATAAGAATATCAGTTATTTGTTTTTTTATCGGCATAATTTTGTAAAATATTATGGAGATACCAATTTTTATAAAAGCAACAATCCTAAAAATTAATCATTTCTAATAAATCATATATCCATCTTATGTTACCTTATTTTTGTAAATGGTAACATTCCTCTCATTAGAAAACTATAGAAAAGCGATTTAAAAAAATTAAATATTTTTGGAATTTTTATGCTAGAGTTGCCAACTTTCTGAAGAACTTTCATTTGGTTTTATCTCAAAAAGTGCATTATAGTTTTTTTTTCTGTTATTTTAGACTGTTTGCCGTTTTAGAGGTTTATATATAGTAATGATTATTTTATATATATTAATGACCTCACACGTGACTTTGGAACATAAAAATGGAAGAAAACTAGAATAAATTAAAAAATTTTAATTTTTTCGTTTAAGATAATCGAAAGAGATAATATCTCTTGTTTTACAGATTTAAAAAAAAATTTTTTAAAGCGAGCGACCCAACTAATTTGTATCTTCAACGTACCTATTTATGTGGCCAGCTTAGGTACTTGCTAAGCGATTGCTACGACCTAGTAATACTGTTTAACTCTTATTAGGTCACAAAAAATCCCAGTCGGCAATGGCAGCACTTCGAAGCTCTACTAGCAGGCCTTCATATGGATTTCGAAGTGCTTCCACACTCATATCCAAATATACTTTCTTTTTTATATGAAACTAGCAGGCCACAGTCGTCCGAGGCTTCGCCACGGACATTTTCTCTTTATCAGTAATACTTTTGTATATTTAAAAAATTTCAATACTAAAAAACGTTAAAATGCATATTATTTGTATTTGGAAGTAAATTATATTAAATAGTATAAGATAATAAAGTGAAGACATTTCCATTTTAGTTATTTAATACTTCAGTATAAACAATGTTTTTTGATTCATTGGCATTACCAGGAATAAGAACTTTTTTGAACTTGTTTTAGGTATTATTAATTATTTTTATTAAATGTTTAGAAAGCTGCTGGTTAAAATTTGTTCACACTCCAAATGAAAAATCCAAGATCATGTCAATACATTCCTATAATGTTTTTTAAAAAGGAAACCCTACAATATGTACATATATTAACCCGAGGGGACTATTTGAGAATTAGATAAGTTAATACATATTAATGTCATTACAAATTCAAAAACAAACGAAGCACGCTCAGAAAGCAAATGTTTGTTCAATAGATTACCTACAATTTCAAATGTTCGCAATATAGAGTCAACAACGAACATTAAATAAGGGTTCGTTATATTGGAAGTTCGTTAAATCGGTGCTCGCTAAATTGGAGCACCTATAATGCTTAAATTTGAAACATATACCCTGAAGTTGAAATTCAATAAAATTTTGTGAATACTTCCATAGAAAGTGACGTCACCAAAATATCAAAACCTTCATAATTTACACAAAAATTAATGTGTTGAATTGAAAGTTCAAACATTAGTCTTGTTTTCTTGATAAATAAAACATACTCTGAGTTTGAAATATGAAAATTTGGAAAAAAAATATAACCTTATAAATTCGAATAAACTTCAACCTGAGTATTTTGACTTCGAGCAAGTCGAAGATCATTCTTTAATGGTTTTATTTTTCATTTGTATTTTATTCATAATTAAAGTGATGAATTAAAGTATATTCCTATATATGTATATATTCCTCACTTTATATTCCATAAAATTTTTTAAAAAAGCTTTTGTACTTCAAATATTCATCTTAAGAAGTGCTCAAACATGCTAGTATAGTAGACATTTCAACCCATATCCCGCAAAATTTTTCGTTACGTCTTGATTTTTAAACGATTCTAAAATGCATTACATAAATGATAATGCAAGAACTTAAATTTAATCCGTAATAAATTAACACATCAACTTGAAAGTTCTTATTCAAGTATTAATTTCGTGAAATCAGTTATAAACCAACCGTTTTAAGCGCTTAATCTTTTCAAGTGACAGCGCTTTCGATTACCTCTAATGACTGGCTATATAAAAATAATGGGTTTTGTAAGCGAGAGGGTAAGCGATGAATGAAATTGTCTGAATTACTTTTTCGATTATAAGTAAGTGAAGATTTTGCTGGGATGTTCTCCAGCAATACATTTCTCCAGAGCTTTTTAGAAAAACGTGCTCGTGTTTTATATGTCAGGATTGAAAATATGCTTTATCATTTTAAAATTACTTAGTTCTGAGACCATACATCGACAAACAAACCTTATTTGCAGCTCTTAACCTGCTAGAACATTATATTTAATAGTAATATGTTTTTGGGTATCCTGTTATATAAAACAATTTAAAAGCTCAATTTATTACCTGCTTTAAAATTTCTAAAAAAAAATTAAATTGATTAAAATTCATTAAATTTTTTATTTAAATTAAATAAATGGCGTTTTATAGTAATTTTATGTCGTTCTGATGTTTTTTTATTTTATTTTGAAGATGTCTATTAAAAACTCTAAGATGGTTTCCTAACTCCTTTACTTTATATAAACACATAATTATTATTCCGTTCAAATCAACCAACAAAAACTGTCAAAAATACAGTTTTTAAGAAAAAAACTATTCTAAAAATTATTCTAATTTTCATGACTCTTGACCTTGTTCTCCCAGGGCAAGTTTGCTTTGGGAATTATGTAGATAATGACTATGATACAAATTTCTGATATCAATTTGGTATCACTGTGATATTGTGATATTTTTGGTCGAGAATAAGGCCGTCAAATGTTACAGACCTCAGTCTTGTCTAGTAAAGTCGAAGCTGAAATGTCGAAATGTATAAAGAGTACTATAAAGAAATTTATAAAAATTAGGAAAAAGTTTATAAATTAATTTTAATATTTTGTTCTAATTTTCACTTAACTTTTATATAGAAGACGTGGATTGATTTCGAAAAAATGTTTAAATTGATAGTTATTCAGGGTCACTGAAGGAAAATTTGTTAACGTTTTACTTCCCGGTCCTATTTTTTTCATTTATTATGCAAAATTATTCAAAATAGATCTTTGGGGATTTAATCACTATTGTAAGTCAAAATTTTGCGTAAACAAAACATTTTTGAATAATTCCTTGATTGCGGAAAATTTTTCAGTTTTGTATAAGTTACCAAATTATTTTTCAAATGATATCAAATATATTAATATCGATGAGATTAATTTTTAATTTTGTATATTGTTACCGACTTTTATAAATAATACAATGAATTAAAATATAGATATGTTTACTCATTTGCACTTTAACAAAATAATCATAACAGTAAACATTTATATAAAAAAATTATATGCATTTCGTAGTACTTTTTTATATGCATTTCGTAGCATTGCTTTTATGAGGTTAAGTATAACCTTCTTAAAGGGTGCACAATTTAGTTTCGGCCCCGGGTGCTAGAAACCCTAGCTATGCCACTGATTTACTCCAATCGCAGTCGTGTAAGCAAATAATTGCATGCATAATTTACCAACAATTTTCTGTTTGAGTCGCTGCTCTTGCTCTCCTAGCGCGGAGCATCGCTCTTGCATTTTCTGTTAAACTTGTCAAACTTGTTTTACGTCGAGGCATTTATTTGTAGTTAAGGGAAATACGAACACTTCATTTTTCAAACTTTTAATTTATCTTTAATCTATACAAAATATGCTATCAAACTTGTGAATGCCGCATTTTGAAATATTAAAAAATTGGAAAACTACAATAATAATATGTGTCAAGAAATTGCATGCGGCGAAACAAATATGCACACATTGGTTTGCAGCTCATCATTCTACAGCAATAACAGCACAGCAAGGTTTATTTTAGTTGTATTCCCATCACGTCAAAGAGCGCCAACTGCTTTTGGTTACTCTTCGAATGAGTGTGGAGAGCGAGATCAATAAACTTTAAAGAGAAGGGTTGATAGCAACATGTAGTTTAAACTCTCGTAACACAGACGCGTGAAAAGCAAGCGACCAAGCAATGCTTAGCATCGGTGGTAATTTCCTAAAAAACTTAACAACTTAATTAAATATATTTATTGTTAAATTTTCTTAAATAAACCTTACCTATGGCATTCTGTAGCACAAATATGATATTTTACAATTTTTTTCATAAAAATCGGTCCAGTAGTTTTGGAGTCATTGTTGCACTTAATATTTCCACTTCAATTTTATATAATAGTATAGATTGGAAAATTTTGCAAGCCTTCCACTCTCATTGCTCAAAAGAAGCCTGATAGAAGCACTTCTTAAGAATGGCTAAAAGAAAGGGTAAACAAAAAATAAAATCTTTCTGTTTATTATATATTCTATGATTTTATCTTCTCTCCCATGTTTTTTTTAGTCAGATTAATTTCAATCTTTAATCTCCTTGATATAGCAGTAAGAAGGGCCATTATTATGTCATATTTTTAAACTTTAAACGAAAAAGTTGCCCTGAAGTATATGAAAAGTCAGTCTTTGAAGGGAAAAAAGGTTTGTTGTGCTACCTTTTGTAAAAAAAAAGAAAAAGCAGGCCTTTAAAAAGTGCCCATAAGAGCAGCGAGGAAAGGATGTGTTTGGTCTTCAAAGTCAATGCAGGCCTTCATATGAAGATCGCTGGTTTAATTGCCTATTGGGTAGTCACACGGAGTGCCAGCTGGACAGCATTGAGGCGAAACACATTTAAAATATAAAAATTGTCTAGATAGTAAAGTAACTGCACTGTATTATATGTGTTATATTAAAAATTTTTTTGTTGTTTGTGCTAATGTTATTGTGTTTCGTAGGTAGTAAGTACATTTCTATAACACACTTCAAGAAAATCGATAGTAATCAGAGACAGGTCAAAATGTTAATAAGTATTTAAGCGTAGAACATTTTTTTCAAACTTTTTTCGCTACTTTTACTTACATCAAAGAGATTAAAAAGCTTTTTTTATATATTTAAACGCATTAATAGAGCCTCAGCTCGTCGTTTACTTGTAGTTTTATACTGAGTTTTATACCTAATATTATACTGAGCTATGGGAAGACTTTAAAATTTTGGCTTGGCACCGAATTATTGCTTCTATTGTTAGAACCTAAAGATATCGAGGTTGTATTGGGCACTATGCAGTTGCTGGAAAAATCAAATGAATATAGTTTTATGCGCTCTTGGCTAAACGAGGGGCTACTGATTAGTCCACCCAAGAAATGGGCGAAGCGGCGTAAAGTGTTGACTCCAGCTTTTCATTTTAGTATTTTGGAACAGTTTATAAAAACTTTCGAGCGAGAATCAAGTTTAATGGTGCAAAGCTTGAGCCAATATGTTGCTGCAAATATGCTGGCAGATAAACAGGATAAAGGCTTTGAGCTGAGTCATTTTATAAATTTAATTACATTAGATGTTATATGTGGTGAGTAAATGGAAAATCAAGAAAAAATTTACTAATTTCAAAATTCAACTGAAGAATTAAAGGTAAAATGATTGTAGAAATAAGAAGGTTCTTAGTAAGATACATAATAATTTGCGTCGCAGACTCTCCTCAACAAGATATGCCCCTCGCTAGAGATTAGAAAAAATGGATTAAGATTAAAATTAAATCCTTCAATAACATAATTACAAAAAGTGGTTTATGACAGCCGTTACCGTGCCAGCTGATTGCTTATTTTTGGCACTTGTTTCTTCTATTTTGCGTTATAATATTATTTTCGATGATTCCTGATGATTTTCTATAAGTCTTCTGCACTTGTGTCTTCTATCTCCATTTGGTATCTTTTCCCCATCTCAGCATATGTCTGAAAAATTTGTATTATTATTATTGCGGCAGGCTTTGACGTTAAAGCTGGGTGTTCTCCATCAAAGGAGATTGCAAACGAGTTGTACTAGCCTTATCAGGAAGAGGAACTGAGGCGTTCCTAGGGGGGGGGGGGGGGGGGTCGGAGGGGGTGGTACGCCCCGGGTACCAACATTTTAGGGTTGACACCATTTCGATTTTTTTTTTATTTCTCAAACAATTAGAAAAATTGAAAAATTACTTTACGTTAAAAATTGTGTGTCTCATTTATTAAGGCTTAAATTAATTTAAACTTATTTAAGGTCTTCCAAGGGAGAGGCTAGAGTTTCCGATCTTGCTATTTTATCCATTGAAAACGAGCTTGCAAGTAATATTGATTTCGATGAGGTTGTTTCAAATTTTGCAGCTCTTAAATTGAGAAAATCTAGTTTTTAAGACAGCGCACAATGGTACAAAAATAGGAAAACGAGTTGTTGTTTTGTTATTAAGCTATAACGAAAAAAAAGAAGATTATTGGATTTTAGCTAAACTTTTCTGTAATTTTATTCAAAGTATTTATTTTTGATTTTCAAAATATTATTTGCACTTATTTATAAGCAAGAAAGATTTGCAAATTTAAAAAGTGATTTTTTACGAAAAAATGTAAATTTTGCATGGACAAATATTAAAAATTTATCAAATTTCAAAAGTGAATTACAAAAAAAAATTCTTTGATTTTAGCGAAACATTTTCGTAATTTGATTTGAAGTATCAACTTTTTATTTCCAAAATATTATCTGCACTTTTTCATAAACAAAGTTATGGATAAACAAAGTTATCCAGGTTTAATAAAATGTCTTTTTGTGAAAAATGATAATTTTTGCATAGAGAAATAATTTAGTAAAGTTCAAAAGGGAATTAAAAAAAAAGGTTTCTTTAATTTTGTAGTGAATCTCACGAAGAAGTTATAGTGATGAAAATCAGTAGTTATATGAGTGATAAAAAAAAATTCTAAAAATTCAATTCTAGATACATAAAACAAATAATATTGGTGCAAGAGTGTTACCCTTAAGGTCTTACCAATTTCTATCATTTTAAATTCACATCTATTACTCTTTTTGTCTAGCATTCTCACTAAGTTTCGATAGGATCGGGCTACTCTTGTATGTACCTCCCATACAATATCGTATAAAACTTTAAGATAGGTCTAAAGGGGTACCCCTAAGTTCTTATCAATTTCTACTGTTTTCAGTGCAAAACTATTTCTCTTATTGCCTAGCCTTTTAACCAAATTTTGTTAAAAAAGTTAAAAAAAGTTTGGTACAGAAATATAAAAATTATTATTTTAACAGATTTATCGCAGTTCTCCGCTAGTGCCTGAAAAAAAATTGGTTTTAGCAGTGAACGCGATTTGATGTTTTTTACAATAAAATCGACCTATTTTTTATTGTAAAATAGATACTAATTGAAAAATTTAAACGTCATTTGAGAGTTATTTGAATGTACACATGTGGAGAAATTTTTAAAACGATCGGTTCAGCAGTTTTCTCCGAATCTTGGTCACCGACTTTAAAAATTACATGTTTGGGAAAATCGATTTAAATTTTTGTTCACTGGTATAGCTGAGTTGAAGCCGATTGTCCTCAAAATTCAGTACAATATTCTTGAAATGTTCAAAACTTTACGCCGCCCTTAATAAGTTTTCTTTATTTAACCTTTTTTTCGAAAAACATAAAGATAATAATAAAAACACTAAATCACATCGAATTGGTTTCTTACTGCATTAAAAAATTTCTTATCTATAAGGGTGACACCATGAGTACCCGCCCCGGGTGACACCAAGCCCAGGAACGCCTCTGAAGAGGAAATCAATTAAAGATATGATGATTACTATAAATCATCGGAATCACTCATAACAATTTGTACATGTTTTTGAAGCAAAATTCCAGATGCAAGTTTTTATAACTCTGAATTTGGTGAAGCGAGGGCGCAGACCTTACGGGTGCTCTCTTAAGGCCACATTTGGCGATACAAAATTGAATGCCTCACTTCAAAAATTAAACTTGACAAAAAATATAAAAAATATGGACAAAGGATTTTTTTTGAACAGGAAAAATATCAAACTTAATTAAAAAATTATTGTTGTTGTTGTTGTTGTTGTTGTTGTTGTTGCTGATGTTGCCTTTGTTGTTGTTTTTGTACGTCAGTTCAAAGAAGACCAACAAAAAACTGAATGTTTTGAAAATTAATGCCGTTATCGTCGGTACTAGAACTAAGAGGGTCGTTCAACAAATAACGAGACTAGAGCATCCAAAAGTCTAAATGTACAAAAACAGGCATTGTTAGGGCTAAAAATTGTTCCAACTCCGACAAAGGATTTTTTTTGAACAGGAAAAATATCAAACTTAATTAAAAAATTATTGTTGTTGTTGTTGTTGTTGTTGTTGTTGTTGCTGATGTTGCCTTTGTTGTTGTTTATGTACGTCAGTTCAAAGAAGACCAACAAAAAACTGAATGTTTTGAAAATTAATGCCGTTATCGTCGGTACTAGAACTAAAAGGGTCGTTCAACAAATAACGAAACTAGAGCATCCAAAAGTCTAAATGTACAAAAACAGGCATTTTTAGGGCTAAAAATTGTTCCAACTCCGTTGTTTTTGGACCTACCCTCATAGTTCTAGTGCCGATCAGAATGTGTGCTGTTTTAAGTATGTGATAGGAAATTATTCAAATCGAACAACTTTTGCGATAACTTTTTATTAAAACCAATCGCGAAAAAATGGTTTCGAGATGCCTACACAAAAAAAATTTCTTATAAGATTTGCTTGAAATTATTACAGTATGTTCCCAATACTTATATTATGTAAGCTTATATAAGTAAAAAATACAAATTTCGCAAAAAATTGTTTAAAGGTAAAAGGTGGCCTTAAGGACCAGTAGTAGAATTCCCAAACGGCTAAATAACGATTTTCGATGCCGTTAACTTGTGAAAACTGTCATTTTCCACTAAAGTGGCACGTATAATGATCGATAACGACAACGATTATCGATCGTTAACTATTTGAGAATTCTGCCACAGGTGAATTTCTTTGCATTACAAATGAGAAAACAGCTGTATAGGTCGACATATGGTAGAATCCGTCGAGATATTCGATTTCGAAAAATCCTCAGCAAAGCTTCCAGATTCTTTAATTCCAGTGAGAGCATTGACTCTTGATGGAAAGATGGAATAACTATTATTTATGATGAAATTATAAATTTGTATACCCGCACGCACATTGCGTAGGAGGTACATATATACATTTTTTCACGACGTGTGTAACGCCCATAAGAACTGGTGGCAGATATAGTGGCAGTTTATATATTCTTGAGCAGCATCTCCACTTGAGTCTGTCTGTCTGACCATCTTTCCGTCTGCCTGTCTGGTAACACGACTGGTAGCCGTAATTCTAGGGCTGTCGCAATGAAATTCGATAGTTAAATTTTTACCAAAACAATAAAGATCAAGATAGAAAATGAGCCAAACCGCGAATGAAAGCCACCCCTAACTCCCATACAAAGTGACGTCATTAAATATGAAAGCCTTTCTATATTCCATAAACATTGATATTTCACACATAAGCTTTAAAACAAGATGTATGGCTGGACGGAAATTTTCTGAAAGAAAATATTTCTAAATTGGTTGCTGAAGGCTTGTCATTCTGGCAGGTAATAGATTTAAAATGGTATTTAATAAAAATTGCGGACTTCAAATTTTTTTTTCAAAATTGGCATTGGGAAATGATTAAAAAAGCAATTCTTCTAGCTGCGAAGGCCATTGACATGCTTAATAACGTCATACTTATCGATAATACTAGTGCAAATACTAATAGATAGTCAAAATAAAATATGTTTAAATCAATTAATTTCTTTACTTCACATGACACGTTATTTATTGAATGTGGGAACATGTTTTAAAATGTACTACGAAAAGTCACGGTGGTAAAGAGCTGGTCAAAAAAAGCTGAAAACTGTCACGAAGTTAATAAACGACCCTTTAACTAAAGCAGATGAAATTTAGAATCTAAAAAATTTGGTGAGTGCAAACTAGCCATGTGACAACGCTTTGCAAAATTATTATCACAGCAACTAGAAAATTTAAAATAAATTTAATTTTGATTAAATTTTAAGATGAGAATCAAAGCAACGTTTAAATACTGTTTGATACTTTTTAACTCGAAAAAAATATACTCAGAAAACTATAAAACAAAGCCATGCGAGCTTCCAGCTGGGCAGCGTTGAGATACAGTTGTTTGCCATATAGAGTTGAAATAGGTGAAAGACATTTAGAATACGAAAAATGTCTAGATAGTAAAAGTAGCTGCACTCGATCTCGTGTGTCTTATCTTAAGTTGTTGTTGTTTTCCGAAGATGTAACAGTAGTAATATATTAAATAATACACATGCCGACATTAATCAGAGACAGGTCAAAATGTTAAAAGTATTTAGTCGAAAAACATTTTTTTATTCAAACTAATTGCCTTGAATTATTCTCTACATTTCATCATATAAAAGATATTTATTTATAAGGCTTTATCATTTTGCTCCAAAACTCTAATATAGAGGGAAAAGGCGATTTATTTTGGGTTATCTTTTAGATGTCAAGCACATTTATACAGCTTCAACACGTAGTTTACTTTTAGTTTTTATTAAGTTTTACGCATCAATCGTCGATATGATAAACGTTGTCGCAACTTTCGTTTTATTTGTTATAGCCGTGTATTTTTTGCGGTTTTTAAAAAATTATTTACGTGTTATTTATTTATCACAGGGCTTTGCTGGTCCGCCCGCACTTCCCTTTATTGGCAATATATTTATCTTCTGCAATTTACGCGCGGAAGAGGCAATCGCCAATCTGTATAAAATTGTGCTCATCTATGGAAATATTGTTAAATTCTGGATTGGCACCGAGATGACGCTGCTGATGTCAGATCCTAAGGACATCGAGGTTATATTGGGCAACATGCATTTGCTGCAAAAATCTAGTGAATATAGTTTAATGCGCTCGTGGTTGCATGAGGGTCTGCTGCTTAGTTTGCCCAGAAAATGGGCGAAACGGCGTAAAGTTTTGACTCCAGCTTTTCATTTTAGCATTTTGGAAGAATTTGTGAAAACTTTCAATCGAGAATCAAGTATAATGTTGCAGAACTTGAGACAACATGTTAATGCAAAGCAGCTGTCAGAAAACTGGGATGAAGCCATTGAACTGGGTCATTTCATACATTTAATGACATTAGATATTATTGGCAGTGAGTAAATGGAATATAAAGAACCTCTAAATTTATTTTAACATCTAGTCGAAGTTTCGAAAAGTAAAACAAAAATTTTAAATTTGAATGGAACTTTGAGTATAATAATTCTGCTAATGAAAATATAAGACTTTTTTGTGTGACTTATGGGAATATTATAGTTATGTGTAAACCCAGTGTTTCAAAATAAATTGATTTGTTGGAACAGATTTAACGGGAAATAATACAAAGCTATTACTGTAGTGTTTTTTTCACAATTAAAAAAAAAAAGTAAACTAAACTTTGTCTTTGTAATTAGCAGCAGCTTTGCAAAAAATCTATAACTTTTGCTCTTCGACTGATTAAGACGATTGTGTTATCTCCGGCCAACTTTGGCGTAATCAATGAGCAAAAATTAAACTCACATTCTAGTAGGAACACTTACGAGCAGTGGCGTAGCTAGGTTTGGTGTCATCCGGGCCGAAAACGAAATTGTGCATCTCCTTTAGGTTTTTTTTTAATAAAATAAGTCGATGAATAAGTTTCGAATCAAACTCTACAAAAATGACATATTTTAGAACAGATTTAAAAAAATAACAAAACTATTTTATCTATGGATATTTGATACAAGAAGTAGAATCTAAAATTTTCAGAAACTTAAAGAATTTTCTCTGTATTTTTCCAATATTTTTATCTACCGGGCTTATTAGTTGTGAGAGAACGGTTTGCTATCAGTAAACCACACAATATCAGTTTATAATAATTGAAGAATTGACATTATGAAGTTAAAAAAATTTAAGTTAACTTAATATAGAAAAATTTTAAAAATTTTACATAATTGAAGAAAAAATAGGACTTTGAAGCAAAACGTTTTCAAATTTTCATTGACCCTGAATAACTATTAATATAAAAATTGTTTAAATCAATACACGTTCTACATAAAATTTAAATGAAAAATTAAAATAAAATATTAAAATTAATTTCTAAACATTTTTAATAATTTCTTTGTAGTATCTATATTAATCTCCGCTTCGACTTTGAAAGACAAGACTGAGGTCTGTAACATTTGACTGCCTTATTCTCGACCATAAATACCACAGTATCACAATATCACAGTGATAACAAATTGATATCGGAAATTTGTTTTGTACTTATTATCTACATAATTCCCAAAGCAAACTTGCCCAGGCTGGACAAGGTTAATAGTCATGAAAGGCTCAAAAAGAGCTGGCAATTCCAAGAAATCTGTTGAGTCTTTACTTTAAATAATTAAATTTTATCTTATTTAAAAAACTGTATTTTTGATAATGTTTGTTGATTGATTTGAACTAGATATGGGCGCGTGTCACGAATTTTGACGTGTCACGACGAATCACGTCGTGATCGTGAGCAAACCAATAAAAAAATCACGAAAAATTCATGATCGTGCGTGATCAAAATTTTCTCGTGCGTGAGCGTGCGTGACTTAAATTTATTCGTGTCACAACTTGTGTACCAACATTTTTCAAACCTGTGCCAAACTTCGTAATGATGTTTTCTTACGCTTTTGCTACCAATTGCATACAAAATGCAACACTGACCTCTTCTAAAGAAGCGACAACAACTATCTTCGCTCTCTTTACTTATTTTGCGAAACGTCAGCGAAAACTGGAAGCAATTTTGGTAATTTTAAATACAAATAATAAGTTGAGAAATTTTATCAATTTTCTTTCCTCTCTGTTGCTTCTACCTCTCTATTGCTTCTGCTCCTTCATGTATGCTGCTTTTACTAGAGGTAGAAAAACGTATTCGTGATAAAATTCCTATAAAACGTATTCGTGAGAACTCGTGAGTAAAATATTCCATCGTGATCGTGATCAATAAACTTATTTTTGATCGTGAGCGTGCTTGATAAGACTAAATCACATCGTGAGCGTGCGTGATCGTGATCCAAAAAATAATTTTTGATTGTAAGCGTGCGTGGTTAGACGAAATCACATCGTAAGCGTGCCTGATCGTGAGCAAAAATCACTCACGCGCCCATCTAATTTGAACAGAATATTAATTATTTTTTTAAAATAAAGGAGTCAGACACCATCTTAGAGTTTTTAATAGACATCTTCAAAATAAAACAAAAAAAACTTCAGAAAAAAAATTGTCATAAAACGCCATTTATTTAATTAAAATAAAAACAATAATGAATTTAAATTAATTTAATTTTTTTAGAAATTTTTTAAGCAAGTAAAAAGTTCATTAATGATTTTTAAAATAGTAGTTTTATGTAACAGTATACCCAAAACATATAACTACTCAAAATTATGTTCTAGCTGGTTGAAAGCTGTAAATAAGGTTTGTTACATGATGTATAGTCTAAGAACTTAGAAATCAAACATCATAAAGTATATTTTTATTCTTGACATTTATGACATGAACACGTTTTTCTGAAAAGTTCGCCTGAATATAAGAAGTAAAAAAAAAAATTTAAAAAAATATAAAACTTTATGGAACATAAAAAAAATTTTTTTACATTTTTCTTTTTGTATTCCATCTTAATATCATGAAAATTTTAATATAATTTGTTTGGCAATTGCACTCCTAACCAATGAAAAATTACATACAGAATTGACTTGTGTTTTAGTATGAGCAGTTATATTCAACAAACTTTAATAAAATGTTTAAGTTTGTTTCAATAAAAAACTTTTTAACAAAAAAAAACCTACTTCAAAATCACTAGAAAGTAAAAAATAATTTTAAATTACTTTTACTATTTATTTCTTGGTCAAATTTGTATTTTTATAATAAATATATTTATTTTTTTATGATAATAAAAGCTTCTAGTCAGCGCTAATCATTGACGTAAAATCATGATTTTTTTCGCCATCCCTACTCTATTTAAGACTTTTTTATTTGTAAATATCCTGCTTGGGTGACGCTGTATTAATTTGTAATCTTAATTTTTCTTAAATCTTAATTAAAATGCTATATGTGTGTTGCAGCTGCACAAAAAATCTGATTATATTAGCGCCGACTTCGAAGCTCTTATTACCATAAAAAAATAAATATATTTATTATAAAAATACAAATTTGACCAAGAAATAAATAGTAAAAGTAATTTAAAATTATTTTTTACTTTCTAGCAGACATGCACAACGAAATCAACAAAATTTTTTCGTTTCGTTGAAACCGAAAAATAAATTATCAAAATTATTTGGTTTTTTAAATAACGTTAAAAATTTATCAAAGCAAATTTCGTTTCGTTGAAAAACGAAAAATTTTCTATAATTTTCTCTTATGCTAAAAAAAATTTCTTCTGATACAAAAAAAAACGAAATTTTTTTGTTAAAATTAACGTTATTTTCAACGGTTGATTGGGAAAAAAACGAAAAAATTTTATATCGTTTTCTCCGAAACGAAATAAATATTTTTCGTTTTTTGAATTAACTTTATTTTTTTATGTCGTTTCAACGAAACAAAAAAAATATTTCGGTTACCGTTAAAATTAACGTTAACGTGCATGCCTGCTTTCTAGTGATTTTGAAGTAGGTTTTTTTTTTTGTTAAAAAGTTTTTATTTCTTTCTTTTTAGAGAAAATGATATATATTAAAAAAGTGTATAAATTAATTAAACACCAATTATTTATGCTCATAATATGGAAAATGCTTTTCTGTCGTTTCTTATTCTGGTCTTTGTCAGTATGTTTATCAGTACCTACTTTTGTATTTTTATCACTACCCCAATGTCAATATTGACTGAAATATAGTGTGTTTATAATATTGACACGCCTCTTTGTCGAGAATATCACTCTCTTTGTCATAGTGATTTCAATAGTTCTACCCATTCTAACAATGAATTTTACCACCCTTAACCCATTTTAGTCCGCTGGTAGATTTCCTGACCACTGATTTTAAAACTAATTTCTGAAAAAAATATTAAAAATATTTTCAAATTCTTTCTGCAAAGACTTAATTTGGTTAAATGGAAATTCAGAAAATAAATATAAATTTCCAAATTTTCCATTTTACATGAACATGTAATATTTTTTAATATTTTTTCCATAAATTAATTTTAACGTTAGTGGTCGAAAAATCGACCAGCTGACTAAAATGGGTTAAGTCAATATGATACAGTTTTTTACACACTGCCTTACCCCTTAGTCGAATAACGCCCAATTCTTCGGTAGTAATTTGTAATAATTGTGTCTACGTCTGTACTTTTTCAGTTAGTAGTGTCAGTATTCGATTTAGAGTTTTCTAATATTGCCACACTCCTTTGTCGAATGACGCCCACTTTATTCACAATAACTTGTTATAAGTGTGCCTACCTCTATACTAAATATCAGTACTCTAGTGTCAATATTATTCGCGATACAGTGTATTTTATATATTGCCACACCCCTTTATCAAACAAGGTCCACTGTATTGAAATTAATTGTTTTATAACTGTGCCTACCCCTGTAGTTAACTTTAGTAATCTAGTGTCAATATTATTCGAGATACAGAGTTTTTATAATATTGCCACACCTCTTTGTCGACTAACGCCCACTTAATTGACTGTTATTTTTTACCTACCCTTGCATTTTTTCTGTGAATTTTATTAACTCTAGTACTCTAGTGTCAATATTTACTGAAATACAGTGTTTTTCTTACAGTGACACGCCCCTTTATCGAATACCGCCCACATTACTGACAGTTTGTTATATCTGTACCTACCTTTGTACTTAATTTTAGTATCGTAGTGGCAATAGTAATCAAGACACAGTGATTTTTTTTAATATTGCCACTCCCCTTCTCGATTAACGCCCATTTTTTTTTTTTACAAAAATTTGTAGTAATTTTTCCTACCTTTGTAATAAATTTCTGTACCCTAGTATCAATATTATTCAAGACACAGTAATTCTCTTATATTGCCACACCCCTTTGTCGAATTACGCCCACTTTTGTTTTAGTAATTTCCAAGAATTGTACATACCTCTGTACTTAATTTCAGTACTCTAGTGTCAATTTTCTTCGAGATACAGAGTTTTTTCAATATTGTCACACCCTTTTTTAGAATTACGCCCACTTAAGTGATCGTCATTTTTAATACTTGTGCTTGCCCTTATAATTTTACTGTGAATTTTATTACCGTAGTGTCAATATTTACTGAGATACAGTGTTTTTCTTATAGAGACACGCCCCTTTTCCGAATACCGCCCCCTTTCATAAACGGGCACCTCCGCGTTGATAATCTCTATATGTTGACAAAAAATTACGGCAATCGGGGAAGTACTTTCGGAGTAATCGATGTACATACATTCACAAAAAAAAAAAAAAAAAAAAAAAAAAACAGAGAAACCAACCAACTTGAGAACCTCCTCCTTTTTGAAGTCGGTTAAAAAACGAAGACCTGGTGATGGTATAAAATATTTGCATTCACTTTTGCACCCTCTTGATATTCAAAGCAAAACCGCAGTCATTGAGGTGTGCTCTTTCTATTAAAAAAATCAAATATGGGGTAAAAAGTTCTTTTGACAAATTTCGCACCCCATTTTGGCATGCACCCAGGGCCGACCGCACCCTCAGCCCCACCCTTGCTACGCTGCTGCTTACGAGTCACTATCTATCGGCATAATAGCCTCGAGAATGTGCAAGTGTCGATGAAATAGAAATCATCAACCATTTGCTTATACATGGGTCTCAACAACATATACTACGCCATATGGGTACAAACTTCACAGATAACTGCAGGAGATCTAAGATGTCCAATGATGGATTTACTTAGTTTTATGTTAAGCACAGTCTGGTTCAACCAACACTGATATATATGCTCTCTCAAGTGAAAAAGCGTAAATACCCAATTGGAAAATACCCAGTACCAGGCAGGGGCGGATCTGGAAAAAATCTTGGGGGGGGTAAATTATCAAAGACACACATTTTCGATTTGAGAAAATTTTGCCTTTTTACAAATTGATAAATTGTACTTTTTTGAATTGAAATTATTGAATTGTTTAAGAAGCATTTTTCCCAGATACATACACGTACATTTCCGTATTAATTTATTACTCCCTTTTTCTGGAATAATATCTCAGCGAAAAGTAAATAAAAACTCTAAATCTAACAAGAGCAGCCCACGTAAAATTGTGAAATTTGTTCGTCTTTGAACGTCGATATCTTCGTAACTGTCGAATATATTGTTATTGAATGTGCAAAACTTGAAAGGTCTAGTATTTCTTCCTTGAAATCAGTCATAGCAAAACAAATCGGTAGATCAATATAATAGATATAGCAATATTATCAGAAAAAAAACTGATTATCATGTTTTTGCCTAAAACTCAAAAACTCGAACTGATGGAGAAAAATGGAGTACATATTTGATATCAGCAGCCAAAATTCATTCGGGATTGTTTATCGAGATCTCTGCACCTTTCATAAATCTTAATTTTGTTACTGACAAAATCTAGCAAAATTATCAATAATTTCGTTAATATTTATTTAAAATTCTCTAAGAATATGCAATAATGCGAGTCCATTCAATCGTTCTCAATTCGAATGGAACCTATTTTTAATCGTCGCAGTGTAGAAAAACTTCGCTCAGCTGTTTCTACACTGATAGGAAGCGTGGCAAAGATAGCAAACGTTATAGAAATTAGTGGAAAAATGTCATTATTACAAAGAGTAAAAACGGCGTTAATATCATTAACATTAGTTTCGCTCTCTTATTTAAACTGCCAAATTTTAAGTTCATGAAATAATTGAATTTGAATTAGTTCCTTACTAAAAGTGGACTAAAAGTGGCAGTTTTATTTCATGAAAGTCGGATGTGGTAATTTGGTTGGTTTGTTGTAATTAGAATTACTAGTACCGCCCTGGGGTCGCAAATCGACCAATTTTTGTTTGTTTATTTATAGTTGTATAAAATAGTCGGTGCACTCCTTCTCCGCACTCTAATTCATTTAAAACCGAATTATCAAAATCGGTTGAAAAACACGGGAGAAAATGGTTCTTTACCGTTTTCCCTACGCCTATTTATATACAAATGAAGTTAAAGTAGGCTTGAAAAATTTCAGAATTCCAAACAATTTAGAATTAACTCAAACAAAAATAATTGTATGCAACAAATTATTTGCGCAGTTGATACAATTTTAGCAACTTTAACCTAACATTAATTCACTTCAAAACAACCCTGTTATAAAGGGTGTTTTTTTAAAAGCTTGCTGATTTAAAATTTAAATAAAACACATGCCAAATTATGAAATAGCCAAAAAAAAATTTATTTGGTAGATCATTTCTTGGCATTTAACATTTAAATATAATTTCGGGCATATGGCCACCACGAATATTTTGCACAAAGGGCATTCTGGAGGTCCACTTTGCGACCCAAAAGTCTTTGAGGGCGTATTTCAACATCCATATCTTGAAGATTTAGCAACAAAAATTCATTGATCATGGTTCTGTATCGATTTCTATCCACGGTTACGCGTCGTCCTTCCTCATTTTCAGAGACAAATCGATAAATTAACGTTTTCTTCGACACTGGCCTCAACGACAGCAATATTTTCTTCTGTACGCACTCTTCTCATTCTTCTCGGTGGCTTGGAATCCAAAAGAGTGAATGTAGACCGAAATTTGGTAATTACGTTCTTTATGGTGGTCTCAGACGTACGATTATGTTCACCATAAAATTCGCGAAGTGCTCTATAAACATTTTTAATTGAACACTGTTTTTGAAAATAAATTTCCACGATTTGGAAGCGTTGTTCTGGAGTTAACCTATTCATGATGATTTGCCAAACAACACTGAGTAGAGACGTATTTAACTGCCAAACTGTCAAAACAACTGTCAGACAATAGAGTAATCCATATTGAAAAAAAAAACCTCATAAAAAAACACCCTTTATATCATATATGTCAAAAAGTATTACAGATGTATATAATATTTTCATAAGTACTGAATATAGCTGAAATATTTCTAAGAAATAATTTAACTGATGATGAAATAATTGAAGTAAAAAAAACTATTGGATTTTACATTGTTTGAAATTTTTTTTTGAAAATTTGTAAAGTGAAAACTGAAAGTACAAGCACGTATTGTTTTTTATGGTAAAATTCGTTGGCACATAGGTTGCAAAAAAGTTTGGCAGGTTTTCAGTAAAAATTTAGAAGAATAAAATATTTTAAGTGGCAACTTTGGTCTGCATAGCCAAAATCTTAATTGCGCTCATAAAAAATCAAAATCAATGTTGCTTGTTCAATGATTTCATATAAATGGCATTTTTAAACTAATCGCTAATATTTTGCAAAAATATAATTATTATAAAGCAAACACTCACGCTGAGGTAGTGACTTCAAGTTTTTTATTTGTAAGTAATAACGCGTCTTTAAAGTTGATTGTTTAAAAAATTGCTGTAAATTTGAGAACATAACGATCTGTTACTTTATTTTCCAGCTCATTTTAAAAAAAAAGCGAAGTTACTACCTTGACGTAAGTGTTTGCTTTACATATAATTATATTTTGGTTTGTCATACAAGCAAAGGTTACAAGCAAAATGGTCATACTCTTCTCGCATCGCTTCATAAAAACGCCATTTACTCGCAAATGACGCCACAAAACAAAAATAAAAAAAATTTTTTTTTTATACTTTAATAATTGTTGAAATCAATAAAAAAACTAGAGTTAAACAATGTCTCTGACCATTTTTTTTAGTATTCTTTCAAAACACGCCTTCAGAATCGCTTATGTATACATAAAAGTACCCTTAAGCTGTGGGAATAATTATTTTCTCCAAATAAAGTATTAAAAAAAAAGTATTTGAAAGTTCTTGGGGGGGGTAATTACCCCCTTTACCCCCCCCCTTGTATCCGCGCCTGGTACCAGGGCCGTAGCCAGGATTTCGTCTTGGCAGGTGTTTTGATAAAAATCAATATAAAAGTATTTACAACAAGTTCTAAATTCGAAATTGTTATTAATGTGAATTCCTTTTATATTTAACCATTTCAAAACACCGTTTTCGATTTTTGTTCATAATTTCTTGTCAAATGTTATGAATTGGTATTGATTGATTGCCGCTTCTTTAGAACATTGCTATTTTGAAAAATTTCATTAACTTGTATTGGAATTTAATTCTCGAAAATTCGAAAGAGTATCTGAAATGCATATGAAAGATTTTGTGCAAAATAGGTTTGATGGTTTATGACAAACAAAAAATTATTTTAAAATGCAAAACAAATTAATTGTTTGCTATATTTCGGTAATGAAGAACCCAATATATAATTTGCGCATTTTTAATGCGTAATTATAATTTGTTTATATATAGTTATATATAATATAGTTTATCGGTATGTTCAAAAACCTAAATAAAAACAACGAAAGACCCCGAATCGGAGACATTTTTTTATTGTATCCGAATATAGTTGCTCATTTTTAAACCCTTTATGGACATAATACAGATTAACTACGATGCTATTTTAAGCGACCGTAGTATCTAAGTTTTGTGTATATTATAGTTAAGATTCAGGCCAGTTACGATACTATTTTCGGTAAATATATGCATTTTTTCGTTGAAATATAAATTTGGAATTTGTTTTTTTTTTCATTAACTTCGTAATTTTAGCTTTTTTATAAAAATCCAAATAAAATCCCAAAATAGTAATATATCCCGAAAAACAATTTGTGTCCGTGCGAAAGTGCTCAGGCACAAAAGTCCGAAGTATGAGACAAAATTTTATTATTTAATGCTACGAGTAGCAACGAACAACTGCGAAACTAATGACAAAAAAAATACTTGATTTTCAACTTAAATTTAATCCATATTTTTACTCAAAATTCCCTAAAAAAGTTTTAACTATAATGAACCCGAAACATATCTAACAGGTACCTGAAAAGTCACCTGAAAAGTCACCTGAAATTGAATCGTAGTTACTATGTATTAGTCGATAAAGTGTTTAATAACGAGCGATAACTATATTCGGACACAATAAACCGACAAGTGCCCGATTCAGTCTTCGTTCGTACACTGTGCCTGCCCAAGGTGTTCCAAAACTAACACTTTTTACGGTGCAAATGTCGGACATTCATCTACACGGGCACCGGACATTTATAAGCTACCTTATGGACACAAAATATGAAATTGTTTCTCGGGTATCGGGTATTATATGGTATATATGTATGTAAGTACCGGGTATAATCGCATATATAATAATGTGACGATTTAAAAGTATTTTTATACCCTAAACCTGAAAGGTCAGGGTATATTAACTTTGTGCAAACGTTTGTAACGCATAGAACGAAGCGAGTCCGGTATAGAAAAGTATATATATTCTTGATCAGCGTCACCACCTGAGTCGAGCTATCCATGTCCGTCCGTCCGTCCGTCCGTCTGTCCGTCTGTGTGTTGTCCGTATACACAGGATAAGAAGAAGGAGTAGAGATAATTGGATGAAACTTGGTACACATGATCACATGCACCCAAGGATCTGCACTATTGAATATTTTTGGAATCCGCCCACGGACACGCCTACCTCCCATACAACGCAAAAATTGAAAACTGCATAACTCAGCTCATAATTTACCTACAACAATAAAATTTAGTGTGCATGTATTTTATGTCAACACAAAGATGTCTTCGAAAAATGGACGTCATCCGTTTACGGACACGCCCACCTCCCATACAACCCAAAAATTGAAAACGCAATAAATAAGTCTGTGTTTAACTTAAAAACCTTAAATTTGGCACATATGTTTTGTATGACAAAGCAAAGATGATTTTGAAAAATGGACATCATCCGCCCACGGACACGCCTACCTCCCATACAACGCGAAAATTGAAAACTGCATAACTCAGCTCATAGTTAACCTACAACAATAAAATTTGATATGTATGTGTGTTATGCCAACACAAAGATGTCTTCGAAAAATGGACGTCATCCGCTCACTGACACGCCCACCTCCCATACAACACAAAAATTGAAAACGCAATATATAAGCCTGTGTTTAACCTAAAGAGCTAAAATTTGGCACATATGTTTTTTATGACAAGACAAAGATGGTTTTGAAAAATGGACGTCATCCGCCTACGGACACGCCTACCTCCCATATAGCCCAAAAAGTTGAAAACTCAATAAATAAGGTTATGTTTGTCATAGAGAAATTAAATTTAGTATGTATGTATTTTATACCAAAACTAAAGTGTGTTCAAAAATTGGGAGTAGTCCGTCCAAAAACTCGCCCACCTCCCATAGCGAAAGCACAATAAAGGCATTAACTGTGAGCTACGGGAATAAAACTTGGTATGTGTACATTTTTCATCAACATTTAAATGCACATAAATTATAGGCTTCATTATCCCACGGACACGCCCATTTACAATAAAAATTTTTTGTTTTTGAAAAGTGGGTTTAGGGTATTTCATAGTCGGCCTAGACCGACTTTAGACTTTCTTTACTTGTTTAATGCTCACTTTAAGCTTTGTCTACATTCAAAAGCAAATTAGAGAAGCCAGCAAAATGTATAGAAATGGGTTGGAGTGGTGCCAAGAGAAAATATACATTGGTTCAAAAACAAGTATCTTTTTTAAGAATTTACCAAGTGAATGATTAATACTATGTGGAAAATTCAAAAACGATACAGACTCTTAAGGCTTAAAGGCTTAAGGCTTAAGGATTAAAAGTCTTGAGAGTCATTTTTGAGATAGTGGTTGAAATCATTAACAGGGTCTTCAAAAATTGTTGGACAAGGTGTGCTACTGCAAATCATTTCAATGAAGTCGTTTTCCATAAATTATTTCTTTGTAATGAAGTCATACCTCACTAAATTAAATTAAGTTTTATCAATTATATTGAGTTTTATCAATTATATTTAATTTTAAAACAGATTCTTGTATATTCTCGATCAGCATTACTCGTATCATCTGAATCAATTTAATCTTTAGCCCGATTTAGCGACTTATTTCATTTCGCGGAGGTATGATATGGAATGACAAATAAGAAAATACAACCATGAATAATCAATCTACAGCATTCGAACACTGACTACGTCGCACTTCGATCAAATCTGAGATCCGCTAGTCTAATCTATTGTGTTATCTTAGAAGTTTTGAATGCGTATAAATTAATTTTGAAGATAGCCTCGTCAAGGTTCTCACCAAAATGTCAAACTTACCTGCACCAATAATGAACTATATAAGCATTATTGTTGGATAGTTATACTTCCAACCAGAGTTGCCAGAATGTGAAAAATTTACAAAAACTGGTAAATTTTTTTTCGATGTGAAAATTTGAAATTAAGTTTAATTTTGGTAAAATTTTAAGTGAAGACCAAAAACATTTTTATAAAAATTTCCCAAAAGCTTAAGGGCGGGGTAAAAGCGTAAAAAACACTTTCCTTGAGAATTTTTTTAAGAGTATGGATTGAGCAAATTTATTAAAACCTCTTGTACGTTATTAAGTGTGCTTTTAATAATACTCTTTGTTACCCGGAAATATTGAAAAATGATCTGAATCAAAAATCATTTAAATTTAGTCAACGTTGGAAGGAGGTTGTGGGAGGTTGGGAGGATTTTCTTTTATATGCAGAAAATGTGTGCCATGTTTGAAATGAATCGGTCAAGTAGTTTTTCAATGACAGAGAACACGGACTTTGAAAACACAACTTGTGGGGAAAATCGCTTTAAAGTTTTGTATACGTACGTTTGTACGTTCAAGGTACACTAACTTAAAATTTCATACCTCCGTTACTTTTACTCGGATTGACTTCAAATTTGGATATAATATTCTAGAGATGTTGTGCATTCATATAAAAAATGGCTTAAAAACAAGAGTTAAAAAACCTTACTCAGCCCTTAAATGATGGTCTCTTTTCTATTACTTTAAAAAAAGGATTAAAATTATTGGCCTTCATCTAATGGAAAATAACATTTTTTAAATTTGTACCATCGTAATACTTAAAAATTTAATAACATTTTAGGGTTTAAGGATTAAAAGTGCAACAAAAGTAAATAAAATCATTGAAAATTTCTCGTTTCGCCATGAAATCCGCTACATGTTTTGAAATAGTTGAAACCTGAATACATGAATACTGGCATATAACAATATTAGCTGTGGTCGATGACAAAAAAATAAAAATATTTCGTGTTTTTGATTGATCACACATATTTCAAAAATTTTTGTTTTGGATGTGAAATTTTTTCTTAAATTTTTTTGGGAATTTTGATAAAAGAAAATTTTAGGCTGTGACAACCCTGCTTCCGACTATCGAGAATTTATGCCTCAGTCTTACCTCAGAAATATTTGCAAGACTTAGACGAGTTTAAACTCTCAAGACCTACATAAAGTGCATTAGAAGAGCTTTAAGAGAAGCAAGATAATTTCCAAAATTTGATACTTGCCTTCCCTAGTTTCTTAAGAGTATTATCGAGGGGTTATTCGAGGTTATTCTCGCTCTTTGAAATTTGCCTTCAGTAGTACAAGGCATTATCAAGGGAGAACATTTCACATGTTTCTTAGAGTTGACATTCAGGCGCAAAGGTCTAAAAAGCTCGAAATTAGAAGCTGTTAAAAGTTAAACTAAATTAACTGGAGAATATTGTACTATTATTAATAATGTCACAGTTTTTCAAATGGATCCTCGAGGAATTACTATTCAGCGCACTTCTTTAAAAGAAAATACTTAAATGTTACTTTTAAAAATAAAAAGTGCCAATTAGTGTTTTTACCAAAATTCGGTTTAATTAAAATAGCTTATAATCGGCTTTGAGTAATTTGATTATTTGTTTATGTTTATTTGCTTTCAGATAGCTTCAATAAATTAAAGTTTATCAGTCTTTCAAATTTTAATATTTAAACTTGCACTTTTTTTGTGATACATAACCACCCGCTTTAATGCCTTTAATCTAGAGAAGATTATCGCAAAGTATGAAATCCAAAAATAATAATCCAAAACAAAACAAACAAAAGCCCAAAGTACAAATCAATAAAACCGAAAAGAAAAAGATAAGATAACTAACTATGTTTGCCCTTAATACAACTTCATTAGAGTTCCAAATAAACAACTGCTCATTTAAAGTGTACAAGTTGACGAAAAATGTTGCTTTTAATCGGTTTGTCACTTTTGCTTAGTAGCATTCTAACCGTTTTAGCCATATATCTTTTCAAGTATAAACATATAATCGATGTGACCAAAAATATACCAAGTCCACCGACACTACCAATAATCGGACATGGACACCATTTTATGGCTAAACTGCCTCATGAGATGGTGCGGCTGTTTTTAGATTATCTTAAAATCTATGGCAATACCATAAAGATATGGATAGGTCCCGAGTTAAATATTTTAATGTGCGATGTTAAGGATGTCGAGGTGGTATTGAGTCAAACGCGTTTCAATGACAAGGCGGATGAATATGGCACATTAGCTGCATGGCTGCGTGAGGGTCTACTTGTGAGTCGCGGCTTGAAATGGCATCAACGACGTAAGGCCATAACACCGGCCTTTCATTTCAAAGTACTCGGTCAATTTATCGAGGTCTTTCAGCGACAGTCACAGATTTTGCTAGAAAATTTGGAGCAACAGCTAAAGATGCAGTCGAAAGAGGGTTTCAGTCTGTACGATTGGATTAATTTGTGCACGCTGGATGCGATATGTGGTATTTATAAATATTCTACTGCATTTTTTTTTTTATAGCCTAGCTCTTTACTACTATTTCTTTACACAACAAATTTCTAGTGACTGGAAGTTACAAAAAATTAATAAATATTGGAAGCGCATAAAACAAGCTTTAATTTAAAATTTTAAAAATAATTTTCGGCAATGTTCAACATCGAAAAATTTCTTAAAATATGATTTTAGAGATAGTGATGTTCTTAACATATTTTTGATTGACCAATTCAAGTTTTATTGAAATTTACATATTGTGCTGTAATGTGCTAAAAACAAGTTGTAATACTTCGTAAAAAAAATTTGTATACTTGCTTCAGGAATAGGGTTTTTAAGAGAATACTTCCATTTCTTCTTTCATTGTTAACAATACAATAATTGTGCTGTTATGTGCTATAGACATGCTATATTATGCCACCAAAAATTGTTGTATTTGGTTCAGAAATACGGTTCTTAGATGTTTAACTTCATTCAACTTTTCCTTTTTTACCAATTCCATAAGTGTGCTATAATGTGCTATAGACAAGCTGCAATTTACCTTTAAAAAATGTTGGCACGTTGTTCAGAAATAGAGGTTTCAGTAGGTTAGCTGCGTCTTTTACTTTTTTATCAATTCAATGATTGTGCTGTAATGTGCTCAAATTGTGCTATAATATGACATATACTTATTTAAAAAATTGATCAGTTGATAAAATAAATTTAGAGTTTTTGTCGTTAATTGAACACTTTTGCATGCTACTTACTATTTAACACATAGTTGCATAAGAGCCAACCTAAAAATTGAGCTAACTTAACTATTATTCTTTAATAACTTTAAACACAGCTTTGCTCATTAGAAGACTTCTAAAATTTCATCATAAGAATAGCCCATCAATTTTATTTTAAAAAATAACTTATTCTTCTTCTTCTTCCAGAATCTGCCATGGGAGTTTCTATACATGCTCAAACCAATGCCGATTCTGAGTATGTCAGAGCTGTCAAAACGTAAGTCTTCTTTTTGCACTACCCTCACAAATTAATATCTAACTATTTTCTCTAGCATTTCCACGGTGCTGCACAAACGCATGTTCGATATATTTTATCGCTTTGATCTAACCTACAAATTTACAAAATTGGCACGCGATGAAAAGCGTGCTCTAGCTATTCTACATGGTTTCACCGAAAAGATCATTGTACAGCGACGCGCTGAATTACTCAAGGCTGCTCAAGCAGCTGGTGATGTTGATGATGCGGCGGCCATAAATGATACTGACATTGGCGCCAAACGCAAGTTGGCCTTTCTCGATATTTTACTACAATCGGAAATTGACGGCAAGCCTCTGAGTAATCTAGACATACGCGAGGAGGTTGATACTTTTATGTTCGAAGGTCATGATACCACTTCCTCCGCCATTACATTCTTTTTCTACAACATTGCGCTATATCCAAAATGTCAGCAGAAATGTTTCGAGGAAGTTTTAAGCATTTTTGGTAGTGATAAAGAAAAGCAGGCCACCTATGAAGATCTCAATAGCATGCATTACATTGAGCTGTGCATCAAAGAGACGCTGCGTTTATTCCCCTCTGTGCCCATACTTGGACGCAAAGTGACGCAGGAATGCGTTATCAGTGAGTACTTTAAAAATATTATTTGTCAAAATATGTTTCTTCCAAAAACCTGTTTTTAATTTTTTCCAAAACCAAACAGATGGAAAAACTATACCCGCTGGCACTAATATTGGCATCACGCCACTTCACATTGGACGCTTGGAGGAACTTTTTCCCAATGCTTCTGAATTTATACCCGAACGTTTTGATGTCGTCACAAGCGCCGATAAAATGAGCCCCTATGCTTATATTCCATTTTCGGCAGGACCACGCAATTGTATTGGACAAAAATTTGCCATGTTAGAGATTAAAAGCGTCGTTTCCAAAATGCTGCGTCATTATGAGATTGAGTACGCAGGTGATCCCGCGGAAGAGCCTGTGCTCATTGCCGAACTCATCTTGCGCACAAAGGATCCACTGATGTTTAGAATTAAGCCGCGTATTTATTAGTTTTGTGACTTATATTTTAATATTCTTTCGAAACTCGGCTGTTACTCAAAATCTAGTGATATTAAGCGAAGATTTTTTGTTTTGTAGTTTTTTACTCATTGTACTTTTATTAAATTAGTACAGCTATTTTTAGTTATTAATAAAAAAATATGTTAATAAGAAAAACTTAAGTTTTGTTATGAGTTTTCAAGTAGTGTGGAAATCCACTGAGTTGGGTTTTGATATATGGCATATTATTGGCCTGATTGTTTCTAGAATTTCCAGACTTGAAGTTCGGGCTAAGTAAGACGGACTAGAGTGGGTTTTCTAAAGCGTTTAATACAAGGTGACTGCGATGCCCATATATATCAGCAAATCATGATGTGAAACATTTTTTCCGACACTCATTACACTCATGTCTTTTAATTGCCATTTTATAAAATGGAGGTTGAGAAAAAATTTCTCACCACAAGATCTTTTTTCTTGAACATTGGAATCATCTTAGATCACAGTTTTGTTATTATATGTAACCATTTAATGGGACATTTTTCATCATAATCAAGTATACCAGATAAGAGATTCTAACTAATATCACAGAACGGTTCCGGTCCTATGAATGGTGATTCTACTCCCTACAGAATCTGCTTCTCATTCTCGTCGAAGCCACAGTGGACAGGAATCCACTGTAGGGTAATTTTGTTATTCTGTGATTTCATAGCTCTAAGGGCAACTTGACTATCAGAGAAGACGAAAATCGTTTTGCCCCTAATATTATTCAGACTTATCACTCTGATACATCTGTTCATAGCAAGAATTTCCGCTTGAAAGATTGTAGTATACTGAGCTACGCTGTAGAAGTGACTCTCATCGGAGTGCCCTGCATAGATTCCAGCTCCAGTGCCTTCCTCCATTTAAGAACCGTCCGTATACCACACAAGATCGTTTTTGGATGGAGTTAGTTCATGTTACTAACTCTGGTTAGTTAGATCCAAAGGGGATAACTACGATGAAGTTTTTGTTAAAGAAAGTTTTGTGAAGCATGTCATCTAAAGGTAAACAGAATTCCCTTTCGCTCTTGAGTATTATAATTAAGGAGAGGTGTCTCTTTAAAGCAGTGATGCACAGCGTTGGCAGAGCTTCCAACACAAACGCAACATTTTTGTCTAAGTATGTGTGTACAAGACAAAAATTCAGCATAACAATTTGCTCATAAGATGCTTACTCCGTGAAGATCAAACGCTAACTGATTGAATGCTATCGTCGAAGAAGTTCGGCAGCTTCGCACACACGACTTGTCTGTGAAAGCCGAGGGCTCCCCTCTGAAAGGATGGTTGGGCACAATGTTACCCAAATGAAAAAGTGGGCGCAAACTGAGCTTGGCCTCAATCTGGATGTGTATGTGAATTCGTGTAAGTGCTCAGATGATGTAAGGTAGACCTGCTACAGCCTATCATACAGTTTCCTGCAGATCTTTGAGCTCGTTCTAACCGCTTGATGGCTGATCCTTCTAGGATTTATTAACCCATTCACAAAGTTTAACAGGAGAAGAATTGTTCTACCTTTGTTTCCATTAGTATTATATATAAACTCGATTTTTGCAACCCATCTAACTTTATAATTAGTATTAGAGGTATAATTTGTTGAGTGGTAATGGCTTAGGTACATAGTTACCGTTTGCGATTGAAAAGTATATTTCGAAAAAAGTGGCGTTTACGTTTTTTCGACGGTAAAAGCTCGATAGTTCTTACCGCAAATTCTTCTACAGAACCACAAAGAGACTGTGGATCAGTTAATTATACGGTCTATGTGAAGGTTCCAGGAGTTATATGTATCCAATACCACTACAATACCAATACCAAGATACTTTGCTGAGTTAGATAAATCTGCTCTCTTCCCTGCAAACATTTTAAATCGCCTAGGAATCTCCAGCGAATCGCTTGGAAGATTAAACAATCGCCGGCGAGCACTTCTGAGAGTCTTCCGGGTATCGCCGAATGTAAGCAGCTGACACCATTAAAGCGATTCACCGGGAAGATTCGCCGAGAAGAGACTTAGGCGATTCGCTAGGAAGAGTCGCGAACGGTTCGCCGAAAGAGTCTTAAGCGATTTGCCAGGAAAATTCGCCTACGAATAGCCGAGAAGAGTCTTAAGCGATTCACCGACAAGAGAGGCAAACAAATCGGTTTTAAGGGTCCATAGCGATTTGTTGTGAAGCATCGTTATTGAACTTTAAAAGCTGTTATAAGTTAAAAATAGCCGGAATGAGCAAAGGAAGATTTTGCAAATTTTTCGTCAATCGCGCATTTTTCGCTTGGGCGATCAAAAGAGGATCCATCTTCCAACGATCACCAGAATGAGCGAAGGAAGATTTTGAAATTTTTTGAAAATCACGCATTCATCGTTTCGGCGATTGAAAAGCGCCTTCAATCTAATCTTGTGTAGAAAAACAAAAATCTTTTCAAAATTGCTCTTCAACATCAACCCCACTTTTGAATTTTGGCAAAATAACGGTAAATGTCAGACAAACATATATCACATAAGCATGTTAAGTTATTAAATGATCTGAAACCTGCGGTTTGCGTTAAAATTGACTTTTTGACAGTTGTCAGATTTGAAAAAGTGAATCACAACATCCACTTCTTTGCCAAGAATCTTTGTGGACACGATAGTAAAACGTTTTATAAGCAAGCAACATGTCTGCTTTCAACGCTTTACTTTGTGCCAAATTTCAATAAATGTCTACAAAAGCATACATTTTTAAAAAATATATAAAATACTTATCTCAAAATTAAAATCAAAGACTAGCACATGCTAGTGTGTAAGTATGTATATGTTAGTATTTTTATGTAGGTATGTAGGAATAAAACTTAAACTAATTAAAATAATTTATATAGCATAACTTACGCTACACATGTTCGTCATACATAAATGCCAAAAAAAAAATCTTTCACAAAATCTTACAAGTTCAAGCACAAGGTTCAAGAATATTGTAGAACATTAAGCAAAAAAAAATTTTTTTTAAATGAGGAAGTATGCTGAATCAGCGAAGAGAATGCCACCTAATGTTTTGGGCATCAATAGCTTGCTACACTTTGCTAGATTTATGAATAAAAACTAAACAAACTCGCCAAACAAAACAATAAAAATATTTAAAATTCTTTTGTGTATCAAAAGACGTGCAGTATCCATATCAGAGAAAATTCTAAAAAAAAACACACAAGAGAATTAAATGAAATGTATAAATATACACAAAGCAGACCCTCAAAATTTTTCAGAATTCTCAACATTAAATTCCAAAGTGAAAATACTATAAAATCAAAGCTATTGCCAAACCGAACCAATTCAACCCAACTCATCTCAGCATGTTTGAAATTTTGCATTTTTAGCCAATTGACTTAGCACGCGAGCAGCGCTCAAAATGATGCTAGGTGGCAGCACTTGACATATGCTTTTTATAAACAAAAAAAAAATCATCTCAAGCATCTATGAGTTTTAAAAATTTTTGTGGTGCCGCGCAATTAAATTTAAAAAATTTTAATTTTTCGACATGACAACTTTTTACCATTTGTTGTCGTCTTTTAATTTTGCGGATGAATAAGCTTGAACAAAAAGATAAGAAAGCTAAAAAAATATACAAAATTAAAAAAATAAAAACAAATTCCTGGGGACTATGTTTTGCTGATGGATTATACACGAGAATAAATGGATTTTTGAGACGCATTTTATTGAGGCAAAAAAAATGGGAATTTGTTGGTCAGCACAAAGTTTTTATTTTGGGTTTTCTTTTAATATAGTCGATGAAAAAAAAGCCAAAGACAAGAAAATTCTATATTAAAAAAAAAATTTTACAAAATTTCAAAAACCCAATTAAAGTTAAAAAGTTGGGAATTTAAATTATTGCTTAGTACATTTAACAAATGTCTTCTTATAACAAATTAAATAAAAGTTGAACTTTTTTATTAGTAAATAATAAATTCCTTATAAATTCCTAAGAACTCCTTACTAAGCTCACACAATGGGTTAATGTTCAAAAAACATCTCATTCACAGAATTGCATCTCATTCATTGCATCTCATTTGTAAAAAAAATATTTTGCATATCCTCAGCTTTTGATTAATATTTTTTGAAAATCTCATCAATAAATCATCGAATACTCATTCAGCATTCAAAACCAATGACAGCAACTTGTAAACATCAACCGGAAATTATTAACCACGTCATGTTGCCAGACATTTCTTATTTAATTTTTTTTTTTGCGCTAGCTTCTTAAATATTTGCGGAATTCCGCTGTCCTTAGCCATTACAAAGAAATTTCATTTCATTTCAATGTTTACTTAAAAATTACACCCAAAAACTTTTTTCACATTTGAATTTATTATTCATAGGAATTTCTACGGAAATACCGCTGCTGTTTCATATTCACTCAAGATGACTGACATTGAACTCACGCCTCTATCGTCTCAAAAGTAAGGTTATGTTGTTGCGACTATGTATTTGTTTATAAAATTTTTAAGACAAATTGTATGTTTCTAATTTGTAAATGATTTATCGCAACCAAATATTTTTTAAGTAATTGAGAGATTTCGGCAAAAATTTCTTAGGGCCAACTCATACATAAAATATATAAATCACTCAGAGTTCTTTGATCTTTTTTCGATTGGAAAAAATTAAATGCTTGTATTGTTTTTGTTTTATACGAACTGATTCGCAAGCTTCTTCATTGGGTTCTTGTATGTAATACTTCTTTATTGGGTTCTTGTATGTACTACTTAGAAATGAGTGCTCTATTTTAGCACCAGTTGTCAATCACAACCTCTTTTCAACTCAGTCAATGAATTCAAACTATCAAACTTAACAAAATGGGTCTGTGATCCGGATAGGTTTAACTCTTATGAAAAAAATAAGTTGGATCATATTTCGTTTAAGCTTTTACCCAATAGATGGCGAAAAATTTTAATTTTTGTTAATTTGCTTCGCTTTCTTTTCAACTAAATCAATGAACTGAACCTGTCAAACTTAACGAAATTATTGAAAGAATTTGACATTTTGCTGTTTCTTTTTGCTTGCTCATTTTATAATGCTTACTTTTAACTTGTTCTTTGTTTTGGTCTCGATAAGAAGTCCATAATTAAGTGTTATTCATTTAATTGTTAATTTTCGCAAGATCAATAAAAAATATGTGCAAAATGGACAAAACAATCGGACCAAAGAGACAAAGTAGAAAAGGTTACAACTTAAACGGATTTTTACGTCAACACTTACGATACTATCGAAACTGTTTAATTTTTTTTTTTCAGAAGAAGTCTATAAGTTGCATTTAATAGACAAAAACCTGTGGAAACTGTTAACATGGTAAGATGAATCAAAAATAAATCATTTAGGATCTGATAGACGGATTGGGTCTTACAACAAACAAACAACAAATTGGCCATTTCAGACCTTGAAAGGACTTTGACCGAGCTGCTTATGATGAATTAAGTTGTGTGTGTTATTAAAAGTTTGCACACAATTCACCGAGAACAGGACCTACATGTTGTAAGCGACTCCGAACGGATAAAATTCATGTTCTCAAGAAGCTTTGCATGGCATTATTTACTCTCTGAGGTTTTCCATTGTCTGCAGAGAGGTGGTGACGGAGCAGAAAAATTTTTTTATTGAAACACACTTTTCGCCGCCACTGGAGATCGAACTCAGGCGCCGAGCATGCTAAATCACACACTTAACCAG
This sequence comes from Tetanocera ferruginea, assembly GCA_958299015.1. Lineage (NCBI taxonomy): Eukaryota > Metazoa > Arthropoda > Insecta > Diptera > Sciomyzidae > Tetanocera > Tetanocera ferruginea. The sequence continues at coordinate 130,187,234 of OY282643.1, read as the reverse complement.
CATGCACCAGGGGTGGGTCTTAGTTCGGGTTGGGTCTTAGTTCGTCAAAAATAAATTTCTCGCTTTAATCAGGCAAGATTAAAATTTCAAGGAAGATGAGGAATGAATGATATGGAGCTGTTTTGAATGAAATAAAAATGGAAAATCTTCAAAACTTTTAACGAAATGTTAAATCAGAAAATTTTATTTCTATTTTGAAAGACTCTTACCTTCCCAGTCTTCAAAAACTCGAAGGTGACCCATTCAATACCCTATTTAAGCAAAATAATAAATAGGGTACCCAAACATTAGATGAAAATAACCACAAAATGGATTTTGGATAAGTTGAAAATTGATTGAACTGGTTACCATAGTTACCTACATTGAAAAATAAATGTATATTCAGGACGTTGATGAGCTTCAAATGGTTCCAGCTGGAGAATGGTCGAAGATAAGTACTCAAAATCTAGAAAACTCAATTAAAAGTATGCCTTACAGAATACAGCTAGTACTGAAAGCAAAAGTAAGCCATATATAATATTGAAAAATTTAAAAATCCATAGAGACATCGCCCTTTTTATTAGAACAGATCTAGCGTATCAGTACGAGCGGAGACTGATAGTAACCGATCAGAAGATCTGCTCCATGTGAATGAAGTTCAGGGTCCTTTCGCATGTGCTACATTTCTGTTATTAAAACACTGAATCTAAGAATGAAGACCAATTTTAACAACCCAGACTCTCTCCCTCTGATTCGATAACGCACATTTTGGTGTTGTTTCCTGACAGGGAAATCGTTGTTGCCGGCTATTTTAATCTCCACAACCCGGCTTGGTTACATCATTCTGGTCAAATAACACCTGCAGAACGTCAATACTTTGAGCTGTTTGCTACAACTAGTGGAAAATTTTTTCCCACGGAATAATTTGGTAAAGCCATAAAATTCTAAACTTAAATTCTGACTTCGCATCATGAAAAGTATGATTTGAGTGTCAACGCACCTCTTGGTAACTCGGACCATGGCACCATTTTTGCGGCTTTCTGCTATACCAACCTTTTCTCCTCTACACCTTAAGCCCTTAAGAGTATTGCATGGTTTTATAAAAAAGTAAATTGGACTGGCTAAATAATTTTTATCACAACTTCAATTCGAAATAGGGATTCGCTGATAGAAATGTATATTCCGCGGCAGCTATGGAACAAGATATTATTTTATTGGCCATGCGGTCTTTTATTGGCCATGCGGGATAAGAAGCGTTAAACAAAAAGATCACTCATGTCCTTATATGACTTCAGATCCGAAGAGAAAGCCTTTCAGAATTGGTATTCTTATAAAAATGCTGATACTAAAAGAAAGTTACCTCACGAAACTCGATTAAGAGAACAGGATCTTCCCTGCCTCAAAGGGATTAAAAACTCTTGGTTTTTCCTTAAAAGACTAAAAAATCAGACATCTTCGTCAACTTCAACACTTTTAAAAGATGACCAAATCTTCACTGAATCTGCTGATAAGGCGAAACTGTTGAATGGATTGTTTGCACAGAATTCCAAATATCTGGCTAGCAATCAGCCACTGCTTTTCATTGAAAGAAATCTTATACAATGCAAGGGATATACTTTCGTACGAGAGAACTAATTAGGGTTATAGCAAACCTCAACATATATAAAGCCTCTGGTTCTGATGGTATCCCACCAATTATACTTAAAGTGTATGTCTCTAGTCTTGCTGGGCCTTTGTGCAACCTTTTCAACATCTCCTACATCTCCTACAGACGGTACCCAAAAAGGGCTACTGGTGATCTGCAGGCATTCCTCTCCGAAAATGGAACTTATGGGTCGAATTTTTTGTTGAGAGCAGAGTCGTTGCTTTAGATACTTCAAAGGCGTTTAACACAATGTGGCATAAAGCGCTCGTGTCGAACTGACCACATATGATGTAGGTGTTAACTTTGCTCAATGGATCGCGTGTTTTCTCAAGGAAAGATCCTTTTGCATCTATGCATGACTGCTGCAGGTTGCAGCTATTTTGTAAGAGCTTATCTCCTATTTTGTAAGAGCTAAGAAGAAGAAACTCCCCTCAATATGAATGGTTTAGACATTATGGAGTCATCCACTCCTGACGTTCTGAACATATCGATGTAATCTGACTTTCGCTGGAATGATCATATTTTCAATGTGTCAAAAGAAACGGCCAAGTGAAAACCGATCTTTTTGGATCTGGTCGAATATTCCGGCAAACGATGACTTTCGGCAATTGTTTTCTTGACAAAAAAGTATCCCAACAATACTTCCCACAAATGCGGTTTTTTCGCAAATTTTCGAAGTTTTCTAGTGGATCCGTTGTAACAGTTCGGTACACCCAATACTACCATGGAAAATATTCAAGGAAGGTACACGGCTTGACTCCACAAGCTCGAATATTTCCCAGATTCACTCGGGCTGCTCATCTAGCCAGCCCAGCCCTACAGTTGCCTTGATACCTTCGGTAACCTCGCATTACCGAAATAATTTGTTCGTTTGTTGTTCAGTAAAATTGTTGAATAATCTTCCTGTTGTTCACTGTTCACTGTCACTTCTCCATTTTTCTCCATTTATCCACCATCCAACTAACCATCTTTTACCCATCTTCCGAATCAACGCAATGCTTTCGCAGTTATAGGGGCATCTCCTGAGCGCTGGTTCAAGCTTAAAAGAACTCTTCATTAAATCTGTCTCTTGACTGAATCTAACTCTTGGAAAGAAAATAAAACTTGAATATCGACGCGTATTTTTTCAGATTTTCAAAAATAAGGTCTTATATCGGGTCTTAAATATTATACTGGGACCATATTTTACAAAGATGTCCAGATCCTTGCGAACGTTGATGATATCGATATTATCGGCCGAAACCATTGCACTTGTCCATTTTGCAATTTTGAATTTTGGAAGTACTCAATTTTTTTCGTTTTTTTAAAGCGATTGCAAAACAATCTATTTTAGACAAATGATTTTAAGAAATCCATAAAAACTGCTACAGAAACTGATCATCTCAGAATTACGATCAAACTAGCTAACGTCAATCGTTTAACAAAAAAAAAAAATACAGCTCAATGACACTCCTGCTATAAATCATAGAAGATGCGCTTGATTGACTATAATTTTTCGCAAATGGATCAGTAACTTTGAAGAATTCCCATTTATGGTTATTTATGGCTAACCATTCAACCGCTTATACAGCGTGGTTATACGATTTTTCATATGTCGAAGCGGATTTATATATAGATTATTTTCAATTCAGAATTTTGTTGTTTTTGCACTGATTCTCAACTGATGACGCAAATAAATTCAACAACTTTCGTGAAAAAGGCGGCGGAGTGGCAGCAACAAACAGTAGGAATAAGAATTCATTCATCGTTATACTATTGTGGAATGTAAACTTGTTTTATGATCAAATGCTTTTGTTTTTGTTTTTCTTTTTCGAAATTACGTATTTTTTTATGGCTCAAAAAATAAAATCTTAACTTTATAGCATTTTATATAGTACATAAATGTTTTAGAAAATTTGTTGGTTATTTTTGCTACTTATAGAGTGAGTATACAACATAACATAAAGAAGGATACATAAAAACTGTGCTATTTTCTTCAAGGTTGAAATTTGAAAATATTATTTTGTATTTTTCCGAAATGGATTCTTCTATTGTTTTTGTTGTTTTTAGCAAAAAGTTTATTATTATTCTTATATACCATATCGTATATTTCTACGCCATTAACTGTACGTATTAATTAATCATCGCATTTGGTATTTTTTAAATTTTTTTATTTTTGTTTTTTTATAAAATATGTAGCAAGAAAATACGTCGCAAATTTTTGCGAAAAATTGTATGCTTTATATTTGGCTACAGCTTAAATTTTGTGAAAATAGCTTTATGTATATGATTTTTTTTTAATTTTCTGGGCAGGCAACAAACATTACTACAATCAAAATTAATTTTTAATTGAAATTTAAATTTAGAAACAAATCATGCCTCAATTTAATTGAAATAATTTTCATTGATGTGCATTTGATGAGTTCCAAAAATAAACTCCCAGATCCAAAATTATATTGTTTTTGTTTAAAAATTCTTGCCATGTTTTGCGCTACAGCGGCACATAATGGCATTTACGTCACGCACAAGCAGACGTAATGATAAACAACTGAAAATTGGTTAACCTAAAAGAAATATTTGAAATAAAGTTTAAATTTTGTTTATACAAATATTTGACGTAGGCGGTGGTTTTTAAGCACTATGAATGCCCTACAATAACTTTTTTGATAATTTGAAAATATTTCTAAAAAGTTTTATGTTTGCTTAACCATGATTTGAACCATGATTTGATCTTTGGTTTGAATGTTAAGCACGCTCAAATATTTTCTACAAAGTTAAGTGAAATAAAAAGCGGAATCAAATAAGCTATTAAATGAATATCTTAACTATATAACTGCTCGAATATTGGCTTCAAAACATTGTTATAAATTATTTGTAAGCAAATTTGTTGATAATGCAATTTTGACTCAACAACGAGCTCGTAAATGTCAAAAGACTTCATTCAAATTGTCAACTTTATTATTTACTAGGAATTCAAACATTCAAGTCAAAATTAGGAATTTTTACAAATTTCTATTTATTATCACAGATATTTTCAGAGATGAGAGAACATCTTCTTCATAGATCTCTAGAATAATAAAAATCGATCCATGTCTTAATATATAAAAGACAAGCATTCTGCTCCGTGCTCTATATCGCTCAAACTGTTCAGAGTTGTTATTGCTATGCTTCTGAAAACACGTTCAGCCTGAACCAGAACCAATTTCGCTCAAACAATTTTACTATTACAGTGCTTTTTTATATGAAAAAATTGTCAGCCTAAAAGTATGCATACAAAAGTTTTTGACAACGACTGGAACAAAACAACATTTGAGGTGAATGTTAAAATGTTGCCATATTGTCTGCTATTTAATTATTTTGAATACGACCCGTCGTATCACGGGATTTTATACTAGTAACATTATAAAAGCTCAAGAAGTAGCTCATTTCATATCATATAATTGATTCTACGAATCAGCGTATTTCACATCCTTAATCCGTGTGATGCTATTTTACCGTGTAGGGTGTATTATGCACCTATGCATAATAACAAGTTCGAACGCCTATTTTTTTGTTATGAGCAACACATTCACTGTATCAGCAGGTGAGTTAGCTGTTTGTTTGTAGGCGAGCATATGTAGAACTTTGCCCCATAAATATGGCAAAAGAAAATCTGACTAAATCTAAGAGTGAGGAACACAAACGGAATGTTTGTGAGCTGCAACATGGGCAAAATAATTACTCATAGTTCACTGGCAAATTTTATTTTTACCAGACAATTAGGAAAATATTGTCTTATTATTAGAAAAAATTATTTTGAAAATATTCATTAAATGAGGAACAATTTTTTGTGATGTTGCTTTTAGAAGGTTAATTGGATGACTCACTCAGATTATGCTCACAAACTTGAAATGTCCTTCAAGGTAAATGGGCTACTCTTAGAAAACTCAAACTACAATTTTAGAAAAAATTTTTTTTTTATAAACACAAATGATTTATAAAAGCTGAACATTTGATGTTGATGATTTTGTTGTTCACTTTCAATTTGTGTTGATCACTCTCGGATCAAGACACCTTGTTTTTATCGTCATTAAAATACAACCTCATATTTTTTAGGCATCAAAACAACTACGTAGTAGTAACAACCTGTTGTGTGTGGAGAAGAGATCTTGTGATTTAACCTCTCTCATACAGAGTCGATGGCCAAAAAATAAATTTGTGGCATTTTAATTAAAAGGAAAATTATTGTATGAACCATGTCATTAATTGTCGATACAATGAATGCATGACTCATGTAAAATGTGTTATAATCGTAAATATATTTTAATTCTTTATAGGAATCTTATGGGAAATACCACAAAAGAGATTTTTAAAAGGAATTTAAAAGTTTGCTGCCATTTTACTTGGATTTTTAAGAAAAGGTTTTTAAAGAAATATAAGGACAAACGTATTCGAAAAAGGGAAACTTTTGGTGGATACTTATCGACCTATTAACCTTACTTCGACTTATTAAGCTTCATCTGGATTAGTCACCTAATTATGAATTAAAACGTAACATTATGGAGTTATTCAGCACAATGATGTAAAATTTTTCCCTCGGAAGTGGGAAAGGAAGTTTTCATTTTTAAGATAGCAGATAAAGACATCACATTATTTGGGCCTCGGTAACCGAGTGGTTAGCATTCTTGACTGCCAACCCAGAGGATCCGGGTTCAAATTCCGTCAGCCATGGTTCTACGCTTTTACCTTTCTTTAATTCTTTACTCATTTCTTAAAAATGCATCAATATATGCAACTTGGGAAGTTTTATTTGGTGATGGAATGAGATGACTTAATAACTCGAATTGATTAATTTCTGACACTGGCCTCAGATTCAAATTCGCATGTTGATATAGCGCCCCACCACACACACAAAATTCTACATTTATTTCTCTTGATTTCATTTTCTCTTCTACTTATCTATCTCCCCATTTCCGTAACAAGACAGACTAAATAGGTTTGACACCTGAAATCTTTGGTTCAAAGCTAAAAAAAAAATTATTGTGTTGATTATTTGGTGTACAAAAAGATTTAGAGGATTTTTTTTCAATCTCACATACATATGTTACAAATTCATTTTTTAAAGTGATCTTTCTGTCAATTCGGATACCATCTTGAAAAACAATAGGGGTATTCTCGCAGTATAGCAAAGATGCAAAATTTGTGAAAATGCAACCTTGCAATACTGAAATATGCAACACTGCAGGAGCGCACAAAATCACAAATATTGTGAATATTAAAAGAAATGCCGCGAACAGGCGAAAACAAAAAATTAAAATACTTACTCTAACGCACACGAACTAAAATTAACAAATTTGTCTCAATCAGAGTGCACGGTTGCACGTCCACTCAAAACATGGGTATCACTGTTGCACAAATTGCACGCATTGCAAAACTTTTATCGCTTGTATTTTGTTGTTGTGTTGTTGCACGGGTTGCAAGATTTTGCAACTTTTACAATTCTTACACCTTGCAAGGGTTTTGCGAGAATATCCCTAATGAATCGTTTGATGCAATCCACGAATCGATTCATTTTTGGACCTTGCTTAAAACGAGCGAAAGTGCTGATCTTCAAGGGCATGCGTCATCGACAAAAACAAATAGTTGTCGGAAGGGGCAGTGTCTGGGCTATACGGCGGATGGGACAAGACTTCCCATATCAGCGTTTCAAGGTATGTTTTGACCGGCTTCGCAACTTGTGGCCGATCCTTATGTTGCAAAGTTAACTTTTTCGTGCCTTTGCGCGACTCAAACATCAATCATCATCATCATCAATTCAATTCGATAGAGTTGCCCTGTGATAGTTTCAACCGGTTGTAGCACCTCATAGTACTCCAGGCCCAATTGCTCCCACCAAATACAGAGCATGACTTTGTCACTGTAAATATTGAGCTTTGTTGTTGATTTTGGTGAATGGCCGGGCGCCCCGTATGATTTTTTGCGCTTTGGGGTCAATTCATACGGCACCCAATATCCTACCTTTTGGGTCATTCCATGGCATTTAAGCGAACAGATACTTTTGAGTCTCCCCAATGCTTTTGCGAGTTCTCCTTGCGTTTGGGACCAGTCTTCATCCAATATAGCCTCCAATTCCGCATTCTCAAACTTTTCTGGTCGCCATTCTTGGAAAAAATGGATTGTTAGCAATTGTATAAATTTTTTAAAAATAAATCGCTTATAAATTAATAAAAACTATATTTAAAAGCGCAAAAATTATGTATCCGGTCCTTTTTTTTATTTTACTTCTTCGGAGTTGAAGAATGAAAGCAAAGACACGCAAACCATAATAGTCCACTAGAATGAGTCGGAGGAGTCATCGCTGCATTTCTTAAAGAATCAGATATCTTGCCAGATTGGGTCGTAATTTCCGATTCAACAACCCGTATTTTACTGATACGCACAACATTACCGAAGGATTCTACAACAATACCTTCCACGGCACCTTCTGGTAGCCTCAAGCAGCTGCTCTTCTACGGCAGTCAGGATCTTTTCTTCATATGAACTTCCTCCACTTTGTGTTTTTGAGGCCTTGTTGGGAGAAAGTTTCTTCTTCACATTATCTTTGTGGTCAGCACATTATATTTGTGGAAATAATTTTGAATCACAGGAAAAAGTCAAAATCTATAGAAATTAACCTACCAACTAATATTTGCATCCTTGAGAGGTGGGTCTGCAGCATTAATTTTTTTGGCAAGTTGCTACCCAAGTCTATTCGATAAAGCCTTTCCTAGGCCGCAGTTCGGCAGAAGATTCTTTGCCAGACTTGGGTGTTCCAGCATGAATTCAGACATAAGTTCATATTGTATGCTATTTATTTTGTTTATAGTAGTCCTTAAAATTATATATTTCAAACCAAAGATATACATACTTACATTTTATTTATTTTAAAGTAGCTTAAATTTTCAATTTTTCAATTGTTCATTTTTCAAACACAATTCAGTTTTAATTTTTAAGAAAGCAGTTAAACTAACGAATGAAGTTTCGTATAGTTTCTTTCAAACGACCGCTCATTAACGATAGCCATCATCTCAAGTTTCGATACTTTTTGTTCGATAACGAGTCCGATGTTCCCAAATGCAAGAATTTCGAACGGTTTTACTCGATCACGACTGGCACGTTCGCACCCTGGTCATACTATTGGTTACGTGGTTGCTGGCTCAGGAAATCAATGACTTCCTCAGCAGCTCTGCACATGGAGTAAAATATATGCGCCCAAAATCCGGCAGCATCATCGAGGCAAGAGTTAGTTTGATTGAGCTTAACCGAGAGTTGAGCGCAGTAGGCCTCGGCGGTGCGTTGTGATTTCAGCTTATTAACATCTATGCGGATCTTGGCTGCAACAAGATATTGGTCGGAGTCAATATTGACTCCCCGAAATGTGACCCCATCCAGTACGCTGGAAGCGTGCCTTCCAGTCCGGCCTAGGATGAATCCGCATCGAAATTCTCCGCATGGTAGCTTTTGTTACATTTACTTGAATACTTTTACTAGCTACTTTTACTTGAATTCGTTGCTGAAGACTTTAACGTCTAGGCCACATCATGAAAATAAATACATTATCAATTGATTTTAAAGATTATTATTAATGTTTGACTTAATCAGGCTAACATATTCAAGCACTAGAATAACGTATAAACTATGGAAATTTATTTACAAAAGGGTTGAAGAATTCGCTAAACAATATTAAAATAGTTACAAAACATTTTCTTGAGCATTAAAACACATTCTTAAATTATAATCAAACACAGAAAAAACAACAATGAAAAACTTACATTTTTAGTGGGTGATTTGCGAAACGTTTTTGTGACTTGTAGCTGCGAAATGTGATGCGAAGTCAAACCGTATTTCTATTGATTGATTTAATCGGAAAACAGACTCCACTAAATGACAGACATGCATAAAAAAATTAAGAATTAAAATAATTACAAGGAAATAAAGAAGGAAACAAAAATAAAACTAAAATTTAAAACAATAGCAATTAAAGAGCACATGTTGTGCGAGTGATTTTAATCAAAAAATTTTAAGACTAGCAAAAGGTATAAAAATAAAACATTTCAACGTTTGCAGCTGTTGGCAACAGAGCTGAAATGGCATGCTTTGTAATGCTTACGAAATTTTTGCTTTAGATGAATTAAACAGAGAAAAAAAAAATAAGAAAAACTTAAGTGCTGCTGCCAGACAAAATGCATTCTTTGATTTTTTTGCATAATAAAAGCACATAATTCAAAAAAACTAGAAATAATTTCACATTTCTTTTTGGCTTAAGACAAGAATTAATTAAATTTAAAAAAGTTGAATTTAGTTAAATATTTAATATATTTTTTTACTCGAGCTACTGAAAACAATGTTGTCAAGAATTTTCAAAAGGTGCGCAGAAAGTTCACACAACGTTCCACAATAAACCGGAAACATGAGGGCAACAAACAAGAATTTTGTACCAGTTCACACAGCATAAGTCAGTTAGTTGTTGTTGCAAAAGTGTGACAGTTTACATAAATAAAAGAAATTAAGACGTAGAAAGTACTTAAAATGCACAAACTTGGTACTCAATTCTCAGGCAAAATGTTGAAGCAATTAAATTTAAACCATAAAATTTTTAACAACAAACAACTTTATTAAGAATCGCACTAACTAACGTAAGAACATAAGCCAAAAAAAAAAAAAAAATAAAAAATAATAAAAAAAAACAAAAACAACAAATATAGAGAATTTGTGAATGAATTTGGCTTATGTAAAAATGCCGTCGCGGAAATAAAACTGGGAAAAACAACACTAGCATAGCAAGAAGACAGATGAAAATTTAAGAGCTAGTGATATTTTTGGCCAACTGTTGAGCTGAAAATTTGCGCAGCTCAAAGAGAGCAAATAGAGAAAGAGGCAAAGCAGAGGGGTATTCTAATGACATAAAACAACATATCAAAAATTTTGACAACTTATCAAATTTTTTCAAACTTTTTTATAAAACATAACTTTTTATGCCAAATTATATAAAAAATAATTATAATTGAAAAAAAATGTTTGAAAATTTAAAACTAAAACTTAAAATGTTTAAAATTTTTAGTACATATTTTTTTAATTTTTTTTTTTTTTAAATTTATTTGTCGAACTTATAAAAGCGCCAAATGTCAAATAAAGCTCTTGAAATTTTCATCTCTCAATTTTTGCCGTAAAGCTCGAAGTATTTTCTTTTGTGCATAAATGCAAAAAAATAAAACAAAAAATTTCCCTTTAATTTCCCAAGGCATTTAACGTTACGCTCTTCACTCTAGTTTACTCTTTGATTTTTCCTTTTCTCCTATTTCTCACTGCGCCAACCGATTAACCTTATAAAAGCTCATCAACAACGCGGGCATTGCTCACTTTTGTCCAAGAATTTTTAGGGAAAAGAAGTGGTTTTTCTTTTGTTCACGCGTGATTTTCATTACTTATATAAATATTTATATAAAAACAGTTGTTAATAAGCAAAGAAACAAAAAATCAAACAGCCGTACGTTAATGAATTACTTAATTAAATTTAAAAACATAATAAAAGAGAGCAAAAAGCTAAAACAATAATTATAACAACAAAACAACAACAACTAGACTAGACTACGCAAGAAAGAGTATTTGTTGGTTGATTGTTTAAATATTTTTTTCCATATAAAAGCCAAACAAATGCATTAATTTCACATTTCATAACAAAGCCAGCTGCGGTGTGCATAAAGCGAAAACGAAAAATTCCAAACTATAGTTATACTAAAGCATAAAAAAAAAAATAAACAAAATCAACCACATATTTTTTGCACACATCAAAATAACTGAAAAGATACATTTTTAAAGGAGTATCTAGCTAATCTACTCGCAAAAAAATCGCTATAGATTTTTTTATACGCTCATAAACAGTATTCGTACGTGTTCGCTAGTTTAATACTAAACGTGATCGTGTCAAAAGTTCACTGCATAGTTTGACGTCTTCATTTCTGTGACTTTCCAACATTTTCAAGAGAAAAGTGAAACAAAGAAATAAAACTATAAATTTATAAGAAGACATAAAAAAAGTGTTCATAAAACTTTGTGAAAGACTTAATTAATTTCAAAACAAAAAAAAAAAACAAACAAAATCAAACAACAAAAATGGCAGATGTTTCACATGAACTTGGTTCTTTGAGATTCGTTGTGGTAAGTTGCAGTTATTGATGTTTAAGCTCTCAAATATTATAAATGAGAAATTTCTAAAGATCAGTAACGTTACAAACGTCTTTAAAATTCAAAACATTTCAGTGCGAAAGACCAAATTTTACTTGGTACTGACCAGCTTTCATTTCCATTTGGTTGTGACTAACATAAATTTTACTAAATGTGAATAATATATTGACGAGTTCAAAAAAAACCAAGATCAAGCTTTGCAAGTGGAAGTTTTTAAGCCAGTGACTAACAATCAATTTCATCAAATAACTTCATTTAAATGTGTGAATCACTCTTTTACTTTATCCCAAGACATTAAGATAAAGATATTACATATATAAAGTTTATATTTATCTCTATCTCTAAACTAATTTGAAGTTAAGTTTTGTTAAAAAGTATTATTTTCAGTACAGCAAAGCAAACCTTTATAAACCCTTTAATGTCAAAATGGATACTTTAAATACTACCGTATTTGAACTGTTGGTATTATTTATGATAACAAAAACTATCGTACATTATAGGTCTAATTCCGTACGCACTTCAAGTAAAGAGCGAGTAAAGTTCGAGTAATAGAGAGCGACAAAAGTGAAATTTTGCTTGTTCTCCTTCTCTCTCGTGCTTGTAAAATGTGTAAAGAAACGCTTTCGAGTAACTTCAAGTTACTTGAAGTGAGTACGGAAGCAGACTTATATCTTCGCATGTGCTCTTTCCAACGATACAAATAAACATTTTTAAAAATTATTTATTCAACTTTTAGTGTGATTTATTTTTTTTAATTTATAAATATTCAATTTATTCTTTTGGTTTTTGCAAACTTATTATATTAAATTTCTCGTTGTGATATGAGCTGAACATCTATTTAGATCGTGGCCTCAAAGCTTGAACTTTCTATTTTTTGTTTGCACTATCGAAAAGAGCACCCTCGAAAATATATAAAGGATGATTTTTTAAGCGTTTGGTTTTTGAAAATTGAATATTTATATGAAAATTAGTTTCGTCACTGAAGGCAATTTAAGAAAAAGTATCCGTTTTGACGTTAGAGAGTTAAAGTAATCGTAAAGCAGTAAGATAATAATGTAAAGTGTGTAAATATGATATGTCGATTTGACTAACTAATGTATTGTCAATAAAATCCAGTTGTCATAAGTTGTGATTGTACTAATTTTTATTCAGATGAGGACCATGAAAACCATGAAGCTTCGAATTAAAAGTAGATCTGTTTCGACAATCTCAAGAATCTCATTCGAACCTTAAACCAAAAACGACTAGAACATACCCAAAGACACGTATCCGTTATTTTCCTTCCTATTAGAACTAGTTTCAATCGATGCATCACAGACTTTGGAAACAGCACTTCCATTAAATTGGCATTGGATGAATGATTGTCTTCCAATGGAACGACCGAATTCCAATATAGCTTCAAAAAATAAATAGCTAACGGTGGCGGGCTTGTTGAGCAAAAAATCGACATTTCTTATTTTCACTTCTATACGAATTGGGTTTTCAAGTGTTTGTTTTCATTTTATACTGTTGTAATATGTATTTCATTACCGAAGACATTTTCAATATTTTCACCCAATCAACAATTTTGCTTGATATCCAATGGAAATCAAACATATCTCCAGCATTTTTCTCCATTCTCCAGCGTAGATATCCATTTGATCTCAGTCTGAGAAACAATGCATTCTTGAGGAAAAAGGTACATTAGTTTTCAAAATATCCGACATTTAATAACACGCACACAGCACAATTGATCATCTGAAGCTCGGTCAAAATCCTTTCAAGGACTGAAATGGCCAATTCGTTTTTTTCTATTAATTCATTTTAAATTTAACAAACTTGAACATAAAAATTTTTCAAAAAAAGTAGAATGCTTGAAGAACATTTTTCAAATAAACACCAAAGTTATGTATAAAATATTTGTAAAGTTATAATATTTTTAATTTAATATAAAAAAATTTATCAACTTTTAACATTTATATCAAATCAAGATGGTTTTAAAAACAACCTGATTGCAATTTTTCAATTTTATCACAAGAACTTACACTTGTGACCAGTGACGGTCAAGGACCTAAAATTTGATCACGAATATAACATGTCACGAATGTAACAACATGCTATAAAAAAAGTGTATAAAAAAATTTTTATAGTACAACACAAAAATAAACAATTTTAAATAACAATTTCAAACATCACATTTGTACAGTTTCTGGATGTCTTCTAAAATCTCTTTTAACGTACAATTATTAAAAGAAACCTCAGAAATGACCCCTTTTCAAAACGAACAACTAAATTTAAAATGGATTTCTTACATTTTCAAGGTACAAAATTATGAATAAAATAATTTTTGAAAAATTGTGTAGATCACCTCATTTCAAAACGAGCAATTCAATTATTATATAGTTTTTATTATTATGCCCATAGGTTCATATTTTATATTACTAAGGTAGAATTAGTATAAACTATTTTATACCAGATCGACAATTCAAATTCACATGAAAATTTTGAAAAATCTATTTTTTTTATGGAATATTGTTCTCTAAGGCCTTAAGAATACGTATACAAGTCTTTATAACAATTCTTTATAAAATTCTTTATTCTTTAAATTTTAGAAAAAAATATCAAATAGAAAAGTTATAACATAAATTATATTCGTATGTCGTTCATATATTATCATTAGTAGAATAAAATCTAATCTCAAGTTTCTCGAAACAATTTTTTTCGAATCGGCTTCTAAGTCATTTTGAGTTCTACTTGATCGATTTCAATGAATCTTGATTCATTGTGATCTTTGTAGACTCTGTTAAGCACTCAATCTATAAAAAGCTTAAAAACTTTTATATTTTTTTTTTTTGTATTGCTAATAATTTTGGCGAAAAAAAAGGGATTTTTGTAAATTTTTTCAACGCATGTTGAATCGCATTGTTTTTTTTTTTATTTGCGTAGGCCGAGTGCTCAACTACAAGCATTTACCGAAGAATGCACTTTGATTTATTACTTTGAGATACTTTGAAAATGCTGAAGGTAGGAGGCCAATTATAACATTTTTTTAAAAAGGCCAACACCTTCTAGAAAATGAGCAACAATTATAAAATCAAAAAATATTTTTTTTATATCTTTAACTGTAACTATTCATCACGTAAAATTTTTTAATCAAATAAATTAATAATACAATGTAAAAACATGAATAAAAAAGGTGTTTTTTTAAGCTACACACTGTAATAGTATCTTAAATTAAATTTGTTCAAAAGGTAAATACTATAGGTCTGTTCCCGTACTCTAAAGTTTTAGTCCAATTCACCAGTTTTACAGGTTTTAGTCCAAGAAGCGTTCCCGTACTCGATAAAATGATAAAAGAGTGTGCAATCGAGAAGTAAAAAATTTCCCCTCCTTGTCAAAAGTTGCAAGTTTTACTCCGAGAAATTTCTTCTGGTTAAAATGATAAAAGCGTCAAACAGCTTAAAATCAGCTGTTAACAAGGAAGCAAGAGGTCTGCTCCCGTACCATTTTTAGTCCAAAAAGTACGGGAACAGACCTTAAATGAAGCTGAGCACTAGCTTAGACATGCTCATCACTACGCTCTCTTCTAAAATTTACAAAAAGAGATTCGAACTTGTGACGTAGTCAAAAAAGTAACTGTTTTTAGGTTATATTTTATAGACTTAAAAATACTTATTTTCAATTGCCTGTCGTCTATTATGATAGATTTTAAGAAACAACTTTTACATTTTCTATTTCTTTATCATATTAAAGTAAGATTTCTCATATAAATATTACTTTGAAACCAAAAAAAAATCAAGAATTTTCATATATTTTCAAAAGACTCTTTATTTCTTCAAACCCTGGTGCACAGTTTTTTTCAGAGGTGTTTAAAATGTTCGAAGTTGAGTTTAAGTATAGCCAAGCCGAGATGAAATTGAACACAAAGTAACAAAAAATCATTTATATTATTTATCAGTTTAAAGTTTTCTATGTTAACTTCACTGATTTTAATTTTAATTCATCTATTCAGGTAAGAAATGTACCTTTTTTAAAAAAAAAATGTTTATTTTAAATTTCTTTTTCCAAATTTTCTTTCTAAATTTTTACTTTTTTATTATTTAAAACAGTACAGTTCTTAACAATTGTGAAAAGGAATCTATAGAAAATCAGAAATTAATTTAACATCAAAATGCTAAAATATTATTTTGATCACTAATTAGTTTGATGCAGGAATATGGAAATTGCAATCTTGACAAGAAGCTTTGTGGTTATTGGCCTTAAATGGCCCCGGCCCTTCTGGAATTCTCCACATCTTTCAGTATGGCCAGTCCGCCACTGATGGTGCCAGCTCAAGCCATATAAGTTTAAGCCGTATAAGTTTCATATAAGCTCATTCACAAGTTTCAGTGTATCTTGAGTAAATTTGATTTTGCAACAGGAAAACAATTCTGCTTAACAGTATTTAGGTAAATAATTAGATAAATACACAAGAAATTTGAAAATTCTAATTTGTAAAAAATGCTTAGCTTTTGAAAAACTGACAAAAATTTGTTATTAACTTTTACAATTTTAAATATTTCTCTCTTCAAAACCTTATTCTGTATAAGGTAAGGTTTAAATTTTTAGTTAATTGAAAAACAAGCGCAGAACTTTTTTTTATAAACAAGTTTTTATTGATTATGCTAATGTAACCACAGTTAGCAAATAAATCAAAAGTTTTTGTTTTTACTTTAAACAAATTTGTCTTCAACGTAGCAGATCACTTAAGTATTCAATACAAATAAGACTTAAAAAAAATAGATCAGTGAACATTTATTAACGATTCAATGCGCATTTTTCATCCTAATTTCACTTTTCATCTCTCTATTTTTAAACAATAAGAAGTTAATAAAAGTTAATAAAAGGCTTACGATTATGCAAAAATCAGCATAATTATTGAAATGTCACGTGACATAATACAGAAATCAAAATTCAATACACTTCTATGTTACATTTTAAGTAAGCAGTGATAAAAACAAAGCTCGTGCAGTTGATTTGTGTATGAATTTCGGCGTGTGTTGATAATGCTGCGTTAAAGCTTCATATGCATAATCAGATCATAATTAATACAAAATATTTGATATGATATTTGACTATATGAATGTAAAAGCCGTTTTGACCGACGATATATTCAAAGGCTGGTTGTTGTTAATTTTGTGGTCAGCAACTGTTGTTGCAAATATATGCAGAATATGTTAAATATGCAAAAGTTAACAGCGAAAATCTAAAATTTTGGAATTTTAGTAACAGTGGAAGTAGTAGAAGTAGGAGTAGTACCAGTAGTAATATAGCAATTCCCTTATAAAATTACGTTTTAATCTATACGTAAATAGGCGTAGGAAAAATAGTTAAGAACCATTTTCTCCCGTATTCTCAACCTATTTTGATAATTTCTTTTTATGAATCACAGTGCGGAGTGACAAATTTGTATGAAACAATGTTTGTTTTTGATATTAATTTTGTATCGAATTAATGTAATCGAATGTATGTGAAAAGGTCAAATTTCGACCACTGGCAAACTCTAGTAAGCTTAAATGTGTTTGTTTAGCAACTATAACTATTTAAGCAAAATAATTTACAATTCTTACATATTTTTAGATATCGAAGCTATGGTTTTCAGAACAATAAGAAAATATCATGACGCAAAGACATAGAAATTTTTAATTTTAAAAGATAGTCAGAAAACGTGCGTCTTATTTTACACCAAACCACCTGAACATTTCATGTAATTAAATCAAAACTGCAGGAAATGAGTTAACATAAAAGTTTGTGAAATATTTCTTTGTTATTCAAATTAACAATTCCGCTGTCAAAGTGTTTGCACAGGTAACAGTCTGAAAATTAGCTAAAATAATAAACAGAAATCTTCAACACTTGTTGTTTCTCATCTGATTGTGTACACTTTATGTTATAAAAGCATAAAAAAGGAAACCAAAAAACAAAAAAAAAACATAAAATGTGAATACTAAGTAATTTCTTTAAGACGAAGAAATGCATTTTGGCACATGTTTTGTTTGATGTAGAAAAAACAAAAAACGTAGAAGAAAAAGCAAATACCACAACCATCTAAGCAAAAGCATTTCCTTATTTTCATATGACCTTCAGAATATAATGAAAAGTTTATGCTTTTGCGCCAACTCGTAGAAGACTTTTTTTAAAAATATAAAAGTTTGTTTTGTCAAATGCTCAACACAAATTTGTTTTGTGTATAAATTATTCAATTAGCAAAAATTATCAAACAAGGCAAGCAGACTAGACTAACTAAACACTAGTTAGAGACAGTAGATGAACATTTTAATTATATTTTTCAAGAGCCTTAAATTATGACTCATGTTTTTGGGAAATTTAAAAATATTGCAAAAACTTAAAATTTGCCAAAATATGTAAATTAAATTTTAACCAGCATCAATCAAACGTAAATTTAATTTAAGTGAAAAGTTGTTAGATCAAGAGCAGCAGAGCTTTTAAAAATCACTTAGTTCATGCAGCGACGAAATATTTTCTTTTCATTTAAAGCGCAAAGAAATGTAGAAAATAATTAATGTGCGAATATTTATTATGTTCATTGTTAAGCATACACCATGGCGAGCAAAAAGAAAATAATATAAATTAACAAACCTACATAAATTCATGCATACACACACATGCATGTTGGTTTATTGATGTCTAAGTTCAAAAACAATGCTGGGAAAATATTGAACTTATGAAGCGCAAGAAATGAAGAAATTCATTTTTTTAAAATTGAATAATAAATTTGCATTCAAAGAAACGGCACGCAAAGCAAGCAAGATACCGCTACTTTCACCACTGAGAAAATTTTGCAGCATTCATTTTAGTACAATAGAAATTGAAATAGTGCAGCTTTTATAAATAAAAAATTATTTAAAGGCTTGCGTCACTGACAGACAAAATGACATTAATTAAGGTCGTCTAATATGTGGGAAGAGTTTTTGTTTTATTTTTTAAGTTTTATGTAATAAAAACAAAATAAAGCGCTTCAGTAAAATTTGTAAAAAAAAAAAAAAAATTGTGTTTGTCACAAAAGGTTGCCCAAATCTAATATATAAAATCAAATGTTTGTACCTCTGTCTGTCTGTCTGTCTGTTCCGTTTAGGCTCGCGCACCGTTTTAGCTGAAATTTGGACACCGAGTGCGTTTGATAAAGAGAAAGAACATAGGTGTGTTAACAAGTGGCCGGAAGTATGTGGGCGTGGCAATCTATAATAACTTCTAAACGCCTACACCAAATAAAACATAGACCATAAAAAATTCCAAAGACTTCCGTAAGAGGGCGCTTTAAGTAGTGCGTGTTAAAGACTCAATAACTCTTAAACGCCTGAAATTTAGTATGAACTTTCAACTGCACCCAAGATAAAACATAAAATATAAAAAATTCCAAAGACTTCCGTAAGAGGGCGCTTTAAGTAGTGCATTATTTAGACTCAAGAACTCTCCAATGACTTGATCGAATTTACTAAAATTTGGAACGTGAAATAACCTGACCCTGCCACAGAATTGAGGCTATTTAAATTCCGGAAAATTCAGGGCGCTTTATTGAATCAACTATGTTTGGCTTATTCACGTCAAAACGGATGAAGCTATTTTGATGAAACTTGCTAGGCATTTGTATGTTACTGAAATAGATGCTATGCTTTTAATAGTTCCTCCGACAAAAATCAGGAATGAGCCGAAGGCAAACGAAGGCAAGAACCAGAGACTAAAGCCCTAACCAAAATAGACGATTTGCTCCGTAACGAGCGAAGACGAAAATGTTCGCTTGAATGCAATTCAATGTTGTTGCCCAAAATAAGCAAACGTAAACACATCGAAACTGAACGAAACGGTTCGACGAGACGTTTTGTTCCGTAAGAACCGGACTTTTAGCGTCTCAACTCGTCAGCAACAACAGTGCAGAGAATTTTTACATCAAGTTTTGTTGCATTTTTATCAATTAGTGCAAGAAACAATATTTTAATGAATTAATAGCCATTGTTAGGGATGAACAAGGCATTTATATGCATTTGAAACAGTTGGCAGCTGACCAGCCAAGACGAGTTCAAAAACGTTTCATTTTGGGTTAAATGTCAAAACAGACGTAACGAGTGTACACGCTCGTCGAGTTGCAATCGTCTCGTTTCGTCTATTTTGGTTAGGGCTTAACGAATAAAAAGAAGTTTAACGAATACGATCAGAAGCTATATAAAGATGAAAAAAAATTAACCTAACAGTATCGACCAAAACGAAGACAATCCAAAAATCGAATCGAAGCTTGCAGGATTTTTTAAAATTGGAATTTTTTGAGATAAAATTACATATTAAATGCATGCTAAGAAATTTTGGAATTGGAATTTTTTGAGATAAAATTACATATTAAATGCATGCTAAGAAAAACTTGAAACGCATTTTTCTCGAAATAACTTTTCAAACTGCTTTCAGAAAAAAGTTTCTCGGAATATGATAAAAAAGGCATCAGTCTATAGACTTTGCTCCAGGGAATGCCTTTCTCTAAATGCGATCCTAAAAATTCTCAAAAAATTATAAAAAGCTTCTTTAAAAAAGAGAAATATATAAAAATATATCGTTTTTAGAGAAAAAACTTTATATTTGTGAGAAAACATTTGAAACAATAAAAACAATAAAAAAACAATATAAGAAAAATTTTTAATTTTCGATGAATTTTTCTCTGTAAATGAGAATTTTTTTGTGCGAGAAAAATATTTATCATTATAAGAGACATTGAAATATTTCCATTTCCTAGAATTGTAGAAATATTTCTTCGAAAATGTGAAAATTTTTTCTAATTGAAGAAAATTTCATTTGAAAAAGATAAAATTGCTTTTATCGAAAATAGAAAAATTTTTCACCGGAGAAAGATGTGTTTTTTTCTGAGTGTGCGTGACCATTTTCTTCAGAAACCAGACGTCAGATCGAGACGTTGAAGGTACAATTTTACGGAAATTTGACTAAACAATTTCGACGGGAGGAGGGGGCGGCAAAACCCCAAAAAACGATAATTACAAAATTTTAAATTTTAATTGATAATTTAAAAAATGTTAAAAATAGAACAGTTTTGAAAATCATCCTTTTTCTGTGCTCGAGGTACAATCCCGAGTAACACCGGGTTACATCCGCTTGTATCTTATAAAAATGTGAGTCATGTGCCATGAAGCTCTTAAAATTTATTTGTCAAACTATTAAATTATACAAAAATTTTATTTAACACTCTAATTTTCATTGAAATTTTTCCACTTTGGCGCCAACGATTGACAACCAACACCTCGCACAATATCAAGATCAAAAATTCTGCTTTTGTTTTTATTTTTATTTTGTTTTTTTTTTTTTTAACTGCGTGGAGACGACCTAAGCGAACACGCTCCCACATTGCCCACATGCGACACAAAGGCGCACATACATATAAGCAGCGGGCACACATCCGACTTCGTAGCATTTTATTTTTGAATTTTTATGCCGCTTTGGCCAATTCACACTCTTGGCGGTAATTGCCAAGAATTATTCAAAAATTCACAATTTTTTTTTTTTGTCAACAAAATTTTCTTGGTTATCCGCATTATTTTGTGTTGATTTTTCTTTGTTTATTGTCTGTCGTTACCCGACGATGTGTGAAATGAATTCGCAACGAGCTAAATAAAATCTAAAAAGATTTACTCTTTATGCTAAATAATTTAAAATTTTATATATCGAAATGAAGGCAACAACTGTTATAGCAATTTAAAAAGCAAAAAAAAAATAAAATTCCTTTATTATAGGAAATAATTTATTCTAGGAACAAATTAAAACAGCAACTGTTGGGGAATTATTCAAAACGAAAAGAGAAAAATTTCGAATTTGATGTTTCGTAAGGAATTCATGTTACTTCTTTTGTCGAGGAATGCGGTTTAGCGACTCATTTTATTTTGCGGATATATGATACTGACTCGCAATCAAGATTTGAACACAGAAAAATGTCCTGTAATGCACGAAAGCAAGAACAAGAAACTTGCATGGCCTGTAGCTATGCCATTTCAGAAAAATAAATATTGTACCCTAGAAATAAGAAAACTAGTTGAAATAACAAATCATAAGTAGAATTAACTTTAAAACCGAAAAAATGCTACTCCCTAGGGAGAAAAGAATCGGTTCAGCACCTGTCACGTAATAGGTTCCAAAGTGATAGTGACCGCTCCAAATTCCGACACCAACATATGAAACCAACCAGTCCCTTTTAAAATATTAAATTATAATTTTGGACTTATAAAATTAAATTAAATTTTTAAAATTTGATTAAATTTACATTTTTGATACTTACACAGCCAGGATACGAACCCAAGTCCTCCATATGACAGTCTTGCGCACTTCCACTAAAATATTGGTAACGATAAGATAAATAGAGCAAAACACATTTAAAAAATATTGGTCCTGTTCTGAGTTATATCGTACCTGTCTTGTGATAGGTTAAACAAGCACTGTCACAGGCAAAGTTCGTCTCATAACTATAGCTCGCTTTAAAATTTTTTTTAACCCTGCGTCAGTTAGATGTTCCAATTACCTTTGGACAATCGGATGTGTTGTGGCCACAACTCTATATATTTGCGTTTATTCATAAGGTAAAAATTATAACTCAAAAATCAACCTGAAGTACCTTGGTGTAATCGCTGCTCTTCATTTCTGGCGGAACAACCTGCAGTTCCGACACACCATCCGCTGAAAATGCACCCCATACCATCAACGAACCCCTACCGAAATTTCTCTGCGAAAAATATCGTGCTTCTTTCCATAAATCACGCCAATATTGACCAAGACCATCAAGATTCTATTTTTCCTCATTAGAAAAATTATCTTTGAAATAAAAAATATTCAAAAAGGGCGTAGAGTAATAAATGTGCCATCAATATCGGAGAAATTAAGCCCTTTAATTTTATGACGCTGAAGAAATTTGGGTGTTGTTTTCAGTCTTGGTCCACAAATGTTTGTTGCATCATTTAGAAGTCTAATTTAACCGAGAAGGGTCTTAAGCGATTCGCTGGAAAGAGTCACGAATGAATCGGAAGATTCACTTTTTTAATCACTTTTAGGCATCCTCAGCGATTTGTGGCGAGGCATTGTTGTTGAACGTTACGAGTGGTTTTACTGTTTAAATAAGCCGGCTCGACAGACATTGTCCTGTCCCAGTTCAATGAATTTTTTACTAGTTCAACTTTTTGATTAATTTTTTACGATTTTTCAGAGCCTGCTTAATATTTCAATAATAGATTTTGAAAATTTTTCAAAAAACCATCTTCTAACAATCGCCGAAATAAGCGATGTACGATGCATACATCCCTTCGGCAATCAAAAAGCGATCTATCTTCCAACGATCGTCTGAATAAGCGAAGGAAGATTTCGAAAATTGTTCGTGAATCGCCCATTCATCGCTGCGACAACGTCAAGCTATGCATCTTCCAACGATGGCCGGAATGAGCGAAGGAAGAATTTGAAAATTGTCCTTGAATTGTGCATAACTCGCTTGTGTGATCATAAACCGTTACATCTTTCAACGATCCGAAATGACGGAATGAAGGACGATTTTGAAAATTGTTCGTGAATCGCGCATAAATTGCTTGGGCAAACGAAAAGTGATCCATTTTTTAAAGAAGCATTGGGCAAATCGCAAGTGCATCACAAAATCAACTTCTTATCCAATCGTCTTCGAAATTTTATGAGGGCAGTATCGAATCGAAGGAGTAAAATTTCGAACAAGTATCTTAGAAGTGTAATCGAGGTAAATACCTCAAAGAATTTCATAAATAAAGCCAGTTGGAAGCAGTATTGCCAGAAGAGGGATTTTCTCTTTTTTTGCTCCGTTCTCATGAAATTCGTTACATTTTCTTCTAAAGCTTTTTTAAGTTGTTTAAGAAGTATTTTAAGAATTCGAGTTCAAATGAGGTTAAATAACAGGATTTACAGATAACAGGATTTATTAGTCATGTATGACTTCAGAAGTACAAAACCCTGAGAATAAAATTTAGTTCTCGTTAAGCATTTTAAAGGTGCATCATTTCATAAGATTGAACATAAAATGCATAAGTTAAGAAAAAATACCAGTTTGGCTGTTTAAAGTGGGTCAAAAATATGTTAGTTTTTGGTATTGTCTCGAGGTTATCTTTAAAAGAAGGATGTACATTTCAATACATTTTTTTTTTTATAAGAACCAACCCAATTAATTATACTTGAGTGTAACTGAAAATATTCTTTGTATTTCATGTGTGCGGCGTTTTCATGTGTGTTTTTCACAGCCTTAAGTGTAATTATTATTGACGTTTATGTTATAAGACACTCACAATATAAAAAGTTTTAATTTTATTTATTTTGTATATTTTTGAAAAGGGAAAAACGGGGAAAACTTCTTGAAAAGAATGGGATCTCGGTAGTCGAGTGGTTAGCGTGCTTGACTATCCATGGTCCTACGCTTTTACCTTACTTTAATTCTGTCCTCATTTCTAATCAACTGAAATTAAAAATTCATCAATATATACAACTTTGGAAGTTATAGTTGGTGGTAGAGATGTTTGTGGAATGAGATTACTTAATAACTCGAATTGACTGAAGTCAATTCGAAGGCATAACACTTGCCTCAGATTCAAATTTGCATGTTGATTTACCGCCACACATACAACATTATACACTTGTTTCTCTTGATTTCACTTTCTCTCCTACTTATCTATCTGCCCATCTCCGAACCAAAGCAGACTTGACTGAATAGATTTGACATCTGAAATCCTTGGTTCAACAAAAAAAAATTATGATTTTTTTGTTATGTGTCTTTTTTTGGAAACTTTATTTATTATGTTTTTCATGTCTACGATTTTGGAAATTGATTTTCGGTACGTGCAGTTCAAATTTTTATAGCATGAATTGATCGATCATTTTTATTTCTCTGGTGTAACGTGCTCGGCACACTGGGATCATTCATGCTCGAAATTTGGATTGGATTAAGTTCTATTCAAACCGTTTTTTTTTATTTTATTACTTTATTGACAATTTTGGCTGAAACTGTTTTCACATACATGACTTATAATTCTTCTTCTTTCAGTTTTGTTTAAATTCATTTTTCAATTTTTTTTATCAATGCTATCGTGATTTCGATGTTGCTTGTCTTCTTTGCCTTTTTTATTTTATAACGAGCGGATAAATTTGTCATTTCACACCGGGTAAGCGATGTAAATAAACACCGCTCGGTGTAAAAAAAATTAAATATCCGCTCACCGGTGTAAATTAATTTTAGAAATTTTATAGTGTGTACGGATGGAAAGGTCTTAATTCAAAATTAAATATCATTTTATAAAGGCCAATTTTGCTACCATTTTTCTCAGAGATATGAAAAAATCGACGAAGCATCACTGCTGCCGTCTTTTTTTTCGTTTCCACTTTCGTCTTCCTTGACAGTTTAAGTAAATTTAAAATAATATCTAGTCTTAGAGCTAAATAGTTTGATTTATCTAACAATTAGCTAGCTTGTCTTTTAAAATTATCACCGTTTTGTCTTCTCAACACTGTGTTTTATTTTTGGTCTAGAAAATATTTCTTTTTCTGTAGATCTTCTGTAACAACAGCTGAAATTCCAAACATTCCCAGACTTTTCTATGTACACAAAGTAAAAGCTAAATATTTCATTTAAAAATAAACGTGTAAAATTTGTTTATAATGGAGAGATGTCTGTGTTTTTCTTATTTTATATGTCTTTGTGTTTTTTAGTTCTGTATTTAAGCGGGAACAATTTTAAAATCAAAATTCATTATTAGGAATTAAGAAAAAATATTAGAAAATTCATTATTCCAAAATTTAAGATCTTCAGTGTCGGGCACTAATGTAATTGTTTCATAACTAGTAACCGTTTTAATGTGTTAAATAGCCTTCCAAAATATAGCTAGCAACATTTCTGTAAATGACCGAAAATGTATGCAAATGTGTTTTAGAACAAACTGCAGAAAATTTCTTAATAGATATTTCAACTGAGCCAAACTCCAAATACGTTTATTAACACAGTAACGCTACTCAACGCGTTAAACGTGTTGCTAGCATGTCTGTAAATGCCCAAAAATGTGTTAAATTTGTTTCATATAAAAAAACACATTTTCACATTTTGGTGAATTAATTGATTTGAACTGTGCGCACCTTATTTTAAAACATCGATGACTTTATAGTCAAAATTCAAATTTCTCATTTCCACTATTTGCTTTTGTTGTTTTCTTCTTAGTTCTATGCTTTAACTTTAATAAAAAAAATTCAAAATTAGCTGTAACAGAAATAATGGAAAACTCTAAAAACTGCCAAAACTCTCGTGTAAATTTTTTGTGAAAAGTATTTTTAAACAATTGCTTAGAATTTATTTTTTTTTCTATATTTGCTTACAGGATTCACCACTTTCATCTAAGGTTGCCATGTTCAACAATCAAGCTAGTCAACATAAACAGTCACAACTTTTGAATCCATTCTCCAACAGTGATGGACGTGTCTCGCCGAAACCACAGTTTTCCAAGGACGAATATGGAAAGTAAGTTTTTGAACAACCGCTTAAACTTAGACAGGCATATTAATTGATTTGTTTTGTTTTTGTCATTACTTTCACAGACCCTTGGCTGGCAGTTTGACAGAGATGCGTGGACAGAAGGCCAACATTCATGTCATGAAGGAAATGTTGGAGCTTTGTCAGATCATTGATTCTGAAGGCTATAGTGTTAAGGATGAGCCGAAGATGCGTGTCATACCGTTTGGGGAATTATTTAATGTAAATGTGCTTTATTTTGTCAGGTTTTGGAGTAAGCTATTAATGCTTTGACTTTTTAAAATTCTTACAGATATACAACTACATCTCGGACAAAGTTGTGGGTATTTTGTTGCGTGCTCGTAAACATAAGCTAGTCGAATTTGAGGGCGAAATGTTGTTTCAAAGGCGTGATGATGACGTGCCCGTTTTTCTGCTTATGCCCATAGCGGAAATACGCCACATGCTCGAGGCCAAAATGGTGGAGATTAAACGTGCCTCCAGCCCGGCGCCACAGGCAACATCAGTATTATTGGACAAGAGCGCACATCAAAAGAAACTCAAGGAACATGACGGCGCACTCGGCTTGCCAAAATCTGGCAAAATGAAATCACGCACACCGTCACCATCACCTGCTGGTTCCACCGTTGCTTCACAGCTGCCAACACCGGCAGGTTCCAACGTTGCCTCGCGTGCAGCAACTCCACCAACACTAGCAACCTTGCCCGAATTTACAGACAAGCTCAATGAATTGAAGCTGGAAGCAGCAGTAGTGAAAGCTATTAAGCCAGAACAAGTAACGCCCGAAATAACAGTAGTAGCGCCACCCAAGAGCACAGAACCAGCCGCAGTTGAACAGAAACAACAGCCAGCTGTAGCAGAAGCAGCAGCAGCAACACCAGCACCACCAGTTGTTACTTCAGCAGCACCAGCAAAAATAGCTCCAGCAGAAACAGCACCAGCAGAAGCAGCACCAACAGCAGCAGCACCGGCAGCCGCAGTAGCAGCGGCACCTGCAGCAGCACCAACAGCAGCAGCCCCGGCAGCCGTAGAAGCAGCGGCACCTGCAGCAGCACCAGCCGCACCAGCAGCCATCCCAGCAGCAACGCCGGCAGCAACAGTTGCTGTCAATCCTGCACCACTTGTTGAAGATAAAAAAATTGATGCTAACAAAAATACCAACACCAACAACATCATCAACAATAGTGCAGCCAGCGACGTGCCGCTAACTGAAGTCATCGAAGCCACCGCTGTTTATATTCGTAGCGTCTCAATAGATGCGTCGAAAGCAAACGTTGAAGCTACAGAAACTTCTGCTACTGCTGTTGCATCTGCTGCTGCTACTGCTTCACCTAGTGCTGAAAACCAGCCAGCAGTTTGAATTGATTTTATATACAAAAATTTGCTACATAAGATATTTAAGATTTGCACAATGAAATAGTCTTAAAAACAAAATGGCGCACTTTAAGCACAATTCGCACAAAAGGTTGAAAAAACATTAGTTTTCTATTAAATTAGTTCTAATCTAGCTTAATTTTTATGCTATGAACTAGTTTTAGTCGCAGTATTCTATGAAATTATTTAGTATGAATATTTATTAAAAAAAAACTATTATTATCTTTATGAAGGTAAAAACCAAAAAATTATTGATATTTATTTCTGTATGCTATATATTTATATATATTAAAATGATCATATATAATAAATAATAATTTGGTAAAATACTATATAAATTGTACATAACCTATATCTATGAAATAAAAACAAAATTAAAAAACTTACATACATTTGATTGAATTCAGGTAGAAGAATTGAGCTTCGCCTGAAACATCATCTTCGCTGGAGCTTCTTCGTCCATACGAAAGACATGGCCCAGCCAGCGTAATCGCTGAATTGTTATACGCTGAACTAAGTCAATGACGTCGTATAGCTCGTACAGTTCGGGGTTCATTCGCATGCGTTAGTCGTTGCCAACTCGAACAGGACCAAAGATTTTGCGAAGAACTTTCCTCGCGCACATCCGAAGAGCGGCTGCATCTGTTTGCGATACCACTCATGCCTGAGCGCCATGGAGAAGCGCAGGTATGATGAGCGTCTTATGAAGTGTTAGTTTTGTCGATAGACAAAGAGTTCTTAAACCTAATTGCTAACTAAGCCCGTAGTACAACCATTTTTTAAAAAAATCGGGGTCTTAACTTTTTTAAATTTGCAGTAAAATTAATAATTTGCAGTAAAAAATCGGACCGTCTTGAAAGTGGCACCAATGGAAAGGCCATTCGCTCGCCTTGGCCAGGCCGTCAGCACCTACTGCTTTGTTGTTTTTGAGACGCTTGACTTTAACCTTGTCATGGCTAGGTGGTGGAATTTCCACTCCATCATCGTGGATTGGTGGTGTCGGACTGCATTCTCCAAGGGCCGAATTGTTGGGATCGTCGCCCGCAAGCAGATTGGAAAAATGCTGCGTCCATTATCTTAATGCGCACTGCGTATCTGTAAACAGATCACCATTTTCATCTCTACAAGTGGATGCTCCGTGCTGGAAACATTGGATGCTTAACCTGTTGGTAGAATATTCGAGCATCCTTCTTGCCCTAGTACACCTAAATTTTTTCACGCTCACGCTTTTTTTGTTCTCTTTTTTTTTTGTTACGTCTGAAAAGACATATCTCCGTCTTTCTCTTTTCGCGATAGTTTTCACGCATGGCACGCGTTTCAGCAAACGAAGTTTAGAGGTTGCGGGCGCCGAAAACCAATGGCTACCTCAACAACAGTGCGCATGGAGTGGGATATATGCGCCCAAAGTCCGCCAGCGTCATCGAGTTCAGAGTTAGGTTGGTTGAGCGCAACCGCGAGTTGAGCGGAGTTGGCCTCGACGGTCCGTTGTGATAGCAGCAGCTTATCGACATCTAGCTTTCGTTGCATACCAGTGCGTATATTCATCGCATTGCACAATCGCATGCGGATCTTGACTGCAACAAGATAATGGTCGGATTCAATATTAGGTCTGTTACCTACTCTAAAGTTTTAGTCCAATTTACCAGTTTTTACCAGTTTTAGTCCGAGAAGCGTTCCCGTACGCGAAAAAATGGTAAAAGAGAGTGCAATCGAGAGAGTTAAACATTTCCCCTCCTTGTCAAAAGTTGCAAGTTTTAGTCCGAGAAATTACTTCGGGTAAAAATGGTAAAAGTGTCAAACAGCTTAAAATCAGCTGTTTACAAGTTAGCAAAGAAATTGCGAATCAAAACTTCTTTGAAACTATTAAAATGGAAACCAGAAACATGGGAAAATGTCCAAAAACTAATATAAATGCTAAACATCAGAATTACTTTCAATATTATTAAAAATCTCAAGAATTTCGTTTGCACTGCCGATGTTCCATATCAAGCCAACGCTGGACAAACATTCTTATTTGACAGTTTTTACAATTTTGGTCCGAAAAGCGTTCCCGTACTTTTTAGTGTTTTACTCTATTTTCGAGAGATTTTTTCTTACTCTCAGACTTTTGACAGTTTTACCATTTTTGGTCCAAAAAGTACGGGAGTTCCCGTACTATTAAGTATGTTCCCGTACTCTAAAGTTTTAGTCCAATTTACCAGTTTTACAGGTTTTAGTCCGAGAAGCGTTCCCGTACTCTAAAAAATGGTAAAAGGGAGCAGTGATGGAATTTTCGATACAATTGTACTTTTTTCAGTACACTACCCATATCAAAAGTACGTAAGTACCCCGGAGGCATTTTCAGTACTATTTATGCAAAACCAACATTATATGTTTCATGTTATTTAAATTGTTTCAAAAAATACAAAATTTTTTATTTCTTCTACTCTTAACTTGACAGTTAATACGAGCAACCGAGTGTTTTTGTGGTTAATTCTAGGAAAACTGGTTTTTCAACTGCTTCAAATATAAATGTAAAAATTCGTAATTTCCTTATGAATTAATCTGATGTTACAATGGATGAATAGATAAAAAATTAAAATTATAGCGCATTTGAACAGCACTAAAGTTATATTTTAGGAAAATCTTTATCTCGTGTTTAAGGCGTTTATCGTGTTCTTTATGGAAATGCGTTGGCTGCATCAAAACCCAAGTGAAATTGATAAGTTCTATAAATCATTACTTTAGCAATAATTTCAAATGTCTCCCGGAAAGAAGACATTTGAAATTTTTGAAAATTCTGTAGTACCGAACAGGATATTACAAAATATAAAAGCGAACTTCTTAGTCGAATGGTAAGCATACTTGACTGCCATCTTAAAAGTCCTAGGTTCTAATACCGGCCTGACTGTAAACCTTTAACTTTTATAACGCTTTAACTTTTCTTCAATTCTTTCATTATTTGAAATCAACTGAAATTCACATATTCAATTGAAATTCAAACTTCTTTAATATGGATGACATGTGGATAGGAACCAAGGCAGACTAAGTTGAATGGGTTTGATAAGTAAAGTCCTTGATTTAAAACTTTAACAAATACTACCCAAAAAAACAAGCCAAATATTAAGAAAAAATAAATCAGTTATGCTAAACTTTACCCGAATGTGTATCAGAATGTTTAAGAATATGTGTTTTAGAAAAGTTTCTTAAGCTAAAAATTAACTTAATAAGCCCTTGTTGGAAACATTTTTAGGCGAACTGGAGGAGTTTTATCTTACCGCATTCTGCAGTGCTGAATATATTTTTTTATTCTAAAATTTGCTTAAATCAAAGTTGAGAAACCATATACAATATAAATCTATTTCAACTTGAATTCAAACAAGAGATCCTCTTACTATAAAATTCAATTATAATTCTTGTTATAACACTCAACTATCTTAAAAGATATAAAAAAAATATTTCTAATAATAACGAAGATAGACAACGAAGATTGTAAAGTTGTGTAAGAAAACTTTTTCTAAAATCAAGATTCAATTTTATTTGTAACAATATGATATTCTCGTAAGAATATAAACTTTTACTTCAAATATATTTAAAATTATATAAATAATGGATCGAATGCAATTTTTAAAATTATCGATACGATTGACTTCAATTTAGTACTATTTTCAGCTTGATTCGTTACGAAATCCAAAAGAGCAAATGCCATCACTGAAAGGGAGTGCAATCAAGAGATTAAAAAATTTCCCCTCATTGTCAAAAGTTGCAAGTTTTAGTCTGAGAAATTTCTGTGTTTTTCCCATGCAGAACAGTGGAGAACAGACCCCTGGAGAACAGTGAAACGGCACTAAAAGTCATAAGAATATCAAAACTCAAATTTTATAACTACTTACCTCTGGCATGAGGTAGTGCCACATCAAAATTAAATCTAGTATTTAATAGAAAATCAGCCCAATCATGAAACATTTTCTCTCGGGAGTTGTAAGTGGGAGTATCCGCTTTTAAAAGTTAAAATACTTTTTGGAAATTTTTAATGCAATTTTGTTCATCAGCCGCCAATATTCATGAGTGTTAAATTAAAAAAAGAGATATCTTTATCTGCTATCTTAAAACCGGAAACTCCCATTTACAACACTACATGTTATATTTGCCTATATCAACTGATAATGAAAACACATTGTTTGATTGTTTTGCTGTAAAAAAGTTTCTCTTTATTTTAAAGAATTTTAACTTTGTCTCATCATGCTTTTGCACATCATCTTTTCATCAATGGTTTAGAACAATGTTCATAAAACGAACACGTCCAGCTGAAAAAAATATGTATAAAATACCTTAAGAAATCTTCGATACACTTTAAAACATCAAAAAGAACGAAAAAGGCACAAAAAATTACTAATACTAGTTTAGAAATAAGAATTAAAATTACAAAACTGTTATGGACTCGCTTGGGTAAATAACAGTTATATTCTAACGAACTAAAACAAAATCGTTTCATTTGTACAATAATAAATTTCACTGAAAATAAAATGAGGCATAGGCTACAAACAAACAAGAGGGAGTTAATAAATTATAAGCTTAGAATAAAATCAAGAAAAAATAATAATGATGAAATGAGTTAATTAAACGAAAAGTTGTGTGAAATGAGGCATGAACGTTTTTTACAGTTGAGGCAGAAAGAAATGAAATGAGAACTAATGGAACAAATGCAAAAATTTCAATAAAATTAATTAATTAATTATCTAACTAATAAGTTTAAATTTACAACAACAATAATAAATGATTAGCTATCATCAAAAAATATCACATTTGGTTTTTGTCTGTTTTGTATAAAAAATCCCTAGTTTTGTTTTTTTTCATTTTGTATCGCTTGGTACACATGTGCATAAAATGGCGTTCATTAATAAATGCATTTTATATGTATGTATAAGTATAATAGAGTAAATAATAATAATAATAAGTAATAATCACATATCGTTCGATATTCAAGTAGTAATAATTTGTATTTGTTGCTTATTTCTTTAAATATATATATATATGTATTTTGCATAATAATAGATAATGTTTTAATGATTTACTCAGATTTTTAACTTTGGGCTTAAACGTTAAATGCCTAAATAACTCTTTCGATTTTTTATTTTATATATTAAATAAGATTTTGAATATATATAAATATAAGTTATAGCGTTTTAAAGTTTTGCATTTATTAGATAAGTTCTTAGAAAAGTTCTTGTTTTCTTTTATATAGATTTTGGGAAATTTTTTGTATAATTAATTGCAAGCGGTTTTAGAAGTTTCTTGAAAATAAATATAATATTATAACTATGTTTGACATTTTTATTTTTTTTTTATAAAAAATTATATAATTAATAATATTTTGTTTTAATTTAAATTTGCAAGTTTAGTTTTGTTCATATTTTATATCAACTCATTTTTTAATTAAGGAATAAATTTATAAGCAGAACTAATTGAATAAGATTTTTTAAATAATTAAATATTTATTTCAAAATTTTGATTTGTTTTAATATTTAAAATAAATTAGAATATTTTTAAACTCATGCAGTTGTCTTGGCCCCAGACAATTTAATCCATAGTTGTGGCCCTCGAAACACAAGAGCGTAAAATGTGTTTTACTCTCATAGCTAAAGCGGCGAGTAGAGCATTCAACATCAATGCATTTTTTTGCATATATATGTATAAATATATGTCTAGTCTATGAAATAATATATACTTTAAATTTCATGCTTGTCGCTAGTGTAGACAAAGTTTCTTGCTCAACTCTTAAAGCTAATTTAAAACTAGACGCTTTGCATTATATAGCGCACATTGTTGTTGTTGTTGTTTTATTTTCAATTTTTTATATATTTGTTGTGTTTTAAGCATCTTTTTTAACAGTATAATTCAGAGCTTTTAAATAGCTAAATAATAATGGTTATTTACATATACAATTAGAGTTACATTTTGTTGAAAATGTCTTTCACGATTTTTTGTTTTTTTTTTTTTTTTGTTGTATGAAGACCAAATTTATTTTAAAAATCTTTCAGTTTTTTTCGTATGAAGTTAAAATTTAAGCGTCTTTATTTAAAGGCTTTCATAAACTTTTCTTTATAAAATCCAAGCAAACTTTTGCCAAAAATCTTTGAAGTTTTTCAGTTCAAAGTTTAGCCCCTTAATTAAATATTAAATAATATTTATGATTTGGTGTAATGAAATTTAGGGCTATTATTAATTTAGAACGCAATGAAATGATTGACTTAATTTGAAGGTATAAATTTTTACTTGTTTTAACAGTAAAATTCTAAATAAATCAATACAAGCTCAATACAATCAATAAATTTTTTGCAATTTGGTAACCAAAATGCGGCTAATCTGTTTGTTTACAATTTGCTTAAAACTCACATTGAATTTTGACATAATTTTTGACATATAATTTTAAAAATATTTTTGTTTATAAATATTTTCAAAATAACTGAAATTGAAAGAACATTTTATTGAAAAGTTTTCCGGTAAAGATACAGGTTAGCTTAACATAGAAAATATTTTAGATATAGTAAAGTTTTTAACTACCAACACACGTTGTTTTATATATAAAATATACATAATTATGTATACATCTTAAACATTTAGAGCATGAGAAGCATAAGAAGTATTATCGGAACACAAGACAATATTTTTTTATCAAAGCAAACAAAGTAACTTGAAGTAGGAAACTTTTAAACTTATTTTGATTTTCATGTTCATACTTTATAACATCACTTCAACAACATATGTATATATTATATAAAAGGTACTTAAAAGCTGTTTATTTAATGCATAAACTTTAAACAATGCCTTATATGAAACAATATCGCAAGTGTACACAATTTAATATTGGCTTTTGTGTCGTGTTTCTTTAGCATTTATGCAACAGAAACTGTTTGTTCAACAATGTTAAAAAATGTTAGATAGTTTTTCAAATTTAAGCAACTTTTTTAAGGTTTTCTTAAAATTTCGCACTCTAAATACAAATGGAAAAAACTGAATATTCTCAAGTTTTGAGTTTTTTGCTTGGAAACAATTCAATTTCAATTGTTTTTTTTTTTAATCGTTTGCTTAACTTATGTGTCGGGTTAACCAATGAGTCGATAAAAAGATCTAAAGAAATATTGACTTTGACCAGTACTTAAATAATCTCAAGAGCTCTTAATAATAGTAGCTTGACTTAAAACTGTGTCCTATGAAATCCACTCGCAGATATTTTCAAAAGATTTTCAATAAAAATAGTTCTGAGTTTTTCTCATGTTGAAATTTAAATAATTAACACTTTAGTAAACTGCTTCGAAATCTTTCCAAAACAGGTCTGTTCGCGTAGTCAAATGCAAACGAAATGTTTCAAAAGTTTTTAGTAGAAAGTACCTGAAAAGCGTTGGTTTATTGAGAGGATAGTGTAAAAGATAGGAAATCACATCTTCCCTCCTTTCAGGTTTTTATAAAGTATTTTCATGAAAAATTGCATGTTGATTTTGACTGATTTTGACAATCAAATTAATTATTTTTCACTTGAATTTTGTTTCAATTTCACTGTGTTAAATATGATTAAAATGTTATTCACAGGCACTAGATTGTCTGCAACATTTTGTTAACACTAAGTCTGTTCACGTACTTTACTTGTTAAAACTCGTAGGTGAGAAAAAAAAGGAGAATTGAGTAAAAAATTTTAAAAAGAAAAAAATAGCAGAAAAAATACGAGAACAGAAAACTTGTAGCTTGTTTCAAATTAGAAAAAATTTAGTGAATTTTTTTTTTTTTTTTGCAAACAATTTTTTTTTCGGTAGCTGAAAATTTTTGCAATTAAAAATTCTACTAGCAGTAACTTGTAAACAGCAAAAATTGTTCATAAGGCTCATGTCAGAGTGAGCACTTTAAGCAAAGCGATACTTGAAGCTTTGCTTTTAGATGCTATATGCACTGCTATTCTGAGTCAAAGTGAAAGCGTTTTTTTATAACTAGAAATGCTGAATCATTCAATTTTATATTTTAAATTCCATACAAATCATTACAAACATCTTTTGAACGCTTGAAGCTTTGAAAGTAGCTACATGTAGCTTTCAAGCAAAATTTTTGGTAAAGCCTTGATTTTTATTTGATTCTAAAATACATTCCATAGATGTTAATGCAAGAATTTGAATTAAATCTTTAATAAATTCACGTTAATGCCTTCACCATCAACTTGAAAGTTATTATTCAAGTATTAATATCGTAGTATAAGTTGTTAACTACCGTTTACTCAATCATTTCAAATGACAGCGCTTTCGATTACCTTCAATGACATGTCTGTATAAAAATAATGGCTTCTGTCAGCGAGAAGGTAATTGAGGAATGAAATTTTCTCGATTACTTTTTTGACTCCAGGTAAGCGAAGCTTTTGCTGGGTGGCTACTTTTCTCTTTCACTCTTTTTAATTCTTTCTTCGACCTCTCTTGTTGCTTTTTTTTCGAGTTTGTGAACGCTTTTCAAGCAAAAATTTGTAACATTTTTTTATTAGTGAACAAACCTACTATTTTGAAAACTTGGAACCTTTCTCGAGTTTCAAAACATAAATTCAATTAATTATAGAAAAATATTTCGAAAAAAAATGTATAACGAATCAGTTTTTTAAGCAATTTCACAGATAAATTTATAAGATTTCCAACAACTATTACAAACTGAGTAAAAAAATTACTGAATTTTTGCATTAAATTTTTGCGCCGGTTAAACATTTTTCATATCAAATATTACAATACAAAAAATACTATAAAATAAAATTTGTCGTCGCTTTAACTCAGTTTTAATTAGTGATTAATTGATTTAACGTTGGTTTTTTAAATATCAAATCTTTAAAGCAGTATAAAGTTGCTCAAATAACAGTTGTGTTCAGTTTTTAATTAATATGCGATATATATGCGTACCTTTTGAGTTAGCAAGAATTTCTTTATGTTGAGTAACTGACAAATATATTCGTACATAGTTAAACTTAGCATTGATAAGTATTTTATATGAATATTTCTACACATAACAAGCATTTTTTTATGCTTATAATGATTTTTTTAATTTGTTTTACTTATCGTGTAAACTATAGTGTATATGTCTCATAACATTAACTCCTCATTGTCATCATTGACAACTGCTTTATATAAATTTCATTTGTTTTAAGATTTCTCTTTTGCTATTTTTATAATCTCTTATGTATGAATAGTTTCTCTTAGGAGCATATTAAACAATCAATTAGTAATTATTTTTAACTACATAAATAAATTATTTTATCATGAAAGCAAAAACTATTTCATATAGTTTCGATGAAAGCTTAAAATAATTTTTTTATGCTTATATACTTGAGTTTTAAGTTTGTTTTAGTTGAGTGCGAAAGCTGAAAATTGAGTTGCTTATTATAGTGAAAATAAATATAGAAAACATTGACAAAGTCGGTATCAAATTTTGTCTTTACATACAACTCAACCGTTTAGCTTATATATAGGCTTAACTTAGCTTAAAAATTTAAATTATAAAAGCCAAATAGACAGAGAACAATTTTGACGAGCTGCTACATATTTTGGAGCGTTTCATTTAATTTTTTTTTTTCTTTTTTTGCAAAATTTTAATTTTTTATTTTTTTTTTTAACAACAAAACTCATCATCAATTTATAAAATACAATTGAATATTAAGTTTGTAGCGCATTCTTGTTTATATTATTTCTTTTTATAAACGCTTTTATAATTATGCGAACATTTCTTAAGCATTTAGCTACTTTTAGTATATAGCATAAAGTCAGCATAAAGTCTGCCTAAAATACATTATTTATTAATTTAAAATAAATTCTATAAAAATAAAATCAATATATTTGATTCATATTATTTTAAATTCAAAGAAGTAAAATAATATACTTTATAAAACTTGTTAATGAAAACTAAAAAACACCAAAAAATTGTATAAATTATTTTTTTCTTTATATTTTTAAAACATACATACATACATACATACATTCACGGACACTTGCACAGATCTACAAAGAAATTTTTAATGCATATTTTTTTTAGCATACCATTCACACAGTTTATAATTTTACATTCATTTATTGAATTTTTAAAGGAATTAAAAATAAATTAAAAATTTTAAACTATAGTAAACTAGATTAAAAATTAAAAGATTAAAAACACTCAAATTTACTGTGTTTTTTTTTTAATTTTGCTGCAGTAGAAAAATTAAAAATTTTAATTATCTTTATTATTTTTGTTTGTTTTTTTTTCTATACGATTCAAATTGTAACACAACAAATGTATTTTGTTGTTTTTGTTCATATAAGAAGGTTTAAGAAAAAATATTAAAACTTAAAACTATTTTCAGAGGTGTAAGTTAAGAGGGTTGTCAGGGTCACCGTCGTCGGTCTGTTTATAGTTTGTAGATATACTGAAGTTAAGTTAAGGTTCTAAAATAAATGTCTGAAATTTTTATTTATGTTTACTAATAAATAAAGCAGCTTACAAAGCTGCGAAGTAACGTTAAGTTGAAAAGTTGTACTTTATTAAATAGAAGATTTGTTAAATTACATACTTTAATTTTTTTAAAAGTGCATCAACATGCTGGTTAACATGCTCACAACCACAACATTGCAAAAATATTTGAATTTGAGCAGAATTTGAAGTTAGCTCGAAATATACACCAAGCACAAAATGAAAGCAGTTAAGTAAAAAAAGAAACTTAGAAGAAAACATTTCAACATTTTAAACTTAACGTAGTGATAGCATATAAAATCAATTACACATTACATTGGATTACTTAGAGAGAGAGAGAGAAAAAAAAAACTATAAGCTTAAATTAAAAATTAAACTATAATAAGTATGGCTAAATTAATTTTGTCAGTATGTTTTTTAAATTTCTTTTCTAGCAAAACAGTCAATGGTGGGTAGCGCTTGTTATTATTTATGGTCAATTGGTAAGGATTTAGTTATTAAATATACAATTTAAGCAAATATTTTTTTGTATACAAAATTCTTTAAAAAATAAAATACAATAGAACTTTTTTTTGTGGCAATTTTGAAATTTCAACTATTTTAACAATGAAATTCAAGGAAATTCAGTTTTATGTAAGTAAACAAAATCAATTTGCATATGTTTACAATAATATTGATAATAATAATAATAATGGTAAAAGCAAGTGCGGTGACGCGCAATTTACAACAATGCTTTGATAACACTAAAAAATTTTGTCACTCTAGTTTTTGTGTTGTTCATTGTTTCACCGCGTGTCTGCATGTTGCTGTATTATATATGTAGTTGCAGTGTTTACCTTGCTTGATTGCATTACAATGTTTTATTTAAAAAGTATACTTTATGTTTAAATATTTTGTTTTAAAAAAAAAAGTGCAGAAATAATGAAATGTATTTTAATGTTATAGCTCATCGAGTTAGTTATTCTTCATGACAATGCGTTGTTGTTGCTGTGACTTCCGTTGGGATTTATTGTTGCTCGAGTCGCCAGTCATCTTGCTGCGCACATCTAAACGATCAAATATGCCCTTGGAGCGTGAATTTGAGCTGCTGCCATCTCTGCTGTGATTATCGCGATGATTGCCGCCACTGCTGCCATGACGATTTCTGCTGGATGTGCTGGAGCTATTGTTGTCATCTTCACGGCGACTTGATGACGATGATGATGATTTTAGCACAACTCTACGATTGGCTGTTGCAAAAGGTTTTTGGTTCGTTTGTTGATTTCTTGAACTAGCATTTGAAGAGGATGCATGATAGTTGTTTGATTTGTTACTTGTTTGCTGTTGGTGTTGTTGGTAATGTTGTTTGCTAGGCTCGGGCGTTGGTGTACGCGTGCGTGGCAACTGTTGTGGTGGTGGTGTGGGGGAAGCTAGCAGGCGATCCTCCTCATCCAACATAAGTTCATCTTCATCGTAATCCAGCTCAACCTCATCGT
This sequence comes from Tetanocera ferruginea, assembly GCA_958299015.1. Classification (NCBI taxonomy): domain Eukaryota; kingdom Metazoa; phylum Arthropoda; class Insecta; order Diptera; family Sciomyzidae; genus Tetanocera; species Tetanocera ferruginea. The sequence goes on along the minus strand of OY282643.1, from coordinate 130,147,594 downwards.
CACTGGGTGACGACAAATGGCGCGAGTATTTTGACGACATCGTTGTTGGCGCAACTACTGCAGTTGTGGGTGGCGTCGAAGACATTGTATCTTGCTTCTGCACTGGCTTAATTATGGCTGTATTACTGCCAGAAACAGCTGCACCAGCTCCACTTACATTAGTTAAATGTTCGTTTAATGTACGCTTTGCTTCAGGCAGTATTTTTGCTGTAGGTATTTGTTTGCGTTGCTGTTGTTGATGATGCTGCTGCTGTTGCTGGTAGTGATGATGATGATGTTGATGTAGCTGTTGATCACCATTATCTTCGTTATCACGCTGCTGCTGTTTCTTTTTTAATGAAATTATTTTACTTTCTGTGACAATTATGGGTTTTAATTTCTGCAGTTGCTTTTGGTGCTGATCCTCGTTGCTTGCGCTACTTGGCGGCGTAGGTTTATCCTAGAAATTAATGGTTAAGGTTTATGTTAGGAAAGAGATAATGATATTTCTCATTTTTTTAAGATTAACTAAGAATCTTAAATCTTAATACTTTTAACTAAGTTTTTTAACTAAGAATTTAACAATTTGAACCAAAATATTAAGTAAAAAACAAAGTGTTCAATATTAAGGATATAAAGGAATATTATCTTAAATTAAAATTTCAGGATATTATGCGAACAGATAAATTTTAGTGGTATCAATTTTCTAATATTTCTAATAATGTGCAGTTAAACGTCCTTTTGTATTTATATTTTATTATAACGATGAAACAACCTTAATGACGCAAGGTAGCCAATAGACATTCTTGATAATTTTATTAATTATTTTTTTTTTATTTAATTTGATTGCTATTTATTTTGTATATTCAACTATTTGTTTTTAATAAACTGCTTATTCGTACAATAAGATTAAATCTCTTGAAATCCAACAATTGTGTGGAGTCGCTTCGAACCCCATTATTTATTTTTAAACCATAAATTAATAGAAACAACTCTACTTACCTCACTCAGCTTAACTTCAGCCGCTCTACGTCGCCGCATTTCTTTGTCTCTTAGGATCTTCTCGCGCAATGTTTTCTGTTTCTCAATTTCTAAACGATAGACGCGAGTTTCCTCATCTTCTTCCACCTATAAAAATAAAGAAGTTATGATTTCAGCATTTAGTTATTAAAAAGGCTTAAAGCTTATTTTCAAAATCAAGCATTTACTTGGCACATTCTTAAACTTACATCATTTCTATCTCTATCGCCACCACGACGCCCACCACGCATTGGTAATGGAGACAAGCTACGTCTGCGCTTGCCATAATTTGCCGCACCGCCTCGATTTTCGTAATCACGATCTCGGCTATTGCCACGACGAAAACGATTTCCACGATTACCATTTCCAACTCCAACGCCAGGACGATCTCTATCACGCTCCCGCTCACGACTGTTGCCTCGTCCAAGTCGTTCATGGTTACCTCCACGGTCACGTTCGCGCTCTCGATCGTTGAATCTCTCACCAGATCCACCACCTCCACTACCAACGCCACCAGTACCAATTCGCTCCACTCGATCCCTGTCGCGTTCGCGCTCTCTATCGCGTTCTCGCTCAAAATGTCTTTCAATGCCACCAACACCACTACCACTTGGACCAATATTTCGCTTAGGTGGTGAGTAGCTACGTTCACGCGTATGACTTCGCGAACGGCTGTGACTGCGACGCACCGTTGAAGGTGGCGATCGTTCGTGGCGTCGTTTTTCGATGTGCTGTCGATTTTTATTGATAAACTCTTCCTGCTGACGCAACAACTCTTCATCACTTTGTAAATGCGATACGTGGCTGCTGATGGTGGACATAAATTGAGTTTCTTTAATAAATTTGCTGGTGGCCGCTTCAACGCCACCTTTAAAGTTTGGATTTATGAGCACTTTACTGGGCCGCACAGCAGTTTGCTGCAGTGGATTATTGGCCAATGGTAATGGCTGTGTGGAACCGGCACCGGTTGGAGGAATGCAACCGCCTGCTGTTACATTTGCCTGTGACATTTGCATTGCTGTCGCCTGCGACTGCGGATGACGCATGTGCGGTCCATTGCCAAAATTACCTGGATTTAATGGCATACCATGTTGTGGACGTTGCATGCGCATACCTGGTCGCATGCCATGCGACATGCCAGGCATTTCAGGACGATACATTGGTACTCTTGGCGGATGTCCATGCAGAGGTCCAAAATTTTGGTTAAATTGAGGCGCACCACTAGCATTGTAGTCGCGCGGTACTGCTGAGTACATGCTGGCTGGATTTGGATGACGAAAGCCACCTGGACCACCGGGCCGATAACTGGGATAGGAGTGTCGCGGCTTTAATTGCGGTGGATGATGTGGATTGTTGGGATCGTGCAGATGGGGATGATTTTGAGTGTTGGGATTATGTTGTTGTGATTGTGGACCCGAGGGTGCATTGGTACCAACGCCAACGCCCGGTGTGTGTGTTGCATAGGGATGAGGCGGTTGTTGTTGTTGTGACAGGAATTGACCTGGAATAAGGGATGATGTTGTTGTTGTTGTAGAGGGTATTTGAGGCAAAAGTTCTGTGGTAAGCAGATGCGGCATTGGCTGCAAGTGCGAATAATGTGCAATGAGTGGGAAATTACCGTGAGGGGGATAGCGTAGGAGTGGACGCTGGCCAGGATAAGGACCGCCACGCATTAAATGTGGGCCGCTGCTGCGCAACAAAGGGTTGCCGCCTCCACGCTTGCCATGCATAAATCTGGGGTGAGTTTTATCTGGTAGGGAAAAAAGTTGGCAAAATTAAAAAATTATTAAATTAATAAATCAAAAAGTTGGTTCAATGAATATTATGGGTTTTAAAAAATGTTTTCAAAATATTACCTGGCGACAATCCGGCCATGTGTTCGATTTCGCGTTCGCTAGTTGTCTTTATATTAGTGCGTTCTTCACGCTCATCATCGGGATCTTCGCGTGGATCAGAGAATTCACCACTCATGGCTGTGCCAACAGTTGAGCTTTCTTGTGAGCTCTGTATCAGTGAAGAGGAGGAATCAGTTAGCATGCCCGTTGAGCAGCTTATAACAGAGGAATGCTCCAATTCTAGCTCCTTGTTCGAGCTGGATGTGACCTCATCTGTATAAGGATTTATTTGCTCGTGCGGTAACAGCTGCATATGTTGTGAATGCAGTTGCATTTGTTGGTAGGTGTGGTATTGATGCTGTTGTTGTTGATGTTGTTGTTGTTGATGCAGCTGTTGTTGTTGTTGCAGCTGTTGTTGCTGGTGTGGCGGCTGTTTAAACTGCTCTGTATTTTGATTCTTAACAGGTGACTCCTCACTGGTGGAAACATCCGAATCAAACTGTGTAATAGTTGAACCAGCATTTGTTGCTGCGGCCGTTGACGAAACTTCAACATTGCTATCCAGCGTTGGTAATTGATTATTTAAGCTTGTCATTTTAGCGCTACTCGTGGCACTAGTATTGCCATTGAATTGTTCCTGTTCATTTATCTGTGACTGCACCCATTGCTCAGCCTCTGCCTTGAGCTGTTGCTTTACCTCATTGGTAACATCTTTTTCTAATTCTGTGCGAGAAATATTAAATTAAAACAAAAATTGCCACATATGTTAAAAATCGTAAGGAAAAACTCACCATCGTCTGAGAGCAGCAACTCATCCTCATCAGCACCATAAAGTGCATGATCATCAATATCATCGCCTAATTCATAATTAAGTAAATCGTCACTGCAATCAAAGAGCATAAAATTTGCATATTTATAACTTTGCATTACATAAATTGATATATTTATTTTTTTTATTTAATAAATTTTGCATGTTTTTCAACTTTTTTTTTAACTTCACACGCTAAAGGAAAAAAATTGACCCCCTGCAAAAATAGATTTTTCACAGCCCCAAACACCATTCTGGGAACTTATTCTCAAGCAAATTATGTAATTTATCACAATTTAATAACTTTAAAGCTGGGATTTGTGCAATTTTTATACGAATTATTCCATTTTTTTATTTATAAAAATTCATACGCAAACTTACTTCAAGTCGGACATTTTGATAATCACATAAAAATTCGATGAAATTATTTGACAACTTATTTCATATTCAGCTACTGTATTTACCTATGCGTTGTTTCTTTCTAAACTGGTTAAATGCTGCAGTGTGTACAAGAGTGTGAAGCAACGAGTATATAATATATTATAAGAAATGTCGACAGCGCAATTTGTATTAGGAAGTGTTTGTAAATTTAGTCAGTGAACTGATTTACCGATAAAGCGTTTCTATTTACGTAGCACTGTTTAATACACACAACTGAACTGCTTTGTCGACGATAATAGCCCCAGTGAAACTTCAAAAAGTCCAGCACAAAAACATGCTGTTTTTGTTTTGATTTGAAAACATTTAGTTGAACTAATTTTTAAAATTTAGGCATGGGCGGACATCATAAGAAAAACCTACGCGCTGAAAAAGCCAAAGTTAAACTAAAGGGTGCCAAACTGCCCAGAGGTCTAAATGTAACAAAGACTGATTTTAAAGTGCGTAAAATTACGATACGCGATCAACTCAAAGATTCGCAATATGTGGAAGGACAACGTGTGGTCGATTTGAAGGAGACTCTTAGTCGGCTTAAGCATCATAGCTCCTCATACCGCATGGAAGCTCTGCGTAATCTCAAAGTTAGTCTTGCTGCCGCGGATACTAAAATTTTATCCAACCTCAACGCACTGACGCAAGGTATTTCGGCCATCTGTCTGGATCTAGATAAAGACACTCGTCGTGAGTCCTTCAAAGTGCTGAGTAGCTTTTTAAATGCACTTACAATAGAGTCGGTTACGCCTTTCTTTCACGTCATCTCGTCCTACTTACGCTGTGCCATGACGCACATACAACCGAGTATTCAAGAAGATTCACTACTTATGTTGGATGTGCTGCTGCAGCATGTGCCACATTTGATAGCGGAAAATAGTGGCAAAATATTTCAAAACTTTCTGGAAATGATATCAAAAGTACGTGCTGAAGGTGACAAGGCTGGACGCATGCTTACCGTCAATATGGGCAATAAACAAACCACAATTGTTTGGCGTTCCAAAATACTGCAGCGGCTGCAACACATGTTGCACATACTAGCGGCGAACAAGAAATTGCGCTCTTCAGGTGGCGTTGGAGCTGGCAACAACCTGAAGCAACTGACACATACATTTAACAATAAAGCACCACAATATTTTCCACTGTTGCGTGCATATGGCATTGGTGAAATGTGCGATCTGAACGCTATATTTTGCAAGTCCGTTAGTGATGCTTCAAACAAGGCGGCATTTCTAGGAGGCAGTAGTATAAGTGGTTCTGCACGAGATGACTTTGAGGTGCTGCAACGCTATGTATCGCACTTAATGCCACTGCTACTGGAAACCTGGTTAGAGGTGCGACCGCAAACAACTACAACAGCATCAGCAACTGGCCATTTGATACTGTCATACGATGCCGCTTTTGCACTTAAAGTGGTGCTGGATATCATTAAAAATCTATGGACTCTAGTAGATATACATGAACAAGAGGTCAATAACACAGACTTGAGCAGCTGGTATCGCGGAGAATATGCAGAGTCCTTTGCGTCGCATTTCATGCAAGCAGCTTTTCCCTATCAACAGTGTGAAATAAACGGTACACTTAAAATAATGTGAATTATTTTCTAATTATAAATATCTTTTAATTTCTCAGTTAAAGCGAACTCTGAAAACAGCTCAGCGCGCGGCAGACAAAAATCTAAGAAAGCTCAACCCGATGCTGGCGGCCAGTTTTGCATACAACAAAACGTCAATCTAGCTTATCTTATGTCCCGCTTCTTCGATCAAAACATTGTGGGTCAAGCAAGTCATTTCAGCAGCTTGCTGCAGTACCTGACAACAATTGTGGATAACTTGAAGGCGTATCCTTTGGAAAGTTTCATCTACTTGGAACCCGCTTTGCGCTCGATTTTGTATCAAAACGGACTACAGTTGCTTCAAGTTGATGCAGCGAAGGAGCGTGCATTGCTCAACAGCACTATCAACGCCTTTCTTACCAATCAATTTCCAACCAACGAAGGTGTGGCGGCCAGAATTCTTGTGCTCATATGTGACATTGCTCAAAATGCGCAGCTATTTGCTGGTTTTGATGCCGAAGATTTTAATCTCTTCATATCCTATTTGCCGCAACTGCTGCTGCGCCCCTCAATTACTGAGCAGGCGCTACTCTCCATGTCCAACTTGGGCAAGCAAAAGAATGCTGTTTTTGCTCAAGCGCTGCAACAGCTTGTCACACCTGTCATAGAGAATCTGCAGAAAATTCAGGTGCAAGGCGCTTGCAATGCTTTCGAGGGCAAGAAACACATTATGAATTTATTCTATTGGTTGGATTGTGCTTGGAGCCGAGATGTACAGTGCGGCTTGAAGCAGAAAGTGCAGGATTGTGTGACGGACAAACGTATTGCGGGATATTGCAATTTCATCATTAGCAAAAGTTAAAAGGTTGTTTATCGTTGATTTTATCTGCTTAAAGCAGCAATAGTAAAATAAAGTTTAATTCGTAACTGAAAAATTGTAAAAAGATCCGGCTCATGTGCCAAGTTGTATTTAAGGGTCTGTCTTCACGTAAATTCGGTTGCAATGAAAAATAAAATTGTCTAATAAAAGTTAGTCTAAATATTTAACTCAAGGAATAATTTATGTCCTTTGATTTCGTTGCTTTCACATTTCCATGAATTCCCGAGATGAATGGAATATCTTTTCAAATATCTGCATATTTCTTAAAGTATTTTCTTCTTATCTCATTGAAATGTTGATCTAAAAATATATTTCGACACAAGCAAATTATATTTTGTCTTAATATCTATATTTTTTTTGTAATAACAATATCTAAGATTTATCAATTGGCTTTTTAAAAATGTGCACAGCCTGTCAACTAATTTAATTCGGCCCAACTCACATTTACAAATAGAATAGTTTTTCCCAGGACGAACTACGTTTTATTCTTCTTAATTTTCGGCTTAAATCGATCTAGCACAGATGGAGCGCTGGGCGTCTCCAAAGGTATAAAGTTCTCGTTAACCACGCCGTGCTCCTTTATAATTTGCTTCTTAGTTTCACGCACATCTTCAATGAATTCCTGTCAACAAAAAAGCATTAAAATTAAATTTTCTTAAAACCCTCAAAACTCTCGCAACAAACCTTTCGCTTCATATCCTTTACTATTTGTTTATTGCGTGCCGCCTTGACGCTGCCACCACGCCCCTTCATCTTGTGTCGCGACTTAAAATCGATCTGCGGTGGTTTCACGAAGAACAACGACTTCTTTGCTTCGACTTTCTCCTGCAATGTTGGCACATCGACACCAGCAATTTCATTAGGATTCAATGTTATAAGTTCGGGCGGTATCTTTTCCAACAGCGAATGCACTTCATGTTCCCTGCGTTGTGATCTGGTTTGGAATGGATTGTCTTCGAGCGCATCATAATTAGGCTCACCCGAACCAGGCACAAGTAACGATTGGAAACCCTTAGCGGTGGACACACCCAGTATATCTTCGTAGGCACAGAAACGCAAGCCATGCACAAAACCATCGCAACATTGACGCAGGTAAGGCGCTTTGGCGTTCTCACCAATCAATAGGTTAGTGTACATTTCACAGTAGTTGCCTTGTGTCAATGCCAACATGCCACGCTGTGATACATCGACTTGATTTGCAGGCAACCGAAGTTTATAAACAGCCAATGGACCATTGAGAGCACGCACATCCCACACCTTAACAGTGCGATCAAGACCTGCGGTAACCATGTGTAAGCCTTTGGGATCTACAGTCAGTGCTGACATGGGTGTAGAGTGGCACAGCAATTTGGCTAATGGCTCACGCACTTTTGGTGACCACATGGAAACAACACCTTTACCACCGCCTATACAGAGCACGCCATTCGCTGGATTTTGACGCATCAGACGTATTTCACCCAATTTTGTGTTGTAGTTGCCCACAAGTTCGCCTATGGAAACGTCTAACCAGGATACATAGCCATCGCGATTGCCGGTAGCTAGCAAAAAATGATAGGGCAGAAATTCCATGCGATTAACACGATACAAACGTTTGACGCAATGCAGTTCGGTGCCCTGATTGTCGTATATATAGACCCAATCTTTTTGTGCACAGGCAAACATGTTGGGCACATGCAGCCAAGCAACATCGGCCACCTCTTCCATTACGTTCATTTCGCAGTGCAGTTTTTTGGTGACCCAATCAAAGGCGGCTACATGGCCGCGCTTGCCGCCGAGTAACAAGTGACGTCCGTTTTTGGTATAGCGCATGGTATAGGGTCCAAAATCAAGATTTAATTTAAAGTGCTTGGCCGCTGCTTGTATGCTAACCTAAAGTATTAAAAGAATTGCATGCATTATGTGAGTTTATATTAGCCGTTAGCAAAAATAGCGCTTACATTTTGAACAATTTCCGATTGTCGATATTTAGCTGTAATCTCTTCTGCACCCGGCTCAATAGAACCTTCTACTTCCTGTAGCAGCAGTTCAGTACGTGCTGCCTGCTCTGTAGCATACTCCAAATAAAGCTCCTTACGTTTATGTTTGTCTTTGAAATGTTTTGTCTTTATGCCGGAAACGTCTACCTTTTCACCTCGTGAATGCTTATCGAACAACTCTTGCGGTATCTTTTTTTTCTTCACGCGTTGTTCTGCTTTTTTAGGTTTCAATTTGGAGCCTTTTTTCAAGGGTTTTTGTCGCGTTTGGTCCACTTTTATGATTTCACCTACGAAGTTTTGTTCGTCTTTGACTTTAAGTTTGATTTTTTTCACTTCGCTTTCCTCAACAGGCTCCTGGAAATAGCGCGTTGGCGCTGCTTTGGAGCGCTTCTTAAGTGTAGGCTTCACCCCAAGCGTCCTTGTTGTAGGTGTCATTTTCTATTCTCTGCTAATTGCTTTAAAAATATATACTTAATTTATTTATTCACTCCATAAAAATATGAAAACAAATTAATCTGCAGTGAAAACAAAACGTGCTCGTTTTATGACGTTTAACCAAATCAACGTAACGAACTGTCAAACTGTATTCAGACTGTATAGGGCAAATAATCTTTTATCCGCTTATATGCTGGGCACTGTTTAATATAAAGACAAACATATTATTTGTCTATCAAATAAGTACGTCAGGAATTTTGTTAAATAAAATGAAGAAATTTCATTTTGTTTTAAAAACTTAAAAAATATGTATCCCTAACATTATATGTGGTTTGAGTCATATTCTTAAAATCACTACTGTGCTTTAAGAAATTTAATTTAAAAAATGCAGCTTATTAACAGTTTTTATATTCCCTATATTTTTATCTCTCTTGAATCTGTGTTCAAAATTCTATTAAAAATTTTCTATAATATTTTCGCACATTCAAAAACTTAAAAAAGCTTATTGTTATTGAGTTTATATAAGCAGAAAAGCTGATTTTCTTCAAACAATATTTAATAAAAAAAAAGTCTTTTCAAAGAAGGAAATATTTTCAAGTTTTAAATAGGGGTGTTCGACGATTTTCGATGCTCATTGATGTTAAGAGACAAAAAAATCTCCGGTTTAATATCGATATTGCAATGTCTCTGAGGCTGGTTTGGTTTAAATTGGGCAGTTATAATGTGGTGAAGACTCAAACCCTACGCAAATTTAACGAAGAAAGGCAGTTTTGGACATGGAGCTTTTGAGACTGCTCCGAGCCTCAATTCTTTGAATTGATGGAAGAAATCCTTCCAAAAGCGTTTGGTTTTTAATATTTTCTATTAGTTTTTTAATATTTCCTATAAGTTTTTTAATATTTCCTATAAGTTTTTTAATATTTCCTATATTTTTGATCTACGATGTTTGTTCAATAATTGAGAGAGAAATCACTTTCGATAAAACTGTTCGTTCGACGTCGAAAATAAAATTTTCAAAAATAGAAAATATTTGTTTCGACGCTGTTTTGAGAGCGAGCGCGGGTTCAATGATAAGGGTAAGAGTGATTGAAAAACATCGATGTTTTTTGTTCGATAAGCATCGAGAATCGATATCAAGCCTTCAATGTCAACATTGATGCCATCATCGATAATTTTTCAACATCGAACATCCCTAGTAGCAGTAATTTTATGTTGTTTTTTTTGTTTTATTGGAGGGGATTTATACATTGCACCTCGTCGCATGAAACTTTCTTCAATTTTCTTTTAAAGTTTCATCTTTATATAACGTGTTGAAACTGCGTTGAAGAGATTTTCCTTTCAAACTTCAACCCAAACTTTTGTCGAATGACAAAATGCATCAAGTTGTATGGAAACGTCTACAAACGATGGACCGAGCAAAAAGTCAAAAATGTTTGTCTCTCATCGAACATGTATATCCGACTTCATTTTAAGCATACGAACGGTACTACATGAGCGTGGACATGACAGGTCCATCCGGCATGTAGTATCGTTTGGAGTGGCCTAATGATAAGGGGTCTGTCTACACGATGTAACGGCGTATTGCACGGTAGAACCCTCTTTATATCTTACTAATTTTCGACAAATTATTGAAAAATTATCAATTTATAACATGTCACCACTTATTAAATTAATTTTTATAGAAATTGTTCGTGCTTGAAACAATTTTACAACTATTTTAAAATATAAATATATTAATATCCATGCAATTGCTGACGTATTAATGTAAATATTGTCATTGATACCTGTCACCAAACTTCACATATCATTATGTGAAATTCGTAAAATTGACAATTGAGAATGTTGAAAAAAGTTGAGAAAAGTCACCGCAATATTGGACATGTGTAAAATGGCTCTATTTTATTAATTAATTTCTGTTTTAGAGGGGATTCTTCACTATACCACGTATACTTTGATGAATTTTGCCCAAAGAAACATAATAGGTCTGTTCCCGTACTTTTGTAGCAGAAATTCGCAAGTTGAAATATTTGAGAGAGTAAGTAAAAAAGTGCTCTCTTTGCGTGAAAAATTGCAAAAAGAACGGGAACAGGTTTTTTGCAAAAAGTTGCAACTTTTGATGAAACTTCAACAAATTTTTGGTGGCAGAATTGCTATAGTCGATATCTAAGGAAGAAAATACGCTAGTTGTTATTGGAAAAAATTATATAAAATATACTCACATTTTATTCTGCTTAATGTGTATGTGGAACAATTAATTTCTACTTTTCTCGACATGTTGCTTTAATGGCTGACATAAGCTGTCAAAATATTGCACTTGCTAATTGCTGCGAGTTTTGCAACTCCAAATTTGTGTAGCAGAAAATAGCAACATTTGACAAGGACTGGATTTCACATTTTCGCTCTCTTTTGCGATTTTTTTGGGTACGGGAACAGGAAATCGTAGAAAATAGCACGAATTCGTGCGAATTTGTACGAATGTTCAAGTACGGGAACAGACCTATTTCTTGTTGAAGATATCGATATAGTTATCATGATTATTCCACACTACAAACTCTATTACCGACAATATTTTTACAGCTTTCTCAGCTTTGTTCTATGAACACCACCTACAACACATAGCTGATTATCGTGATCTCGCTCACACTTAATTCATTCTTTGCGTCACTGTAGCAGAAATTACAATTTTTAAGGCGCGTTGCTTGTACTGCTCTAACATAAAATTGGTAAAATTTCAATTTAATAAGCGTGGCTGGGCAAAGTATCAAGAGGTAAGTTGTGTTTAAAAAGCCAATTTAATTACTCGCTAAGTGCGCTAAAGCCCACGTAAACCTGTGAAAACGTTGGCAAAATCAATGCAATATATGTGCCGGCTGAAGAGTTGTGAGAAGTAAGCGAAAAACAATAGAGAAAAATATTGGAAGTGAAAAATTTTTTGCAACTTACGACGGCGAATGGTGAAAAAAAATTTTGTCGATTTCTGCGCTGCTGTGATTCTTCAGATTCCGCTGCGTTTCGCTTTTACATGCGCTGCAACAACTACAACAACAAGAGAAAATAAAGCGTATAGCATGTGATAAAAGAGATAAATATAAGTGACAGTGAAGTCGGGAAATTATGATAGAAGAAGAATTTGAAGGGAATTTTCCAAAAAAGAAAAAGTCCCAACCGAAAAAGAGGAAGAAGCAAACGAGGCAGTGTAATTTTACGAATTTTGACAAAAATGTCGGATATGTGAAAAGAAATAAGTTAAAAAATCGAAAAGCCTAAAATTGGTTAAAGAAAGTGTGAATTAAATGATATTTTTGTTTTAATTGTTAATTTCCAAAAAATTTACAAACATTTTTCCATTAATGTGCGTCGATAATTAAGTAGTATTGATTGATGAAAATATGCGTTTAATTTTTTTTTATGGCTTACTAAACCATTGGCATGAACTGAATTTGTGAAAATTTTTATTTTTCTTATTATTGCAGAAAAATGAGCAGCTCCGAGGAAGTTTCCTGGGTCACCTGGTTCTGCGGTCTGCGCGGCAATGAATTCTTTTGCGAGGTGAGTCTGCTAAATTTATGCTATCTATTGAAAGCAAATAAGTCATTATGCGAATTTTGGAAGATTATAGTTTTAAGTGCTGTAGAGATGTAAAGCAATTTCCAATCAAACAGTGTTTGCTGCACGATATGATTTCCGATACGGCGAAAATTGCTGACTGGCAGCTCAAGGTGGGATTAATTGAATTAGGGATGTAGCCAAAAAATTTTTTTTGGGTTGTTGGCATTTATGTTAATATATCAGAGATTGACACGCCACGCCTTGCTTTGAGCAGTTAATATCAATGCAAAAGTGCGATATTGGTAAATATTGGCAAACATAACCAAATTGGTAGAAACTCTTACTGGTGCACTGCAAGAAAAGCTAAGACAATGCTCCATGCATTGATAATACATTCATTCTATAGTAGCGCAGTTTTAATGACAAATAATGCATAAGTTTAGAAGGGTACTTGATAAACTGAATATGCTTTTCTTGGCAACTTTCAGTTATCGAAATGAACTTTCCAATAATACCCTTTAGTTAATAAAATTAGAAAAAAATTAGTATAAAACGTTTGTACTATGGGTTGGATCAGCAGAGGATTGACTCTTTGGCACTCGTATCGCTACCAAGTTACGCCACAGCTAACACCAGAACATATTATGTACTTGATAATAATCATACAGTTAGCCCCCTATTGTTTGTTTACTAGCCACTTCCTCCAAATTGTTTGGAATACTACATATTAAATAAACTTCAACCCTTCGATTGATTCGAATTTAATCAGGACCATTATTTGGCTTCCGAGCAAAGCACGGAAAACAAGTTCATGAAATAAATGCGTCGTTTTCTTTGTGGATATTAGACAGGCGTTCAACGAGGTATGGCTAGCATCATTACTCTTCAAATCCAAGAAGATATTCTCTCATTTTAACTACAATAGCTATGAACCTTTTTTTTTAAATCGTGTGTAAAATTATAGACACTTCTAACGAAGTGCCTATCAGAAAAATCACGTTTTCAAAAGTTTGATATCGTCAAATATTTCCTTTAGGATTCAATCGTTATCCAGCCAGGACCAACCACATACTTAACTTTACACGGAACAATGCATAAATATAGCTAGAATTCGACTGAGAAAAACTTTATTTAGTATAAAGCATTATTTCAACAGAACTGATTTAACTGCACATCTGCTGTTGGTCAACCTTATATGGGTACCTGGACATGAAGGATTTAAGGGTAATGAAATAGCAGACGAGCTTGCTAGAAACGGTTTCTTGGTGACATCAATGGTTCAGAACCCAACAGACATGCCGCTAACTACTCTCAAGTTGCTGCTCAGCGATAATACTAATGAAAGCCAACACCAGATGGGCTGCACTCTCCACTTGAAGGATTTCTAGGTTTATCTGGCCGTCTCTTAACCTCAGCCGCTGCTCTCGAATAATAGGTTAGACCTGATAGGTTGACATGCAACCCGATTAAACCTTTTTGGTAACTTCTGTAGAAGCTGCAGAGATAAAGAGGGAGAAGAAATCATACCTCACCTTCTATGTTTCTGCCCCGCGCTCGCCAAGAGACGGCTACTTCTGCGTTTGGTTTGGTTTCTACTTCTGCGATTAGCTCTATGGCCTAGCTGCCCTACAGCCTTTCATATTTAAAAAATTTTATTTCTCAAGTATGCATCAATAAATGAATTTATGAATCGTACCTTAGTTCGGTTAATCTGCTTTTTATCGTGTACACTGCTACTGCTGCATTTATAAATTTGCTTAGCTAGCAATCTGCATTGGAAAAACTCTCCTGTTTCATTTTTAAAACAACATTTTTGGGAACGTAAATGCTTGTGACTGCAAGGACTTTCGTGCGACTAAAGTGACATAAAAACTGCTGTAACAAAAACAGCATACATCGATCGCATAATTATAAATGCGTCATTCTTTTCCAATAATTATGCTTTTTATCGCAATCTAAGAATTCTCAACAGACAAAGGAGACAAAAAATTACTTTCCAAAATATGACTAACGACTATTTTTTGCATCCCTTTGTGCAAGCATCAAATTTGTTTGATGCACCCAATACAGATCGAAAGTTAAATAATTCTTAACCAATGAATCAACCTTTAGTTGCACAGCAGCAACTGTTTACTGCAGGTTAAATGGTTCATATCGTTATCAATGAATATAAACCTTGTATAGCTAGAATATATTGGTGCTTGTGAATGAAATTGATTCAGACGGAAAGTAAAAGACAACCATTACAAGACTACTTATTTACTTAGGTGGCCATGACAACTCATGTTCGGATTATGGCCTACGTCATCAGCTCTCGACAGGCGCCTCGGTTTCGCACACGCCTTCTTCAATTTCTTTCGCCAAGCGCTGTGAGGGCTTCCTCGGCCAGGTCTATCCATAGGATGCATGGTCTTCCTCTTCTTCGCCGATCCTCGGCTTTCACATCAAACACCTTTTTCGCTTCTTCATGCATACGATAGACATAACCCATCCAGCGTAGTCGCTGAATTGTTATACGCTGAACTAAATCAATGTCGTCGTAGAGCTCATACAGCTTGTGGTTATTTCGCATGCGATAGTCGTCGCCAACTCGAACAGGACCAAAGATTTTGAGAAGAACTTTCCTCTCGAACATACCAACAGCTGCTGCATCTGTTTAAGATACCACCCAGGTCTCAGCGCCACAGAGCAATGATGAGCGTAAAGTATTATAGAGTGTCAGTTTTGTCGATCGAAAGAGGGCTCTGGAACCTAATTGCTTACTTAGCCCGTAGTAGCAACTATTAGCAATTATTGTTCTTAGCTTAATCTCCAGGCTGATATTGTTGTTGCTGTTTACGGCTATAAACTCCTTGACAACTTCAAAGTTGTATTTGCTTGCTGTAACATGGGAGTCTAGACGCCTTCTTCACCATTAAAACTTAAAAGCCTTCTTCACACTTAAAAGTACATGTTATGAACTTAAATTAAAACTATTTTTTATATTAAAATAAAAAAGTATAAAATGTAGGTTGAATCGAAACTTGATTCCAAAAACTTTCTCTCAACACTTTGCCAATAAAAATTTACAAAATTGAATTTTCAAATAATCACTTTATTGCATTTTATCACCAGGTCGATGAAGACTATATACAGGATAAATTTAATTTAACTGGCTTAAATGAACAAGTACCCAACTACAGACAGGCACTCGATATGATACTGGATCTAGAGCCTGGTAAGTTCAAATCGTCCATTCAACTTTCCGTATAAATAAGTTAATTTTTAAACATTATTACAGAGGATGAGCTAGAGGATAATCCACTGCAATCTGATATGACGGAGCAAGCTGCTGAAATGCTTTATGGTTTAATACACGCTAGATATATTTTAACAAATCGTGGTATTGCTCAAATGATAGAAAAATATCAAACTGGTGACTTTGGACATTGCCCACGCGTTTATTGTGAAAGTCAACCCATGTTGCCGTTAGGTAAATACTACAAAACCAAACAATCTTAACACTTGCCAGTAACTAACACTTTTGTTTATTCTTTGCTGCAGGATTGTCTGATATTCCCGGTGAGGCTATGGTCAAAACCTATTGCCCAAAATGTATTGATGTTTATACACCAAAATCATCACGCCATCATCATACAGATGGCGCCTACTTTGGCACTGGTTTTCCACACATGTTATTTATGGTGCATCCCGAATATCGTCCGAAACGACCCACCAATCAATTTGTTCCAAGGTAAGTTTTAATCGTTGTACATAATCGATTAATCAATCTACATATTTTGACTTAAATATTTAACTGCTGTTGCCTTTTCTTTTGTTTTTTGTTTTCTTTTAACATTCCAGACTATATGGATTCAAAATTCATAGCCTAGCTTATCAAATTCAGCTGCAGGCAGCAGCCAATTTTAAAATGCCTCTACGAGCGGTAAATTTAAAATGAAATTATTAAATCAAACAAACAAATATACATTAATATCGTTTTTTTCTTTTCGTTTTTCCTTTACTTTTTTTGTTTTTAACTCTTATTTCCTCACAATTTAAAATCATTGCATATTTAAATATATATATATAAATATATAAACGTATATTGTCTATATAAAATTGTATGAACTTACATTTAAACGCAACAAACAAACAAAAAGAAAAATTAATAATTATATTATAATAATAAAAAGCAAACAAAACCAACAATAAAAAAACAGCAACCAATTGTAAACGAAAAATAATAGCATAAAATCAGTAAATCTAATGACACGAAAATCTTACCACACACACATACACACACACACAACCAATCCAAACACACACTCCAACACAGACAAAGCAACTCAACGTTTTTGACGTTCAGCATATTAGCAAGCATAATTATTTCATAGGTACTCGAATTACCCTCAAGAATCCAATACTTACAAGTTCATCATCATTATCAATCATCATCAACATCGTCGTCGTGGAAGTCGTGTGTCCCCTCCTTTTACTCAATGTAGAAAAGAAAGAATAAAACAAAAGAAAACCCCTAAAAGCATGCTTTTAGTTAAAATAGAAAACTTACGAACAATAATTTTTTTTTAACTGGTATAAAGCAATGATCATCATTTAAAGAAACAAAAAAAAAAGAAAAGAAACAAAAAACGAAAACCTTTTTTCACTTTTTCAATGCCAATTAAAAACGTACATTTTACCTTAAAAACTGTTTAATCTTTAATATTAAATGATTGATTGCTTTAGAAATAAATACGATAATAATTATATAACAAAATAAATAAAAAAAAAACATAAAATAAAGAATACTTAAAAATAAGCAAATTTAACAAAAACAAAAAGAAAAAAATACAATACAAAAACGTAATAAAACTTAGTTTATACTTGAATTTTATTGTAAATTTTATTGGTGTTTTCTTTAAAATAATCGAAATTTTTTATGATTTTAATTTGCTTATTGTTATAGTTTTTAAAAAATTTTACATTTAACTTAAAAAAAAAAACATATATTTAGATTCATAAAGAAGTGTGAAACATAAAATAACAGGAAAGCCCCAGAAATAAACGTAAACTTAATGTTTAAAGTAAAATGCAGTCTTATTGGCTCTGGTTAGGAATGGTAGATCAGATGGTGTCCAGTTAAAAAATATGAGAATTCAATAAATGATAAAAAAGTCATTTTAAAAAATGCAACTGGTGTAATACTTATGAGTTTAGCATATCGAGCCATAACGCGAAAAAGATGTAACCGACAATTTACAAAAATTGTTTTCTTATTAAAACTAATAACTTATTTCATTATCAATAGTCTTTAATTATAAAATAATAGTAATTACAATAATATAATTATTTATATGTTAGGATTGTGTAAAAACATTGTCGTAACTAAAAACCTTAAGTCGAAAAGAATTAAAAGAAATGTACTCCTTTAAAGTTTTAGTTTTAAGGTAACATCCTTTTCGCGGTTATGGCTCGATATGTAGTTAACAATTAAAAGATTGTTTACATAACATTTCTTTATTGCAGCATAAATTAGTTTTGCATTTATGCTCGTAGACGTAGCAAGTTAATAAACCAAAGAGAACATTTTCCGTTTGAACTGAAGAAAATTTCTCTAAAATCAGCTTGCGAAGGTTTTTTAATAGAAAGTTTTATTTTAGATTCAAGCAACATTTTCATATGTAAACACGTAAGAAAAGAAAGTTGCCGCATAATATTAGAAAATCTTTAATGTTCTCAAATTTTGAGCATTATTATTAAATTATGATTTGTAATAATATAAAAATTAAGATCGTGCAAAAAAAACACAGTTCGGAAATTTTGATACTCCAGAACAAGAGCATACGATGCGCTTATTCAGAATAAATGAACTGAAATCGATAACCTTTCAAATTTTTCAAAATCTTTCCAGTACTCATTTATTTGAAGAATTATCTGCAGGTATTGAGGACTAAAAATAAATTTTTCAAATCCAAAAAAATTCAGACAAGGGGTCAGTCTAAAACAAAAATATTTTTTGCAATAGAATTTCAAGAACATTTTCAATAGTGAACATATTTTTCAAATTTTTGACCAAAGTTGTACCTTTTTGTAATAAATATAGCTTATAAAGAATAACTAACTTCGTGTTACCAGGCAAAATGTTAGTTTATTTAAGCTAATACTAGCTTAAATTAAACGTTTGCTTGATGCAGCAGCAAGCATTTATAATGTCTTTCTTTTGTAAATTATAACTTAATTATTTTAATTAACATAACAGGTTTTAAAACAGTTTTTGCCATTAAAATGCTCTTTTAATATTGCTAGCAATAATCTCTTGTCATCCTCATGCCTTCCCATTTCATGATATTTATAAAATGCCAACACAAACACCAAATTTTACACAAGATTTTCTAAAACAATCAGCGTAAAAACTTGCCTTAAATTTTAACATTTCAAAGCACTCCACAAGACAGCACATGTTTGTTTCGTATTTGTCCAATTGTGCTATTTATTTTTATAAAGCTTAAAGTGACTGTTTAATTGAAGAAGCTTATTGCACTAACATGATATGTGCCAAAAATGATTGAAATAAAGTTCTAAAAACATTCATTTATAATGGAGAAGTAAAGTTGAGCAAGGACCAGCATTTCGATCAATCAGTACTATAACCCATCTTTTCAGTGACTTTATTTCAAATTGCTACAATTGACAAAATTAATATAAATGATCATGTTATTGCATATAGCTCTACAATTGAAAGTGTTCCATGGTTTTGTTTTACCTGCAAGCCGTTGAATTTAATATCTTGTGATAAAAATATACGTATTTGTCTCTATGTATGTCGAAGGCTGAGTTGAAATGATGCTTAAGATATAATTTAGTTAAGATTATGGATGTATTTGGAAATGCAACAAACTGCTTTTCCAGTACAAGCAGAACGTTCAGAAATGTCGGAAAAGTAATTTTTTGTATCAAGCGTTACTCATCATTTGCATCAAAAAATTTTTTGCTGCGCATACTGCAAAGCGTGATGCAATTCCCAACAGACCCTTTCTTATTTTGCAGCCCAATTTTAAGTTTGCCCAATTGTTGATGAGGTTGTTCGGATGGACAGAACTTACTAACCAAGACCAAATCTAAGAATTGAGTTAAAGAGGCTATTCTGCTCTTGTCATTCAAGGGTGTTGCAAGCATGTAAGCCCTTCTGAGAAGTAATTTTAAGCATTTTTTTGCTCTAAATTTTTGTGTGTGAAATGAAACACATTGTTCTGCACTTTTTCAGACAGATTGAAAATTTAATTGTGGGCTTTGATTTGAGTACTTTGACAAATTATATGAACACTTTTAAGCATCATGCGCTTTAGATGTGCTTTTTAAAATGGCAATATAATGTTAGTTAAGCAATTTTTTAAATAATTTTATAGAAGTTTGTTTTAGTATTTAACCCTTCATTTACTTACTAGTTTCGAGACGTAACCACTTCTTTATAAAAATGTTTCTATTTAACTGGTCGAAATCGAAATACTGTTTGAAAAGCATTGTTTACAGCTTAACAAAAAACAGTGATTTAACGAAATTCACCAAGTAAGCTCTGGCATTATGTATGAGTCATATGTTGCAGCATCTGTTGAAATAGAATCGGTTTTGTGTGAATAATTTTAAAATTATGCATTATACTGAAACCGAAGTTCGGAAAAGAAAAAAAAAATTACATTTTTATAAAATTTTTTATTTGGCTTAAAAACATTGTACTATGAACAAAAAGTTTAAGTGTTTTTACCACTCTTAACTTAAAATTTGTTTTTAACAGAACAGTGTTCTGCGATTTGTAGAAAGGTCCAAATTGAAAGTTTTGTCTTATCGCAACCACTTTTTTATAAAATGTATTCTCAAAGACTGAAAGATTAAAACTTTTTTAACCTTGAACCAAGGATTGTAGGTGTCAAAAACCTTTTCAGCTAAGTCTGCCCTGTTTCGGAAACGGGGTGATAGATAAGTAGGAGAAAAGAAAGGAAATCAAGTAAAACAAATTTAGAGTATTCTAAGTGTGTCGGAACGCTATATCAACATGCGAATTTGGATCTGAGGCAAATCATTACCTCAGTTCATTCGAGTTATTAAGCAATCTCATACCGTAATATTGATGAATTTTGATTTTCAGTTGATTAGAAACAAAGAAGAAATTGAAGGGAAGGTTTTTCAAGCGTTTTTCCAGGTCTTTTCAGGATTGGAACCCACCAGACCTCTGGGTGGGCAGTCAAGCAGGCTTACTACTCGCCTACCGAGACCGCCAAATTCGAACTTTTTTCCTCTAAAACGCGGTAGTCGCAGAACCATTCAGTTTCTATTTTTAATATCGAAAAAAATATTTTTAGAAACTTAACGATTATTTATATAATTTAGTTTCAATTTTGAATACCAGTGAAGAAAACACATTTTTCATAGGTTATTGTTAAAAAAATGTTCTTCATCTTGTTTCAATTTCCTTTACATGTCAAAAAAAATTTTCCAGAATAGGTTAGGCTTCCGTTGACGTTTTGGTCCATTACAAATCTCTTGATTATATTTGCAACCCATTGGTTGTAATAAATATACCTGGAGCCGAATTTTCTGATCCGTGAACGTACAACTCGTTGCTTACAAATATATATTTGGTACTATAGCATACGAGATTGAATTAGACTTAACGTTATTCGCTTATTTTTTTAACGTTAACGAATTAAGAAAACGATAACGTTGCTACGAAACGTATCTCGATGTGTTATTTTTATCCTAAATCCCAATTCTTTTGTACATTAACAGAGTAACATAGTTTTCATTTGTACGTTTCGTGCACGGAAAAGACAATTCACGGACAGTTCACAGAAAAGACTGCTGATTCCTTTTCTTATGCTCATTCAACGAACCATCCTATGCTCTGAATGATCTTTCAAATGTCTAGCAATAGTTTTAACTAGATCCACCAAATCTTTGAAAAAGCTGTTTCCTGTATATCGAAGTCAACGATTCTGTAGATTTGAACATTCACACAAAAGTGGGTGATTGTTTACGTTTCTTCCGGATCATTACAGCTTTGACAACAGTATGGTGCTCTAATGCCAATCCTATTGGCCATCACATCAATAGGGCACTGACCCGGTGGGATTCTCATCAGTATGCGGATTTTCCGTTTTGCCAAGAGCAAAAGGCTCTTAATTCTGTCCCCTTTAGTCTGGCCTTCTAGATATAGTATAATATTTTCTAAGATATCGAAATAGGCAGTGAACTCGATTGATTCTGCTTTTTGACCGCTGTTATAAAAAATGAAGATTTAAATATGTTTTCAAACAAGATTTAATAGAATTTCGCCAGAGGAGATGACGAGTCAGCGAAGTTAGTGAAACATGATTCATTCTTTAATACGAAAATTAGTACTTCTTGCTGGCTCGTCACATTCTCCTGTGTAATTCTGTTCAGTTAACATTTTGGAGTTCACAGTCCAGCAAACATGACCTTTTTAGGTGCAGTTCCGCTCTTGTCTGGTGGCTGGGAGCTTCTCCGCGATCCAACCATTGTACTGAATGTTTCCTATTATTATATAGTATCAATTTTTTGTCATAAATGGCAATTTTTCTTTAAAACTGGTTCCACCTTATGTCACATCAGCCATGAAGACATTACGGTTAGGCTTCAGCTAGCTCATGTGGAACCCATCCATTGAGTTTTTACTTTTGCAATTACTTTGAGACGGCAACTAATTCGTTGGTTTTGATACATTAAAAGTCTCAGCAAGGCATTCTAAAGTTTTTAATGTATTCCGCTCAATTTCTGCTCGCAGTTCGTTTTCATCAACATTGGTAACCTGATGAAAAATTGCCTTCTCGGAAGTTGGCAAACCATCGTTGTACTGTAAGTTCGTTGCAGGTATCCCGGTCCCAAAACGTGATTAATTTCATTCGGCGCTGTATTTTGCCCTTTTTAAACATAAACCGGTAAAGGACACTTATATCTTATGTTTCTAACAAATCTATCCTAATCTTAATTCCTTTTAAAAGAAAGTTACTTAACAAACACGAAACTTATTTTGAATTTTACCAAATTCGTCTGTTTACCATGAAATCACTTTTAAGACTGACTCCAAATCCGACATTTGGTAAGAAACTACCTGATTTATATTAGCCCTTATAATTTTTAAGCGTTTTCTTCAAATTTAAAGAAGACATTATAAAAAGTTCACAAAACTATGCAACAAAATATTTCATTTACTTCTTGATTAATA
The DNA here is from genome assembly GCA_958299015.1 of Tetanocera ferruginea. NCBI lineage: Eukaryota > Metazoa > Arthropoda > Insecta > Diptera > Sciomyzidae > Tetanocera > Tetanocera ferruginea. The sequence continues at coordinate 130,124,906 of OY282643.1, read as the reverse complement.
ATAAATTAGGTACTTCAGAGTTTCGCCATTAACGAAACTGAAAAATAATTTTTGTGTTTCATCGGAAACTATCCTTCCGTGTAAATTTTAAAGTAGTCTTAAAACCTGTGTCAAGATTTTGATATATTTTGTAAATATGAGCCGACTTGATTTTTTTTTTAACTCTAATGTTGATCGTTTTTTTCGTATATGTTTCGTGACCTGTGCTTGCATCTGCTTCGAGTGACTTCTTTTCCGTAAGTGACGTTTTGTTTTTGCTAATTAATGCATACTTTTGTACTTGTTTTGTTTTTTTTAAATCACAGAAATTAATTGATTTTCTTAAATATTATTTTTATTTTGCCATATATTAGGATTACATAGCACTGTGTCAGGAAATTTTAAGTCGACCAGATCCAGATGCAGAAGAAGAGGCAAACAAATCAAAATAAGAAAAAAAAATTCAAGTATTTAGATGCTTTTTGGAAAAATGTTCCTGTGAATTTTTTGGCATATAAATTGTTATTTATAAATAATAATAATAAAATTAAGATTATGTCAACTACTTTTTTGGTATTTATAAAGCAACACTTATAAGCACACGCCTACACGTATACAGGCAAAGCCAAAACTATTTGGAACTAAAGCTTTGTCAAAAATATGAAGTTAGATAGCTAAGTTTGAGTTGTTCACATTGCTTTTGGAAATAACGCTTTCAACATTTCGGCAGCTATCTACCTTGCTTACGGTTTCATAGCCATTTTATATTTTTAATTTTTATCTGTTTATAAACTTCACTAAAACATCTCTCTATTTTCAAACTATATAATAATATTGTAAAATGCGTGCATTATTTTGAAACCAGATATGTATATTTAAATGTACTTTGTTTTTTCTTCTTTTCTTTGTTTTGTTTCGTTTATTTCTATTATCGTGTTTTTCTTTCTTCTATATAACTGCGATACTTTTTGTTGTGGATATCTTTTCGAATATCGTATTCAACCTCTTCACATTGTGTGTGTGGTATATATTGTTGGATTTTTCTAAACACAGCGCGGTCCACTTAAGGACGACGAAGCCGAGAACAATTCTCTAGATACAATTCCGAAAAGAGTTTGAAGTGGCAGCGATCCTCCATCGCATTAAGAAGCTGTCTGGTGCCGTTTTTGATTATGCTGAGTAAACGCTTAACCGGTCAAATCAACCGATGATGAATGAGGTCTAAACATCTAGTTCTTGAATCGTCTTAACATATACAAACATACATTTATGCAAATATAATTTCGTACAGACAAACAAATATGCATCCAGCGTAAGCAGTTATTTACTACATAATCTACAACTTTAGGGATTTTTATCGAAAAATAACATTAAATTTAAGTGAAAAAATAAAAAAGAAAAGAAAAACAATAAAAACTTATATATATCAGAAAAACTTTTCTAGTTACGAACGATGTTGTCTAGTGTAAATAAACATAACAAGAGTTTCGAGCAAGTTAAGGCTTGAACTCGGCGCACATATTTCCAGGCCATCTCTAAGCACAGGCACGCTGGGTTTTCGAGATCCATGAAACTCATGCCGTCGTTGGTAACTCAATAGCTCCATGATTCATTCATAAATTTATGTTGATTTTTTCTAGCTCAATAGTTCCTCCACTATTCATCTGATTTTATATTCATTATTACTAACGACGTTTTCATATCAAGGCTTTGGAGGAAGAAGTATGTGTGTGAATGAAGTATGAAGCAGCAGGTAAGATTTATTGATCCAAGCAATCAATTCAGTAAGGCTAGAATCAGTTGCTATGAAGTCTGCGGTCGAGTATTTCATGGCGTAAGGATGTGGAAATTTCTTTCAGACACTTCATAGTCTACAAAAAAGTACCAGAAAAACCTTATCATGCATATTTTTACAAAATAAATAAAAAACGTGAAGTAATTTTTATTTTTTTTTTTTTTTTTTTTTTATTTATTTAATTATAATAAATTATTTTAATTCTTCGTAAAAATCGAAGAACTTTTGCTTATTACAACGGTTCGCACTCTCAAATTTAACATATTCATTCTACAATAACTTACATTCCGAATTGAAACTTTTGTTTTTTATGTTTAAATTTTTTATACTTCGTATGTGTTGTTGCTTCTTCTTATCATTCTTCTCAAATTTAATTTACAATTATAAAAAAATGTATTATTTTAAGTGTATGTATACTTAATTCGAAATGAAAGGGCCTTTGTTTGGAATGCGAGGAACACATTCGTTCATTTGAAAAAAAAACTACTTAATTAATTACGATGAAAAACAAAACAAAAAGAATCAAACCTTAAAATGAAACTTAATTCAAAATGCGTTGAAATAAGCGAAGTTATTTTTACTTGAGGTGTGTTCTTAATGTTGTTGTTTTTTGTTTTTTTAAGTAATCAGTCTGAGTTCATATCTTCGCTTATTTATCTGTACTAACTAAACAACCACGCTTAACAGCTGTTTACAGTTCGTCCTTAAGATCATCGCTGTCCTCAGCGCCCTCTGTTGGTGGCACACCACCTTGGCCTTGATAAAGTTTTGCAATGATTGGCTGTACGATGGCTTCTAGATCTTTCTTTTGTTTCTTGTATTCCTCTGGATCGGCATCGGAATTTTGTTCCATCCATTTAATCGTTTCATCAATGGCACCTTCCATTTTAGTCTTCTCGTCATCGCTCAACTTGGCACCCAACTTGTCTTTGTCACCGATTTGGTTCTTTAAACTGTAGGCATACGATTCTAATTCGTTGCGGGATTCAACCTTCTCTTTAAGTTTCTTATCTTCATCGGCGAACTTCTCAGCATCGCGGATCATACGATCAATGTCGTCTGGGGTCAAACGGTTTTGATCGTTGGTGATGACAATTTTTTCCTTGTTGCCAGTGCCCTTATCTTCAGCGCTGACTTGTAGAATACCGTTGGCATCGATTTCGAACGAGACTTCGATTTGTGGAATGCCACGTGGTGCTGGTGGAATGCCTGTCAGATCAAATTTACCGAGCAAATGGTTGTCTTTGGTCATGGGACGTTCACCTTCATAGACTTGAATGGTAACGGTGTGTTGATTGTCAGAGGCAGTGGAGAAGATTTGAGATTTCTTGGTTGGAATGACAGTGTTGCGAGGAATAAGCTTGGTCATGACTCCACCAACAGTTTCAATACCCATGGTCAATGGATTGACATCGAGCAGAACAATGGCATCAGTATCTTGTTCGCCGGAGAGCACACCAGCTTGCACGGCAGCACCATAGGCAACGGCTTCATCAGGATTGATGCCACGGGATGGTTCCTTGCCACCGAAGAAATCCTTAACCAATTGCTGCACCTTTGGAATACGTGTTGAACCACCAACCAAAACAATTTCATGCACATCTTTCTTGTTCATGTCAGCATCTTCCATAACCTTTTGCACTGGCTTCAATGTGGAGCGGAACAGATCCATGTTCAATTCCTCGAATTTGGCACGAGTCAAAGTCTCTGAGAAGTCCTCACCCTCGAAGAAGGATTCAATTTCAATGCGCACTTGATGAGAGCCCGAAAGAGCACGCTTTGCTTTCTCAACCTCACGACGCAACTTCTGCACAGCACGATTATCTTTGCGAATGTCCTTGCCCTTCTTCTTCTTGTACAATTTAATAAAGTGATCCATGACACGTTGATCGAAATCTTCACCACCCAAGTGAGTATCACCGTTGGTGGCAACAACCTCGAAGACACCATTGTCAATGGTCAAAAGCGAGACATCGAAGGTGCCACCGCCCAAATCAAAGACCAACACATTCTTCTCACCCTCCTTCTTGTCCAGACCGTAAGCAATGGCAGCGGCAGTGGGCTCGTTGATGATGCGCATAACATTCAGACCAGCAATGACGCCAGCATCTTTGGTGGCTTGACGCTGAGCATCGTTGAAGTAGGCGGGCACAGTGACAACAGCGTGGGTGACCTTCTTGCCCAGATAGGCTTCGGCAGTCTCCTTCATCTTACCCAAAACCATAGCGGAAATTTCTTCAGGAGCAAAGACCTTGTCGCCTTGTGAGGTGGCAACGCGAATATGAGGTTTCGAGTTCTTTTCAATAACCTTGAAGGGGAAGAACTTGATGTCATGCTGCACATTTGTATCGGACCATTCGCGTCCAATCAAACGTTTGGCATCGAAGACAGTGTTTTCTGGATTTGTGGTAAGCTGATTCTTGGCGGCATCACCAATCAAACGCTCACCGTCGGCGGTGAAAGCAACATAGGATGGAGTGATGCGGTTACCTTGATCGTTGGCAATAATTTCAACGCGACCATTTTTATAGACGCCAACACTATTGAAAAGAAGGATTTAGCAAAATATTAGTTAAAAGTGGACTCATGCTTAATCAATAAAAATTAAAAATCGACTACAAAGCTTTGAATTTACTTACCATGAGTAGGTGGTGCCCAGATCAATGCCAATAACTGTGCCGATATCCTTATCTTTCTCTTTTTTCTCCTCTCCCAGCGACAGGCCCACAAAAGCCACGACAGCAAGTAATATACATAATCTCATTTTGAGCGTTGTTTTAAGAATCACTTAACTGAAAGGAAAAGAAAAGGTAGAACAATTATTAAAAAACAAAAATTAACAATGAATTCACAATTTCAAGTCATCCAACTATAATAATTAACATGCGTGACACACGCGAAGAAGTTATATGCTAAACTGCTGCTACCGTTAGATGCGCCAATTAACAAGAGAACCAAGAACGTGTTTAGCTACTTGCGTCACTTGAAACAGAACATGAAATATTTCTACAGCTTTGCTTCGCTTTTGACCCACTTTAGTACAAACAAAAAATAGAATTTGCTGCTTAACTTGTTATTGCCTAGATTTTGTCACTGTTGCTGTTATAAAAGAAGCAATGCTTCCAAGCCTATTGGTAGTAAGAATACGACTGACTTAAAAATAAGTGATCGTAGCCGGTCTCGTGTACTGATCCGCGATATCAGCAAACGAGCAGGCAACAACAAAAGCTTATTAATTTATCTTTTTCTATAGTATATAAAAACGAAATTGTATACGTGTTAGCTTCTTCCAATGGGAATGGAACAAGTAAGTTGGGAGTTGTCAAAAGAACAACGAAAAAGATCAAAAAAGCAAAAATGATAAAGTACTGCTGATACGATACAGAAAAACCAGCAGTTAAGTAAACTTAACGTTTGTAAAAATAAACAGGTTCTCTGACCGCTTAATGACGAGTCACAGGCAACCAGCGACAATGTATAAAATATAGGTATATGAGTTAAAGCTAACAGAAATAAAATATAGTTAAGTACCTAGTTCCAAATCTAGGTAAATATATTAAGTCATGTTTACATTTCATTAAGAATTCTAGTGATTATAGGTTAAAGTTAACAAAAATCACTAAAATTCAAAACTAGCATAGATTTGCGTGATTTACTTAAACAGTTTAAACAAAAGAATTTATTTAAACAGCTGCTTTTTGGTAAATAATCAAGTTATAAAAATAAATGTGTTTGCTGGTCTGACGTGTACATTTATGAGTTGACTTTAAGTAGTGCAACAACAAAAACAAACTTTATTTCGTTAATGAAAACGTAAACATGACGTGTACAATAAATTCACCTAAATAATGCTTATAGAAAGCTGATGTTGTCATGGGCGAATACTACCGCTGCCAAAGAGATTAATGCAAATATATAGACGGACCAACAAACGGACGGCAGAGATAAGAAGTAGGCGCAAAATTTAGCAAAATGTTATGTATAACAAATTTATTTGACTAGCAACGCTTAGCAGTGTAGAACACTTAACTTGCTGCCGTGTGTCATTGCCACAGCTTGCTCTTGGTTAATCACACAGCCGCCGGTAATGTACTGGTCTCGTGGCATTGATTGAATGAAATGTGCTGCATAACAGGCTTGGTAGTGGGAGAAACACATAGAGACAAACAACGATGAATTCAATGTTGCTTCAAGAGTTTGCAATGTGCATTAGAAATGTTGGTTAAAATTGTGTTTTCCACATGCAAATAGACCTCGTCTGGATATTAAAAAATATCGGTACTTTCTGAGATCTGTGTGCTTCAGATTAAAAACTTTTATAAGCCAGTTGAAAAGCATTCAACGCTTTACTTTATTATCGAAAAAATTCTCATGAAATAATCAAGATTGATTGATTATACTCAGCCGCGTACCGTGGGGGGGGCGGGGGGGGCGGTCCGCCCCGGGCGGCACTAGTTTAGGGGCGGCACTGAAGCTAAAGAAAGCCTTTTACAAAATAAATATGTGTACATTATCATTTTAAGGTGTACAAACAAAAGAAAGAACTAAACTTAATGAATAAATTTGGCCACCACAGTAAATGTAACTATATTTATGAGCTTCGTATTGAGCACAACCAAAATGTAAAATCGTTTTTCGAGTCTCAAAATTAGTTGCCAAAGAAATAAAAAAAGACATAATATTTAGGCATGTGCGAGTAGTTGAATTTTCGAATAACTCGGCTGCGACTTGAAACAAGCATTGAATAACTGGTGTTTTCGAGTAACTCAAAGTTTTTTGAGTTTTTAAGTGCTTTAACTTGTCAGTGGAAATGCCCAGTAGAAAAGTGGTTTAACAGAATAACGTTTTTCAACTTAGGTATATTTGGTAAAAATAGCTGTTTTGTGCTTTGATGTGTTGAGTGTGGGAGAAAGGCGGAATTTTCGTTTGATTATGGCGAATTGTAAGTTCAGAGTGCATATTAAGAAATAAGACTTATGCGTATAATTTTAAGTCGTATCTTTTATAATGTTTTTTGATTTTTTAAGGGATTTCACTGTTTTAATAAAATCACTTTGGAGAGGAGTTAGGCGTGGTCTTAACTGATTTAGGTCATTTTCTAATTTAATAATTTAATTATTAATTTTCAAGAACTGATTTTGAGAAATGACCACAAGGTTTCAGCAGCTTCATGCTCTTGCTGAAAAATTCGCAATTCTTACTCCTTTGATTCTCCTGAATGATAAGTTGGAATGTAAACTGAATGAATTCTGTCACGAAGAAATTGACAATGAAGTTTCTCGTTGAAGGAAAAAAACTTCAGCATATTGTTTCTATAGCTCACAAAGAAACTGATTCTTGTATGAAAGGTCCACTTGAACTTTTAAAATTTATTTTTAAATTAAGTCTAGAAAACGCAGTTCCAAACATTGTTATACTTTTAAGCTTTATTCTAAGCTTTTATTCATAAAAACCTACATTAGAACTACAATGAGTACTTCTCGCCTACAAAATCTTGCCATATTATCTATAGAATACAAGTAAAGTAATGAAATAGACTTTGACAATTAGGGAATTCACAGTTTGCTTCTAAAGTTAACACCTGACAACTTTAGAAAGATATTTAGATCGAACTGTGAGCACCTTTTTTTGTGTTTTGGAGCTAAATTGCAAAAATAGTTTTCAAAAATTTGAAATTTGTTCATAAACATGCCTCGAATGAACGGAAAGGAAGAATTATGAGATAACTTTAGCAACAACTGGGATCTTAAGTTTGTACGTAAAACAAAAACTATCAAAGTTAACACGTGCTAAAATGTTCTAAAGTTAATAAACGGCAAAGTAAACAGAGCAGATAATACAGAACTGTGAGCACCCTAAATGTAATTACCGATTTTGCTAATAAAAAAACAAGAAAAATAATAATTTAATAAAATATTATAAAAAAAATTGTATTTGTATAAATTTCCTTTTCGGTGTCATTAAGGAATAAACTTTTTTATCGTTGGCCTAATTCTAATATGGCGTAAGTCAACATTTGGAATAATAGCGATTATTAACGTTTAAGGGGACCTGACGCCTTCAAAATTTTGTTTATTTTAATGTTTAAAAATGTGTATAAGTTCAATAAAAATAGATATAATTTTGAAAAATTACAAATATATTTTTCGGAAAAATATTACGCAAAAAAATTTTTTATTGTTTTTATCACATATACTGCTGATGGAATTTTTTTAAAAAATTCATGGCGCTTTTAATTTCATATGTTTTGTTCACCACTTTATATATCATAAATAAATTTTATTTTCAACTGTAGGGTATAAGTATAGTGTGTATGCAATGACAAAATTTTATTATGCCAGGTTACTCCTTAAAAAATACTTGTTCAGGTGTCAATATATCATATTTATATTTTAGTAAATATAGAATTCTCCCGTGATATAACAAAACCAAGTAACTTGTTTTTTGAAAATTGTGAGAAATTGAGGTATTGTGTTATAGGATATAATCTTTCCGTATATAAGATTTTTAAGTTTTTTCAAATTATTGAAGAGTTAAATTATTGAAGAGTTAAGAGTTAAGTTTCGAAATTTTTGAAACTTGTGCTAGCCAAATTATTTTGCGTTGCAGTTTTTTAACAATTCAGTCGAACTTAAGATACTGAGAAAATTTTTGTCATATATTTTTTCATTTCATATAAACAAGATTTTTGTTTTTTCACAAAACCAGGCAACTATGAAGTTACTTAAAAGCAAATAAAACATTTATATGTTTCTTAGAACACTTTATTCGTTGCTGTTTTTTCAAAATCAAGTAACTTTAAAGTTGCTTGGTTTTGTTGTATAATATCAATTAAAACACAATTGTTTAGAAAATAAGTTGAACATTTGTTACAATTTTAATTAAGTATCTTATTATTATTGGTTGGTGACCGTGGCATGCAGGTTAAGTGTGTGGCTTAGCATGCTCGGAGCCCGGGTTCGATCCCCAGCCGTGGCGAAAAGTTTTTCAATACAAAATTTTTCTGATCGGTCACCACCTCTCTGCAGACAATGGCAAACCTCAGAGAGTAAATAATGCCATGTAAAGCTTCTTGAGAACATGAGCCGTTCGGAGTCGGCATAAAACATGTAGGTCCAGTTCTCGGTCAATTGTGTGCATAAATTTAATAACACACACAACACAATCGATCCTAAGAAGCTCGGTCAAAGTCCTTTCAAGGGCTGAAATGGCCAATTTGTTTTTTTTTTTTTTTTTTTTTTTCTTATTATTATAATTAAGTATCTACACAAGTATCTTATTAAGTAAATTATATATAAATCTATTCATTAAACTCAATAAAAAATCTTTTGATACTATTTTTAACAAAATTAATGGAACATATAAATAAATTCATGAATGTTGGTATTTACTCATGGCTTGTAAAACCAATAGAAAGATCCTTAGAATCTGCACATTCCTTAAAATCTTCCCAAAAATTAATTAATTAATTAAAGGAATTAATTTATCTATAATATCCTTCTTTTTAGATGGGTTTTTCACGATTTCCTTTAATTGTACATATTTGAAAATTTCAGAAGATCTTTTTGATGAACTAATGTGCATTCAAAAAAATTTTGCATCGGTTTCGATGGAAGTTTTATAAAAAATTACAATAATCCTTTTCAAAAATTTTGCATTTCATTTTTTTCGGCAATTGCTGTATGCTGGATGCAATAATCTTTTCTTTGTAGCACGATTGAAAACGAATGTTTGAGAATCCTTTGTAGTACGATTGGAAAAGATTGTTTGAGAATCTTCAGATCGAGTATCCATGAAATGATTGTCCATGAGCTCTTCTTCGTCACCTTTTTTCATTTGTGGATCAAAATCAGGATCATAGTACGACGATGCAGGACTAAAATCAATTTTACTTTCTCCGTTATTAACGCAAAAATCACTGGAGAGTATACTTATATTTTTGTAATAATTTCCAAAAAAAAATTCAAGGAACTTATCATATAATTTTTGATAGATTATGACTTTCAAATTTTCAATTAAATCGAAATTTTTTTCAAGTGACGACATTGTACGCTGTTTTTGATTATATTCGATACGTTTGAAGAAGAAGATGTGACTAAGAAAAAATGTTCAATAATGAGAGGGGCGACAAATTTGGAATCCGCACCGGGCGGCTTAGCCTCTCGGTACGCCACTGATTATACTAATAAGTACTAATTTCACAATAAAACGTTGTCTGTTAAGTGAACAGTAAAAAAAATATCCAAGTTTATGATTAAAGTTATCAGCGAGGACAAAAACACGTTTCATTGAAATAGTAAATAGATAACAATTACAAAACTAATAAACGCAAATTTATGGTGATGAATTCTAATGTTATATTTTAAAATAAGTTTTAATACAATTGATTTATTATTATGAGAAGTAACCTTTTTATTTATCTCAAATTGATTATTCCCGATACTACCCAAAAATAGGATTTGAAACAAATCACAAACTCTGACGAAACTGTTATAAATCAATCCGAATTTTCCCAATTTAAAAACTTGACCAGCAATCAGTTAAATGACTGTGTATTGTTAACACCCTATAGAGTTTGACTGGGATTATTTTATTGAAGTTGATTTCGTTTTTTCTGCCTTTTTTTTTACATTTAATATTTTGGCCAAGAACTGGATAAAATCGATAAAGCTGGCTGCTGCTGCCCTTGCTAAAATGCATGTGGTATGGGTATTTAGCAAAATAAATAGGTGGCAGCGCTGTTGTGTGCTACGTCAGTGGTTTTTGTACGAAAATTTTTCGCTGCATTCATTTATTTCCACTTAAGTGAACGTTTATAAGAAAAGGCCTATTGCAAACAATTGGCTGCATTTTTTAATGTTATATTAACAAAATTTCTTCTGCTCCCAAAAGGGGGGCGTTGTTGACGTAGAATGGCTGGCAGCGCTGTTGACGCTAAATCACACACACATATAATAATGTTCTAGAATTCGGTGGAACTATTGCAGTAAATACTGCAAACTCCAACCACTAAGCTCCAAGTTTAACTTGTTTTCTTGCTTTTGTATCTACTTGCATTTTTATTTTCTTTGAAAAAATATAATTTGCTTCCTTTTGTACATTCTTTTAATAATTTCTTCTGACAATTTGCCAACATGGCTGCCGTCGTCTACAATTTTCTTTTAACAACACTATTTCTTGTTTAACCCAGTTTTTATTCACTTTATATACTTACATTTAATAATTTGTTTATCCTTTTAATATAGTTTAAACTAGTTTTATTTAAAATGATTTGTGCACTAATATTTAATTAATTCTTTCTTCTTTTTTCTGTATCACTTGACGGTTGTTTTCTCTCTGATGTACGATTTTAAAGTGAATACTCTCTCGGCGTTGCCGGCTATTTTTACCAGTTTTAATATTTGGCGTGGTGTTTTCTGATTGGTTGAGCGATTGTCATTTTTGTTGCGTTCTGATTGGCCCACGTCCGGGGAGACGTGCATTTTGAGAGAGTACGTGTGCATGTCAGAAAGAATTTGCTATAATTTTGACAATTTGTCAGTTCGAGAAGAAGCCAGATCTTACTAGTGCTGCCAAGTCATTACGTGTACTAACGACCGAGCTATAAAATGCACTTTATTGCATAATTTCATCGTACAAAGTTTTATATTGCATTAAAAATTATATATTATTTAATGTCTTTCAAACAAAGATCTTGTAATAAAATTTAAAATTGTCTGAAAATTTACGGTTTGCAAAAAAAATCTTGCTTGACTATTTAGAAGGAAAAACAAAAATGTTTTTTCTTAAGAATTATTTTAATAGTTCAAATTTTAACCTGTAGGTTGTATGATATCCTGTAGGTATTATTATAGTAATTAAAATAAAGGATTGAAGAAAATTTAAGTTTAAAATTAAAACGCAGAATTTTAAATTTTTGATAACAGCCGTGTTCGATAACTGCTCTAGATAAAGAATTCTTACTCCTGGTCAGCAAAAAGCTGTTTTAGAATGCATCACCCTGTGGTCTATACATTCCAGAAAGCATGATTTTCACATGGCGATATCATAGTAAAATCATGCAACTCTTTTTGTTTTCCTAAAGAACGCAAGAAATATTGCATGCGGTTTTTCCCTGCATGATGTTTTTCGAGCCGATGTTTTTTAATAATTTATTTTATTTTTAGTTTGATTAAGAAACTTTTCAGTTCCTTGATTTCAGAAAGCTCTAATGGGGCCCATACACAGGTGGATTTTTCGCGAACTTTGTTGGTTGCATGAAATGTTTGCTCGTATGTGGGCTTCTTGGCAGACACATTTTAAAGTTTGTGGGCTGGTCGCAAGAAAATCAAAACTTTTTGAATCGCAAATTGACAATTTTATTTGTTTTTATTGTCAATAATCACATAAAATGGCAAAAAGTATAGATAATGAAGCTTAAAGGAACTTTTTGAAGTAAGTTTTTAAGAGATCTTCCATGTTACAAATAAGTACAAAACAAACCAAGCGTTTCTAACAAAGTGTAAACGTAAAACTATTTATTCGAATGAAACTTAAGGAATTATATTCGATATATTAGGTCTTGTTATCAAAGGGAAGCAAAAAAGTAAACAAAAATTTAGCAAATCCATGGCTGAAAACCCGGTACGCGTACAAGTTGTGGGATATGTTCGTTTGTGTATGGGCGCCTTAGGAATAAAATCAAAACTAAAATCAATAACTTACGTTTCCTTTCTTTTCTTGAATGAGAATCAAAAACTTTCATCGAAGATTAACCCTTTAAATCCATGTTGACACATGCAGTAATGCTATTTGAAAATAATTTGAAACAACACCTATAGGTTAATCGTTTACGATTACGTTTTGCGTATATTAAAACCACATAATATCACACAGTTACTTAAAATCACACACACTTTAAAAAGATATTTGTAAAATTTTACGAACAAGGAGAACTTTTATATTGTTTGGCCATTTAATAGAAGTTTATTGCTAAAAATTTAAATTTATAAAAAAAGCACGAAATAACCTTAAAAAAGTAGAAAAAACTATAGTGGCCCTCATGAAAGCTCTTATAGCTTTTTCTTTTCTCAAAAAAATTTTGAATTTTGTTTTGCCCTTTTTGATTTTTTTTCGTTCTTTTCTCAAATGAAATTCTGACCTCTAAAATTGAATCGTGTTCATTTCTTGATAATTTTTCCCTTAAAAGTAGAAAAAATGCAGAATTTCTGCCCTCTCTACTTCGACGGTTCAAAAATGCTACCAAATGAATTAACAAAATAAATGACATATGTGGAAAATAGTTAACGTTACCATTGACAGTTCAGAAAATATTGAGCTCTTCTACGGAAAACATCAAATTATTCTATCGAAAAAGAATCAAATTTTTTCTAGCGGGAAAAAAAAAATTTAATTTGAAGTTTTAAAACTTTTTTAATCTCTAATTCTTTTGAAGTTTATCAAAAAGGCAGCCAACACGAAAATATTAAAAGAAATTTTGCTTTTCTTGTGTTCTATTCTCAGCTAAAAACAGGGCAGAATTGGGTTCAGGTCAAAATGGAAAAAATTCTGCATCTTAGAGAGCAGAATTTTTTGTTGAGAAAAGAAAACGCTATTAATCTCGCATATTCGTATATGTGCAAATATGTATGTGCATTAAATGAACATACCCTACAAGTTGCGAGTATGAAAAGGTGTAGCAGCACAAAATGCCAATACGAGGTTTACATACGAAGTTTACGAACTGAAAACGCTTTGAAATTTTGCGAGCACCTTACCTTGTTAACCTCTTTTGTATGGAAAAAGAGAACAGCTGATACACGCAGTGAAAACCTGCGTCTTCGCGTCTTCGAGGCATTTACGAGCTTTCACCAGGACCATTTCTTGCAACATTTGTTTGCGAGATCTACATACTCGCAACTTGAAGAGTACGTTCATTAAATGGCATATACAAATTTTCTCAAATACGAATATGCGAAATTAAAAGCTTTCATAACCACTATATAAATTTGTTTGAAAAAAATCACACATAAGTGAAAAATCACACGCTAAATCAAAAAATCTCATGTGATCACACGGCAATTAAATATTCACTTAAATTGTTCAATCACGCGAGTCTGGCACCTATGTGCTAATTTATTGTGAATATATCAACTCTACAAATACTTGACATGTCCAAGCGATGTAAACAAATACTTTCAGCAACCTCAGCTTATAAAATGAACATAAATGAAACAACTAAAAAAGCTATTTTAATATTATTAAGTTCTTCAGATACATCAAGCGATGAGGATCTGAGTGATCTATTAACAATACTTGATCAAGAATTGGGACAGCAAAGACGAAAACTTGTCTTTAGCAGCCAACGAAAGAGACGGAAACTTCAACAAAAGCAGCCAAGTGCATCAAAAAATGTAGAGCCAAACGCCGAAATCCAAACAACAAATTCCGATGCAGTAACTAGTGCCAAGTTGCTAACAACAGTGATCAGTATGGATAAGTGTGCAAATCAAGTGAAAACGTCTTTAAATGGCATAATGGATGAAATAATCATAGGTTATTTAGAGAACTGGCAGCAGATAAATGGTGAAGAGGTTGATACAACATATATGATATAAATTTTATTTAAAAATTGCACTTTATTTTTTATACATCACTAGTTTCACAAAGTATTTCATATAAACAAGACCAGTTTTCGGGAGTTATTGCAGTCCTTTGAGAATTTTCAGCAGAAACAGGAGAAGCTTAAAGATGCTATAAACCAGACGAAACGTTGCAAGATGCTGCTTATATTTTTGCTGTAATGCTAAGTTGCTCCATAGAAATACATTCAAGTATATATCAATATGCATAGATTTACTTAATTTATTAATTTTTTAGCTATGCGGGCCATCAGATTAGCCTTAAAACACTATCGTATAAAATAAAAATATACCGCAGCACCTTAACCGTATACATCGATTATTTAATTGATTATCTGCTGAGCTTAGCGGCAACAAAAGTACGTCTACCTCACAGCGCATCTGAAAAAGTAACCAACGCGGATGAATTTTATAACATTGCAGGTCTGAAAAATGTTATTGGCTGTATTGAGAAGCTGCACTTTCGGTATGCTCCACTAGCAAGTTGTTCTAATAAAAATACAAACAGCTTTTCCGTAGAATTGGCTTGCGACGCTCGTGGTCGTTTTCTGGCACATGATGCTGAAACATTAGATTCCACTTTGATAAAAGTGTGTCAACAGAAATACTGTTTCCTTGCCAGTCTAAAGTTTTCTCTACGCGAATGGACAATCGTACCCTGTCAAGCGAGTGACAGCAAATCTCAGCTACTTGCCGATCAGCAGCTATTTAATGAAAAATTTCGGACAACTTTTGCAGTGCTGCAAACGAGCGTTAGACAACTGCAGCGACGTTTTCGCCAACTCTTATGCATTGATACACATCGTGTAACATTTGCGCGTCGATTTTTGCTGGCCTGTTTTGGACTGCATAACTTTTTAGTGGACTGCGATGACCATTGGTTAGCTGAAGAAAATCTGCAAGATGAAGAATGGCAGCCACTCGTTGTTGATGCTATGATGGGAACGGAAATACAATCAGAGCTGGAACGCTACAGCTGTCCACGTGGCCTAGAGAAAAGACAACACATGATTTATGAGACATGCGTCTTAGGCGTTGTTGAAGAGCAGGAAATTTTTGTGGAATAAAGTTGATTGTTAATAATAAGATGTTAAACATTTAGGTGTTTATGTGTATATATATTTCAGAAAATGCTGTTTATATTTTTGTATTTATTTTAGCTTAATCACAATTTTTGGTTTTTAATAAATTTTTCTGCTGAATTTTTTGTTTCTTTTTGCTGCTTATTAAAAAACCACAAATTTTACTTTTAAATGTTTTAATTTAACATTACTGCATGTATTTCATGCCATTTTTGTAAGCGCGGTACCCTAGTATAATAGGGATATTAGGTCACTAAGGTAAATTTGATAGTAAATATGTTTTTGTTTTTTTAGTTTATAAGACTTATAAAAATTGTATGTGCTTTTTATGAAAAACATAAGCATTTAATAGCTTAAAGTTCGAATATTTTACATAATCTTTATATAAAAAAATTTCAGAAAATTCTAACAAATTTCGTTTTTAAACAGTTCTTCATTCATAACTGTGCTATTAGCAGCAATATTTTTTGATTTAAGGAATTTAAACGTAAACATATTTTAACTAATTGTTGCGATATATTAAGATTAGCTTCAAGGAAGATCAAAAGCAACAAAATCATTAACAATTTGAAATTAAAAAATAAAACTATAAAAAGAACCCAAAAAACTTTAAATTTTCACTTGCATAATAGGTAAATAACCTAAGCACTCACTGGTTTTTGTTTTTTAAGATATATAATTTTAACAGTTGTCTATAACGAGGGAGAACTCGTTGAATCAGACGCCGAAAAAATTATTTAAATTTTCAATAATTTTTTAATATAATAAATATAATCGGAAGCAGTAGCAAATAAAATTTTAGGTTTTTGTCAATAGTTGTGTTTTTATTTGTTGTTGACTTGTTTTGTTATTAATATTTTTGTTTTACATTTAAACTATTACTATTAGACAAATATAACAATTTTTATTTATAATAAAGACAGTATAACTTGTTTCAGTATTTTTATCATACATATTTTGATGCATGACTTGACTCAATGTTTAATTTTTTTTGTTTTTTATAAAGTTATTGTGTAAATATGTATGTAAACATTAAATGTACGTTAAAGTTTAGCAGCGAGCATTTTGTATCTTAATTATTAAACCATTGTTTCACTTTTGTTCGTATTAAATAAGCATTGTTGTTGTTATCAAAACTATTAACACAAAAGTGTATGTTATAGCAAATGTTAAATTTTTCTATATAATTTATGATGACTTTTTGCCTTTAATTTGGTCCAAAATATGTTAGCAAATAAGAATAACTGTAGTTTTATTTTTTTTTGTTTTTTGAATTGAACAACTTTCATAGTCAGCCCTCTGATAGTAGTAAAAACATAGCAACATAAAAAAGCTGCAAATTTTTTGGAGTTTAAATCTTTTGGCGTAATAACGCGCCGATTTCTGCCGTCAACTAGTATTTGTAAAAAAAAATTAAACAACTATAAAACATCTATTCATGTCTTACACCGCAGATTGACAAGAATGTGCTAAAGTTATGCAAGCTGCAGGCTGGTAAAACAGTATAAACTATATTGGCTGTTTCGGCGCATTTTGCACGAAACTGCATCAATGCGTTAAGCAGCAATTCAACGGACGGTGAGGCGTTTACTTGATAGAACACTTTAAGGTGAATTGCCGGAATATTTAAGTAGCTAACAGCTGTTGATGTAGTTGTATTTGGCAATTGTGTCTCCTGTTGCGTTTGTTTCTCCTCATTTCCATTATTTAATGGCGGTTTAGCAATGGGATAATCCTTGAGCAATCGATTGACCACATATGTAAGTATTTCATCAATATGTGCAGCGTTAAGATTTTGTGCGAGATGACAATGATTGTTGAGTATATCTTCACTTAGTTGCGTAAGTTGTGTTGTAGATGAAGACATGCCTAGAGAGAGTGGAGTAGATAAATTATGCATAAATAATTAGTCTTAAAAATTACAAAGGAAGGTGAGTTTGGGTTGGTACTAAATTGAAAGAGTTATCAAACAAGAGTTCTGGTACGCTATTTTTGGAGTTCTTAATAAGATCGGGTCTCAACTGACATCGAATTTTTTATCTTTAATTTATGACTCTCCTTTTTCTCTACGATGAACGTTTTGTGTAACTGAAATTTTTAAACCTTCCGACACAATTTCTTCATTAATTTTTGATTTCTTATATGAACAATTTCGAAAAAGAAAATGTTTTTGATTACATTTCGTTTTGTATCAAATATGAACATTTTACTTCTATTAATCTTAATAGAGGGCTTTAACTGTATTCTCATTCTGATTCAAGACCTGGTTTAAATAGATTTAAAGATTTCATTTAAAAATTTCAGCAAATTCACTAACAAAGAGTTCTAAAACTTGTGACAAGACATTTACTTAAAAAAATCTTTCAAATCAGTGCGTAACACCAAGGCATCCTTCTCTTCTAAGCATTTTTCATGAATATTTGCGTTGCATTTACCTGTCGAGACATAGCAAACAATTGCGGCACAATTGTTCTCATAGTTCCAACGACGACGAATCGATATGGTATAATCCGATACCGAACAGCCAGTTTCCTCGTCTAAGTTAATAGATAAAGAAGCAAATATAAAATTTGATAACTTACTGATAAATTTAAACGCATGAAAGACCTACATTCGAACCGATCATTATGCGTGTGCGCCCACACTTGCCATTCTACAAGAGCTTCGCGTGGCAGCGCTGGCACCACAATATAGTCCATTATTGCATTTGTTGTGCGGCGTTCCCATTGGCGCCGGGCCTCTGCAATAAATGCAGGATGGGTGACAAAACAAATGCCATGCACAACATCACGCAGCTGACCTTGCGCATTCATGGCCTTGGCAATGCGACTAATGTGACGCAGAGCAAGTTTACATTGCGGACGAATACCGCCTTCAATGATTGTCATGCTGCCAGGTACTAAAGCTATTTGTCCCGAAATATAAGTGATCTCACCAACCTAAACAAAAAATAAACATAACAATAGAGGAAAGTTGTAGTTTTACGTAAAAAACATTATAAAATAGTTCAAGATTAACACATTAACATTTGACACACTTTAAGAATACTTTATTGCGCACTCACCTTTGTAGATTGACTGTAGGGTCCAATGTTAGCCGGTGCCCAGTGCGAGATGCCCTGCACATGCATTGTATGTCTTTTAGTCAGCATGGCCAGCGCGTCCACAGTTGGCCCCGAGCTATTATTTTCCTCAAGGTTGCCTAAAAGTGGCATTAAGATATTTTGTTTTTCCTTCAATTTTCAAACAACAACACAATTTTTACCATCAACTTCGTTCATTTGTAGTGTCATGGAGAGCGTGGGGCGACGTTTCGTTGGCGCTTTAAAGGCAATCGCCTCCACAACTACATGACAATCGTCGGGCAGAGGACATTCTACACATACGCGTGTTGGTGGATTTTGAAAATTCATTGCCTGCCCATAGATGCGATTAAGTATGGGATAATCTGCAATGGAGCGTACATAAAGTGTGATGTAGCAATAATTCGACATTTCATAATTGTGCTGCATAGCAATCGAGAGTAGAGTGTCCAATGCATTTTCCATGCCCTCTTCAAGAGTTGGCGCACAGCCTGTATTCAAAAAAATTAATTGCATAAATTAAAAAAATTATCACTTAAAAAAAATTCCGCTTACCTTGTATTCCAGCTACCCACATCCAACCCTTTTGATTTACGGCTGCCATTGCACAGTTATTCAGTGGACGGAATTCACGTTCGTATTTTAGCGGACTTGGCGGTTGTGTAAGCGTTATGCCTGCCGTGGCACCGGTTGATGAAACGGCCAACGATAACGAGCCACAACAGCCAGTGCCAAAGCTGCCAGCAGCCACAGCGGAAGCACATGATGCTACAATCGATGGCGTTGGCTCATCTACGCTGGCGCTCTTTGTAACAATTGGTATGGGCGATGAAGATGTGGCTAAATGTCGTCCAAACGAATTGCTGCGTGAGATCAACTCATTCTGACTTAGTGATTCACGCATGCGCGTCTCTTTTTCAATTAGTTCCAGTTCGGTTTCACTTAAGTCCGGATCACTGAGGTCGCTATAGGTTGATTCATTTAGGTCGCTTATGTAGTCTAGCGACCTTTTGACAAAAACATCACTATTGTGTGTATGTTCTTTGGGTTGCAATGCGATTTTGGTAAAGTTAATATAACCAACAGGGCAAATGGGATCCGCAGAGCTGATGATCGTTTGGACATCATCGCTAGTAGAGAAAACTTAAATTAAATAAGCATAAAAAACTGATAAACTAATGCTGACTTACACCACAATGCGTTGTTTGAATAGCGGACAATCCAGCGTAAATGTCTCATATTCACCACCTTCGCCGCAAACATTCAAACCATACTTATCGCGCATTTTCAACAAATGCGGTTGAATCTCACGCAAAGACTTGCCCAAATGGCGATCAGGAACTAAACCTAGTGTAGCTACCTGCAAATATTTGTAAAAATAATGTAAAGAAAGAGCAATAGGAAGGCTTGTAAACTCGGGTTTACTTTAATAATAATTGCATGCACTTGACAGTCGATCATCTCTTGCAAGAGTTCAGTCTGGTCTCTCCTCCATAGATAGGCAAGTGACACTAAATTCAGGCGACTGCAAACATTTTCCACACGCACACGTTGATAATCGGAAAGAATGGCGCCAACAGCGACTGCATCCACATGGAGCTCTTGCTGTTATTATAGTTGACAAAAAGAAAATAAATATTTTTAACACGTATTCTTAAAAATAAATATAAAAATTAAAATAAAATAAAATTAAACAATTTTAAGCGCCACTAAAGTAAAAATTTTAATAATTTAATGACAAAGTTTGATAAAAAATAGTCTCTGTTATATTGGTAACAAAAAAATCAATCTATAGGTATATTTTTTTGAAGAAAGGACAAATATTTTTAGAAAAATAGAGTACAATTTGAGAACTAGTTTCAATCTTCTAAGTGTTAAATAAGATGTTGGCAAAAAAAAACTCAATTTTTGGTCTATAAACATTGTGTCAGGAGAGAGCTTTTGAGTTGGTCAATTTTTAATTTTTCTTAAGAGTAAAAATTGTCAAATTTTGTAAAAAAAAGGTGTTTTAAATTCAAAAGTTTGACTTTCATTATCTTAATCGAGTTTCAACGGTTTTCCAATACTTTTTGTCATTTCTAAAAGTTTTTTAAATTGTCTTCCAAATGTGATAACAATCACTGTGAAGCTCTAACCATGGCTCTAGCCAAAAGTTTCTTTAATGAAATTTCATAATATTGTCGTTAGTTATTTAGCGAGTATTTCAACCAAATGCCAAAAGAGACAAAAAAACTGCCTCAAATTGAATATTCTGAATTAGGAAGCCAATATCTCTGCCATGTTTAAATAGATTTCAATTATTTCTTTTATGTATTTAAGTATTATCAGCAGTTAACTTAAGAAAATTTATAAAAATTTTACCATTACTTTTTTGTTTGTATTTAAATTGTTTCTTTTAAACAGAGACCCCAAAATTGTATCTTTGCTCAAAATATGGGGTACAAATTATTTTTGTTGTAAAAAGAGAAAAGCTAAAAACTGAATTTTTTATTTTCTTTCGAAGTCCTTAGCACATTTAAGTTAAATTTATTTTTTCTTTGCACTAAATAAATAAACATTTCTTGCCATCAAAAATCAATCATGCCACCCCCCCCCCCTATTATGTTTGTGACGAGTTTTATTTTTATTAAAATTTTGTTTTTTGTTTTTTTTTTTTATTGAAGGAATTGATTTATTTGAAGGTTATAACGTTGTATCGCCAATCAATTCAAAGTTATAGCCTCGAACTTATTTTAACCATTTCGCTTATTCTAGAGGCGATACTAGTACTAATAAATTAATTAATCAATCAAAAAGTTCTCGATGTACAAATATTTATTTGAAAGTAAAAGTGTTTTTATTAAATTTTTAAGATGTTAAAAACCTGTTATTGCAATAGATAAACATTTTTGCTAGTTTATTTCTAGGTCTTGTTACTTTAATCGAACCGCCACTGTATGAAAATATAATTTAATTTTTGTGCATGTTTAAACGATTTACACTTATCTGATCATTGATAAAATATTATTTGCGGTTACACGTGATGTTTTTGCTACTTATTTGGGCAGTACATTCGAAATAAACAAATAAAGCAAAGACAAAGTTAAATAAAAAAGTTAATAACAAAAAACTTATTGTGGATACAATCGATTGCGAAATACTAAACAAATATGTACTATCAAAATAAATACATAATAAATTGCACTCTTGCTGTGTAAAAACACAATCAGTATTAAGCTAAAAATAACATTAAAGCAATAAAGCGATATTTTTTCAATGAAGTTTATATTTTATTTGCTTATACTGTGTTGCAACAGCAGAAGTGCAGATAGAACAAAAATCTCTGCTTATCGGTCAGTTTGTATTTTAAAGCAAAACACAAAATTCGTCACACATTTGCTTTCAGCCATTAAGCAGCCCTTGCCTCAGGCAATGGCGTTTAAATTTTGTATGACATGCAAATTTTAAACAAACGTGCTTACTTTTTATAAACTATAAATAAACATATAACTGCCTGCCATAACAAATTGTTATATGCTAATTATTTCATTAAATAGACATTTATTGCAGCGCACATGACAGATCAATTGAGATTGATGACAAGGTATTAATAAAGTAAAAATTTACATATGCTTAAATCATGCTGTTATAAATCAAATTATCAAGTTATAAGAATTTCAGCTAATTATATATAAAGTTAAAAATTTAGTTCTAATTGGATTAAATGTTAATTAGGAGATTTAAAACTGCTCGCCACGTGGCTATTTAGAGCATACAGCAATTAAGTGATTTGATTGAGTAAAAACCAACATACATAAAATTTTAGCAGACGCCACAATTAACATTCAGCACAAGCTAATAATTGTAATTTTATTTTGCTTTCCATAATTTTGAGTTGAAAAAAAAATTTATAAAGCCTATGATAGATAACTCATCGATTTTACTTTATACTTTAGGCCTTTAATTGATAAACATGTCTGCTCATATACATACATACACATATTATGTCACATAAGGGAAAAGCAACAATTTTCAGTAAAATTAATTTTAATCAATTTAAAAACAAGAACAAAAATAATTGGAATTTTGGCAATTACAAAAATGATGGCAACAATTTCATATGTTTTTTAGTTAGTTTGATCATTTCAACTTACCTTACACTCTTCCAACAAACTGTACAAATCCTCCACTTCATCATCATCGGTGGGTACGTAATGCTTGCCTGTCTGCGTACTTTTGCCCTTGGTCTCACGTCGATATAATGGTAGACACATTGCTTTCGCTAGAATTTCAATGCCCATGTGACCAACAGTTTGATACATATAGCTGTCGAGTTCATCTTCAAAAGTAATTATTTAAGTGAGCATTAGAAAAATTGGTTTAAGGAAATTTTTAGCAAATTCTAAAAATAATAATAAACAACTAACTTATATCGATGGTTAAGCTCACTAAAGTGATAAGTGAAAAATTTCAAATGTTCAGGAACGTCGATTTTGTTTTTAAATTTCAAAACATCTCAATACAAAAGACTAATTTTAACTGTGTACTGACACGCATTCACTGTCCATGCATTTTAAATAAATTTACACAAGGTAGATAATATATTGATGGATTGAAAAATGCAGTAAACCTATTTTTGTCAAAAGGTCACTTAACACTTTAGTGCGCTTAACCATCGATATAACTGCACAACAATTGTGCTGCCATGTTGATAAGTTAAATTTTAATGGTTCTCGTTTTTAATCTGCCAAATATTTACTTAACAAACAAAAAAATGTTTATAAGCTAAACGCCGGTTATTCAAAGAATCGTAAAGAAAAGCAAACGAAAACATTTGCTAATGGCTTTTTTTAGAACCAATTAAATAATTTAGAAAAGGTTTGGCTGAAAATTTAGCGCGGTAATTAAGGCATCATTCAGTTAAGTTAGTTATTTAGTAAGAGTAAACAAGGGTCTCTTGTAGTATTTGTTTTGGACAGGCATTAAAAATGTGTAACGTTTAAGGAAAAATGTAGTTTTGACAATAATTAAAACTTTTTGTTTTGGTTACACAAATATTAGTCCAACTAAACATGAATTAAAAATTAATAGAAAAACATGTTACTTTAATATTTTAAGACAAAATTTGACTACCTACCACGATCTTTAGGATGTAGATTTGCTAAGGCGACAATCTCATGTCCTTCGGCCACACACTGCATCATATTGTAGCAGCTATCCTTGCCACCGCTAACCATTGCAACGACACGCATTTTGAGTAATAAGTTTTCACACTCGTTTTAATGTGCTGACTTGCTTCCTGACGAGACTTTGGTAGTAAAATAATAACAAAAACAACAACAAAAAATTACACAATTGCCAACAACAATAACACAATCGATCAACACCAATTAGAAGACCAGCTCATAAGGATTCAAATGATCGTTTAACAATATGTTATTGACTTGGATTTTATGTTAGGAAATAAAAACATTTAACTTTGTGTTATGCATCGATGCTGAAAATAGAAAATAAAAAAAGAGATGAATAAGCCATAATAAACAACTTCATTCAATTAGTGGAAAATAATACATATAAATATATCAGCGCCTCAGTTTGATATTATTTAAAATTTCAGACATACATTTTGAGATAGAAATCGAATCAAGTATTTTCGGCGATACGAGGTACTACATTAATTTTGGTTCGTTAACAACTGCAGCTTATGTTATTTACTTATCTTCTTCCACATAATATTTATTTACAGCAGCTTATCTCAAGATTTCCATTAATTTATGGAATAAAACCACGATTATAGCAAGCCTTAGTACTAGTCAATAAAATAATAAAATGTTTATGATGTGTACATTGAAATTTAAAAATTAATACAAAACAGTTTTTGGCTGTTCTAGTATTCTAGATTTAGTATTCTAAATCTTTTTTACAGCATTCTAAATTAATCATTAACATGAGTTTACATAAAAACATAGTTTGAAAAGTATTCATTGTATCAACAAATAAATTAAATAGATCGCCATAAAAAAATGTGCACGAAATGTTAAATATATATGTATATATATTTAATTGCTTGTAAGCTCAAAAAGTCAGCTATTATTTAGCATATAATTAAATAGAAATAAACAAAAAAGTTAACAAAAACTTTCAAAACATTTCTGGCTATTTCTGACTTGCAAAAAACAATAAACAATAAAAACAGAATCAAAGAAGACAGCGATAAATAAACACTAGGCATAAGCATTATTTGCATACAATATTGTTTATTCTTTATCAAAGTCTCAAAA
Source organism: Tetanocera ferruginea (assembly GCA_958299015.1). Taxonomy (NCBI): domain Eukaryota; kingdom Metazoa; phylum Arthropoda; class Insecta; order Diptera; family Sciomyzidae; genus Tetanocera; species Tetanocera ferruginea. The sequence continues at coordinate 130,100,088 of OY282643.1, read as the reverse complement.
ATGTTTCAAACAATAACAGAAGAGAGGCAAGAATTGTTTAGATAGGCATGAGACAGAGTCGATATCTATAATTTTGAACTATTAAATTTGAAATAATAATAAAAGTTCAAGTATTATATTAAATGATTTTAAATGGCTAAATGTTTGTATGAATGTAACTTAAAAAAAGACGCCAAAAGATTTTTTTTTTCATTTAGAGTAAGCACTAAACTTGAATTTTTTATTTTACTTCCTTCTAAGTAAAAAGTTAAGCCAACACTAAACTGAACAGTAGTTTTTTTAAGAAATAAAAAGGGTGTATTGTATTTGTGTGTATTTATAATCAAGAGAGATTATTTGATTATAAAAAAACTTATTCTAGTAATTCTATGGTTTCTTTCAACTGCTTTTGGAGGTGTACCTATTTCCATTAAAGCCTTAGACGTCAGCTACAGAGTTATTATCTACGAGGCATCTCGTCTTTGGTTTAGTGAGACCATAATTTGTTCTGTGTTTTGGTGTCTAGAATAGTTCAGTTGCTCGGAGAGGACGGGAGGTAATAGAATGGGGCAAGAATTCCCCGGGAATTCGAGGGAATTTATTCTACCATCTATAATATCTTTGACAAACACGATGTTAATATTTTTTGGGATTTGTGACATTGTATGTAGGCTGAGCAGTATACAAAGACGCAATGCGAGACGCATAAAATGTTTTTGTATATTCTCGATTCTATTGATAGTTAAGGCTCTCAAAGATTTGAAATATTTTAGGTAAGTCGTTGATAAAAAAGATAAAGAGTAAGGGAACCAGATGACTCCCTTGGGATTATTTGACTTTTGACTGTCCACAACTGTTTAAGGCAGCCAATACTTGTATTAAATAAATCCTGCTTCTATTTAATACTTTCCATAATTTCAGGGACATGGCTTTTTAAGAAAACCCACTATAAATAAGTTTAAAATAATATATGATTGCACAAGATATAATTTTATCATCATTCAACTCAATATATTTTGCATGCAAATATATTTTATGAGACTACCTATATAAATATTTAAATATCCGCTTAAAGAATTTTCCCACATTTATCAAACCGACCTCGTCACATTTATTTTATTGTATGCATTAAAGTAGTATTTTTTGTTTATGTTCAACACGCAGTTCGCATCCTTGTAAACTAAAATAACTTTCAAGTCTCTCAATTAAAGAGTGAGTGATTCATATTGTAATCAGAACAGTTTCTAACTAACTCAAGGCTTTTTGAGGTTAACAACCGATTCAATGTTCTTTCTTGGTGACTAACACCAAAAGAACTTAAAGGACTTTTTGTTGCCCACTATTGATTCGGCATACTTTTTCTCAACTGTGTTCATGATTTTTGGTCACAAAATTGTTTATTTTTTGCTATGAACTATAATAAAAAAACTATAAAATCTATGCATATATTTAAATATGTACCTGAGTAATTTTTGTTTTTATTTTTATTTTGTCGCATTTCTTTTAATAATATTTCTAAGCTTTTATTGTCGAGTTGCTTGCCAAGTATTGTGCTTGATTGATGACAATGCTTAAGAGAACGCTTGCCAAAAATTTCGATGTGCTTTTGAAGAACTTGTATAAAAAACATGGTAAGCTGGTTGTTAACACTGATACCTTAAAACAATAAAATTGATTTCTGCAGCTACTTTAAGGGTAGCCCCATAAAACATATAGATGCTGCATGTTACTGTGGTAGCAAAATATTAAGTTCAAGAGACAACAAAGAAAAATATAGCTCTGTACTGCTTAAGATGATATTTATAAGCACATATAAATGTAATAAAATTAAAAATTATTAGTGCACACAAATGACGTCGTGCAGGCAAAAATAAAATGATTAAAACCAAATTTCTTAAGCATCAATATTTCAGATGCTGCCGCATTTGTTTGTCAGCAGAACATTTAACAAAAAATAAAAATTTAAATTTATTAAACCATTTTTCATATCAATTTTATTGTTTTTGCTTGCTTTATACTTAATTTTGATTTGTTCTTTTACTATTGGTTAGTTTTTCTTATTCTTTCACAGCTTTTATAAACATGCTAACCATGTTTCAAAATTCCATCATTTATTACATTCGCAATTTTCTGCCAACTGCACCCCTTTAAACAGATCGTTCTTATCAGAACGCCCGTGGACTGGACACGAAGGTCAAATCAGAACTTATATAGTATAACTAGAAGATTCTATAAACAGTTTGCTAGCACAAATAAAGGAAACTTTCCATCACTTAATGTTTGGAACTAATTTTGCACGAAATTTTAATATATTGGTTTATCCAATTTGCAGATTCTTTCGTTTCTATTACGTTTTGACCTACATTTTGTGTACAACGCACAAGCATATTTAGCACCACATACAGCCTAGCGAAAATTGAACTCATATCTGTCCGTCTACTTCGTTTTTCTATTGTTCGCTATCTACCGCCCACACGCACAGCTTGCAGACACATAATTTTTGCTTGGATGCTCAAATCTCATTATCTTGCAAGGTATTTAATTTAATCAACCACTTTGCTAACTTACATGGCAGCCACTTCATTTGTTGCTGTTGTTTTAATCAGCTGCAGCTACTTGATTTTTCTTCGTCGTGGTTCGTTGTTGTCAGTTTTTCTGATTTCCAAGTCGCCCGTCCATCCACGATGACAACTTTTTGTGGTTATGTTTGTTTTTTCTTATTTCTATCAAACTGAAGGAAAATATTTCAAGTCTTGAAATATTGTTTTATTTTTCGGTTTAACTTTAGTTGTTTTGCACCATTTCTGCGTTATTTGAAAGTTTTTATAAGATTATATCCGTCTTGTTTAGGTTTTTATTATACATCGGTTTGCGAATTTCGATTCCTCATCTTATCACACAAAATTAAGAACTTGCAAATTCCTTGCGACTGAAACGCGTTCTGCGCTCTTTACTATTGCTTATTGCTTCTTCCTGCAAATTTCCCTTTCGTTTGACGTTTTCCTTTCATTCGCATTGTTATTGTATTTCTTATCAGTAACAATGCTGCCAAGTCTGAATTTTCTAGATATTTTAATGAAGACAACTTGGCAGCACGTGCATGTCGTCCTAAGAGCAAATTTTAAAGTTTTATGTAAATATACTACAAGATCCTGTTTGTCGAACAAAATGGCGGGTCGAACTTATTCGAAAAAGCTGGTGTTCAAATTGAACACACCTGTTTATAAAACATGCGATTTTTTTACCATCATTTTGTTATAGAAACTGGTTCATTTGTTTATGTTTTGGTTATTTATGTGCGCTGGTCACTACAGAACTTCACAACAAGCCAACAGGTTCGACAAACTTAAGTTCAACTTAAGTATGGAAAATGCGTGACTTAAGTCGTCGACAGCAAATAGCTGATTATATTTTTCAAAACAATTTTGATATTGTGAAAAAGTTTAACTTAGCTGAGGCTAAACTTAAATACAACTTAGTTAGTGAAACCTTACTCTCTAAAATTTCAAACTGTCGTTTAGTATCGCCTGGAGCTGAATATAGAATAATTTACGTTCCACTCAAAATGAAACTATATTAAGTTTCTAATAAATTTTGACAATAAAAAATTGGTTGTTGTAAAATTTGTAGCATGCGATACACTTTTATGGGAAAAGTTGAAGAAGTTTGACTTTTTCTATCTTCTAGTATCTCATGAAATTACAAGGGATATCACATGCTATAAAAATATAAAATGTATGCCTGTTTCACACTAACATTAGCCACTTCTATAAGATGTTGTTCGCATGCTCATTCCTGTATAGGCTAATTCGTTTGTATAAAGTACACATGAATCACATGTCGAGACTCACACGTATTTTCATGCTCTTTCACTCACTCTACAAATAACTATAGACAAAGCAGCATTGTTTTGAATGATATGGAATTTTTTTGTCTCACTTTCACATTTTTATAGTCTCATTTTTAATTTTGCCGACCACTGTAGTGGAATTCTCAAACGCGTTAAAGTGCCCCCACACTATATGTTTCATACATTTGACATGCCAAATCTTACAGATACCTTTGACATACATATAGTGTGGAACATATGGAATTCAAATTCTGACAAGTCGTTTGTATTTCCGTATGTACAAATTTGAATTAGAACTGTTTCTAATTTGATCTGTTTTTCATATGTAAAAGTTTGAGGTTTGAAAAAAAAACAATATCATGCAATAAAAAAGAAAATCAAGAAAACGTAAAATCTAATTATTTATTCCACAAAATTATATTTTTTTTAACAATTATTTAGATTGATTGGCCAGAAGAAATCATTTTGCAACTTATTGAGCACGGGCGTGGCTTCGAGTGAACGAAATTGCCGGAAAACTCAAACAGTTAGTAAAAATATCGTGTCAGATAGTCTGTGGTCAAAAGAAAGGAGCTGTTTGACAAAAGTTCAATATTGACATATAGATGAAATTCTAAATTAAACTTTTTTGACAAGTCATTTGTGTTGAACATATAGTGTAGGGGCACTTTTAACGACACTTGTGTTATTGTTAACTGGCCCTTAACGACACTTATCTTTAAGTGGTATTCTCAACATCTTAGCTAGCAATATTTGTCCTTAACTTTGACAGTTTGTACACGTTATTTGTTGCAAGCTTAACCATGATTAAAAAGGTGCGGCTAACTGAAACAACAATAACGTTAAGCAATTTTTGCGTGAAATTTTTCTTTGTTTAGCTTTAAATTAGATTTTTTTTATTGATTTATATCTGTTAAAGCGAAAAATAATAAAAAATTTCATTTTAAATGGCCTTTGAGTATTTGGAAATGAATGCATCATTACTACAAGACGAAATTTCTATGCGAGAAAGTTTTAACAGTACCAATTTTATTAACTGTTTCTAATAAAAATAAAACTGAAAAAATTTTTAGATTTGATTTTTTTAAATTGACACTGAAAAAAGAAGTAATTCTGATTTTTTCCATTAAAGAACATTTTTCCCCCGATATACATAAAAAACATTTGCAACTTAATTGCGAACACGGCGGTGCTAAGCATAGTCGGATGTTCTATTTTGATAACTTTATAAACAATTTGTATAATAAGCTGTCAAAAAAAGAAAGTGCTGCCAAATTTTCGATTGCTGTTAACGACGTTTGCAGCTTATATTGTGAATATATCGTTTTAACAATTTTGTCGCTAAGTGCTGTTTTGAGAATACTACAATCGTTATTGCAAACTGCAAACATCGTTAGTTAACCATAACTATTCGCATCGTTAACGCGTTTGAGAATTCCACTACTGGTATAAAGTCAATAAAGACATTCAAGTTGAGTGGGCCGAAGTTAAAATAAATTATTTAAAGTTCATATAACACTCTAGAGCATATACTTTAAGTTACATTCAGTCCCTTTCATTCTGACTTATTAAAGTGATGACTTTTTTTAGCCATTGGCCAATTAATCCATGACAACCACGTGATAATCCCTTTCTAACTGCAGTTCTTCGTAAAAGTCTAACGCAAATTCCTGAAAACACATACTGATATGAACAACACGTTGTCCATTGGCATACGGTTCGATGTGGGTTTTATAGATGTCAATGTGATGGTCGATACACTGTCTTTTAATAGTTAAATACGTAAAATACTGCTTGTTAGGGTGAAAGAAATGAGCATATTCTCCCAGGCACACATAAGCTGTGTTCGATAACTGCTATAGATTAATAATTCTTACACCAGACTAGCAAAAAGTGTTCGATGAGCTTATTTTTCTGCTTTGACTTGCTCATGCTCTTTGTTTATTGAATCTGTTCTAAGTTTAACTTTTTCCTCTTTTCTAATATACTATTTTTGTGGGGCAAGAAAGAGCATAAATAATAAATCAATTTTAAAATATTTGTTTTTTTGTTTACTTCTGACAGTGGCTTGCTTAAACTTGCACTTTTTTCAAATATTTGCTCTGTTCTCCTCTGCACTGCATTAATTCTAATCCAAAAAATACATCTAAAACCAATATTATATGTTTTTATAAATATTTTATTTATAACAATACCAACTTTATTTTTCTAGTAGTACACGAAAATTACATTGAGTAAGTTATAGAAAGCGTGCACCAATATGAATACAAGGTGTCGCTTTTATAAACTGAAATATTTTCAACTGTTTAAGCCTTAACTTTTTGCTTACATCCTTCCTAGCTGATATGAAAACCCCTTATATTTATAATTATAAAAACAAGGTGTGGTGTCCGTGGCATGCAAGGTAAGGGTGTGGCTTAGCATGCCCGCAGCCCGAGATCGATCCCCAGTTGTGACAAAAGTTTTTTTTCAATAAAAAATTTTTTCTGATCGGTCACCACCTCTCCGCAGACAATGGCAAACCTTAGAGAGTAAATAATACCATGTAAAGCTTCTTGAGAACATGAATTTTAGTCGTTCGGAGTCGGCATACAAAATGTAGGTCCAGTTCTCGGTCAATTGTGTGCAAAAATTTAATAACAAACAAAACAATTGATCATAAGAAGCTCAGTCAAAATCCTTTCAAAGGCTGAAATGGCCAATTTGTTTTTTGTTTTTTATAAAAACTAGGTAATAAGATAAAATAACCGTAAATGTTAAAGCTATAATTTTGATCCTTAATAAATTCTAATTTTGCAACAGTTCTACTTAACCCATTTTAGTCCGCTGGTAAATTTCCCGACCACTGACTTTAAAACTTATTTCTGAAAAAAATATTAAAAATATTTTCAAATTCTTTCTGTAAAGATATAATTTGGTTAAATGGAAATTCAGAAAATAAATATAAATTCCCAAATTTTCCATTTTACATGAACAGGTAATATTTTTTAATACTTTTTCCATAAATTAATTTTAACGATAGTGGTCGAAAAATCGACCAGCTGACTAAAATGGGTTAAATAAACTTATTCATGCCATTTCATGTTCTTACATTGAACGGATACTGCAATATTCAGTTTAAAATAATTGCTAGTTTGGGTTGATTCATTGTTAATAGACTAACATTTCTGTTTGGCACACAACTGTTTAATTATTTTTGATATAATGCCTATTATTTAAGAATGATGGCAACTCTATGCATCAAACTCTAGCCAACAACAATTGCGCTAAATGCATTTTGCAACGAAAACGTCAAAACTTTTTATTTGACAGCAAGGCGTCTCCTGAATAAAACTTTTTGTGCCAATAAGCTGTGGAAATTTATTAATTTAAAGTATTTTAACACAAATTTAAAGCATAAATTTTGATTTTCAAGTGCAAGTGAAGTATAAAGTATACAAACAAAGTCATAAAACATGAATCGAAGACGTCCACACGATGGTGATGAAGATGGCTACGGTGGGTGCTGCGCTATGCCAACATTAACCTACAAATATTGCAATACGCTCTAATAACGTACTAGTTTTTGTATTTTGTGAAATTAATTGATAAATTTTCTCTTTCAGATCATCGTAGTCGTAAGCGTCGCCGTGTTTCGGAAAACCAAGAAATTGAAGATCGTTTGGAATCGCTTATACTGCGTGTGGGTGAGCGAAATATATCGTCGGTGGAGTCCAATCTAGAGGGACTGGTTTCAGTATTGGAAGCCGACTTGGGCACATTTCGTTTAAAAATCTTACGTATACTCTCCGAATGCGCTGTTAAGATGCCTGAGAAATGCACCATATATACGACACTTGTTGGTTTGCTAAATGCTAAAAACTACAAATTTGGTGGTGAATTCGTTGACCACATGGTAAGAACCTTTAAGGAAAGTCTTAAACTTTGTCGCTGGGATGCGGCACGTTATTCGCTACGCTTTTTGGCTGATCTCGTCAATTGCCACGTCATATCGGCATCCAGTTTACTGCAGCTGCTTGATACGATGATTGATATCTCGAATGATGATACCGTGCCACAGGTGCGTCGTGATTGGTTTGTGTTTGCTGTTCTCTCTACCTTGCCTTGGGTTGGACGTGATCTGTATGAAAAGAAGGAATCTTCGCTGGAGAGTCTGCTGCTGCGCATTGAGGTGTATTTAAATAAACGCTCCAAGAAGCACCATAATGCCTTGCGTGTATGGTCAGTAGATGCACCACATCCGCAGGAGGAATATTTAGATTGCTTGTGGGCTCAGATACGCAAGTTACGTCAAGACAATTGGGCCGAAAAGCACATTCCACGCCCATATCTCGCATTCGACTCTATACTGTGCGAAGCATTGCAACATAATTTGCCGCAAATAACGCCTCCAGCACATAACGAATCATTCGAGTATCCCATGCCATGGGTAGTCTATCGCATGTTTGACTACACCGATTGTCCCGATGGCCCTAACTTACCTGGTGCACATTCGATTGAACGTTTTTTGATCGAAGAGCATTTGCATCACATCATTGAAACACATCGTTTGGAGCGCAAAGATTGTGCAGCTCAGCTTTTGGCTTTTCCCTATAAGAATAAAATTCCTCTCGAATATTGCATAGTTGAGGTAATATTTGCGGAGCTGTTTCATATGCCGACGCCGCGTTACATCGATATTGTGTACGGTTCGATTTTAATTGAATTGTGCAAACTTCAGCCGGCAACATTACCGCAGGTCTTGGCGCAAGCCACAGAGATTCTCTTCATGCGCATCGATTCGATGAATACATCGTGTTTTGATCGTTTTGTCAACTGGTTTTCGTATCATTTGAGTAACTTTAAATTTACTTGGTCTTGGGATGAATGGGACAGCTGTTTGCTGTTAGATCCAGAACATCCACGGCCAAAATTTATACAGGAAGTGCTGCAGAAATGCTTGAGGTGCGATGAATAATTAAATATAATTTTTATTTGAATTTTTTAAAATGGTTTGTTTATTTTTCCAGATTATCGTATCATCAGCGCATTACAGAAATGATGCCGGAAGCATATGCTAAGTTAATTCCAGTACCACCGCAGCCCAATTATAAATATGCATCTGAAGAAGCAGGTAAGTGTTGGTTATAAAGAAATATGCAAATATTTACATTATTAAATATTTCTCATGTATATGCCTTATCTTATTTATTATGTCGTGGTACCCATTCCAACAAGCTGGCAGCCTTTTTATTATATTCAGAATGTTTACTGGTTTTTCTCAAACAATCAAGTTCATCTCAAACCATTTTATTCTCCAAACTGATTATTGAGCAAAACCATACTTTTGAAAACGTTTGGTGCATACAAAAAATGTATTTCTGTGTTTGAAATACACTTGGTATACAAAATTCACTACTAGTTGAAGATAATTTAATTTTCAATTCCGTTTAATTTTCAACTTTTATTATAGTAACATCGGTGCATAAATATATAATTGAAACATTAAAAAAAAAACCTAAACATATAACAAAAGAGTTTAATAAATATTTACAAATATAATTATTATTAATTAACAGTTAATTTTATTGTTGTTAGGTACTTATTTTCCGTCTTACTCCATTCTCTAGATCATCCTCTAAGACTGGAATTTCTTCTCCATTGCTGCCAATTTTAATGCTCACAGATTTGCTCACCGATTTCTGTGTCAATACTTCAAATATTTCATTCAATATTTCGTTCGCATTTTTAGCTGCCGGCTTTGATGCAGTCATGTCATTCTTTGTGTCTTTATCGATATGCTGCTGCTCATTTTTATCACTGACAGGTGCGGTTTGTAGCTGGTTATTCGCTCTCGAGCTAAAGTTGGCTTTGCGACGTGGTTTCCATTTTAATACAGGTTGTTCTGTAGTAGTTCGATGTGCAGGCACACGAGCCACCATGTGTAACGGTCTTTCTGAAGTCGATGTGGAGACAAATGAATTATTGTCTCGTATCGATATTTTATTTGTTATTGTTTCATTTGTATTTTCGTTGCGTAGTGAACTTGTTGTAGTTGTTGCATTGAAACAAGGTTGAGGTAAGGGAGCTTTAAGTGTTGTTGTGGGCATAGCGGTTGCTGACGATGTTGTCGGTTCAGTTCTTGGCGTTGCTTCTGTTTTTACCGTACTGGAGCTTGTTTTTTCTGTTGCTATATTTATGTCCTTCAAACTATGATGTTGTTCCTGATCGTCTGTTTTCTGATTTTCTATCTCCTCCTGCGAATCGTCTTCGTTGGTGTAGTCATCATTAATATAAGGCACGCCTACGTTCTGCCCTTTGGCTGGCGAAGGCATTTGTGCTGCAATTGAGTCTGGTGCTGGAGACTGCACCTCAAAGGATTCAAATTGTGCTGTTGAACTTGATCGCTGATATTTTTCAACTTCTTGCTGATTCGGGGGCGTCTCTAATTGTGGTGAATTATCATCGGGTACATTTACATAAAGCGGATCTGGCTCTGAATATCGTATGCTCGGCATCAATTCGCTCTGTCTGAATGGTTTATTGTTTTCATGTTGCGGCTTAATCTGCTCAGCGTTCTCTTCGATTGGAGCAGGATATATGTATAGCGGAATTTTGGGACCTATGCTTATGGGAAACATTTGTAGCACATGTGGCTTACGCAAAGGTGGCACAGGTGTCACCTGTACTAAATTTTGTTTCAATAACTTTGGTTGTTCCTCTACACTCGGAATGGGTATGGAAAATTTTTGTGGTGCTGGTGGCAAGTGTTGCTCTTTCTGGTCATAGAAAGTTTTTAAATAAGTTTGTTGTTGTAACGTTGGTGGTGGTGGTGTTATGACAGCCGTTTGCTGCTTGTAGTACGTAGCCGTAGGTGCGCGTAATTGTTGCTGTTCCGCACTGGCTAGACTGTTTTCACTACTGCTTGGCGGCATAAAGAAATGATGATGAAAGTGATGTGTTACCAAAGGTGTAGATAGTTTACTGCTGTATGTTGCTTGATCATTATCGGGAAATCTTACAGCCATTGTTTGTGGTTGAAGATAATTGTCGGATTTGATAATGTTTAAATTATAAGCCGGTCGAAAGGTTGTGGCCGTATGATAACCCATGCGACTGGCTGAATGAGGATAGACTTCAATCTTTGGTGTAGCTTTGGCGCCCGTATAGCCTTTGATGTATTCGCCTATATTAAGACTATCTGGATTTGGCATGGCTTTTGGTCTTGACGGTGGTGCTGGTGGAGGTGGCGGTAAAAATCGATCACTTATAAAAGTTGACTGTGCCAACGAAGTTGTTTTTCTTTCATAGTCTTTCAAAGAAGGCGCCGCAACTTGCCTAAAGCTGCGCTCAAAGGCATCATCAAAACGTCGTTCGGCGAATTTTTGTTCCCCCTCATAACTTAAGTGTCCAAAATTTTGCGGATAATCATCATCTTTTTGTATATAAGTCTGATAGACATCTCGTTGAAAATTGTTTGGCAAGTCATCAGCGAGATGCTGTATTCTTACCGGACTTACACTGTACTTCATTTCATAGCGATAAGTACGATGCGCATCACGATGACGTATTTTCTGTACTTGCCATAGCGCTAAGATGCGTTCCTCTTCACATTCATAAAGACAGCGTCCTTCTATGAAACGATAGCTGCCATTTCGAACTGCATCTTGTTCCAAACGCCCGCTGGCGAGCAGTACAATATCACCAAAGCGACCATACTGGCTATCATTTTGGCGGATATACGGTGACTGCAAAAAGCTGTTGTATTCACGAAGTTTGCTGCTTAAAGAGAAATTTCAAAAATAAAATCATTTATTTTCATAAAGTGAAAATTTAAAATGGGTGCAATTTGAATTTGGTGCATATATTTAATTTGGAACTAATAAAATCACTGCTTCTGTGCCTCGAAGACAACTCAGCTGAACACAACAAGTATGAGTTTTTCAGGTTTCATATTCTATTTTCCGTACATGGTCAACGACTTGTATCTTGGAGAACCTTCTGTGAAGGAAGAACTATCGCAAACCTCTGAGGCGTCGAGACTTGGGAAAATTCTTACAACCAGTCATCCTAACGCGAGCTTCATAAAAAGAGAAAACAGAACATGGATTGCCAACAGTGAAGAATCTCTAAATATCTTAGTAAAAACTCACTTCCCGGGCTGTTCAAAGATAGGAAATGTTCCAACACAAGAGGATCATCTACCCACTGTTGACAACTCCTTAGATCAGTCATGAGCAGGAAAATAAATTTAGTGAGCCAAGGTTTTTGTTTTTTAAAACAAACACAAAATTATCCTTATATTTGCTTTTGCTCATCGTTGAAAAAAAAAAAAATTAACCAGCAAAACAAAAACAAATCATGTGCGGTTTGTGCTACACATGTACAAACATTTCAAGCGCAGCGCAGGCAAAGCCAAGCAAGAAGCGAGTAAGGTTTGCTTGGCTTTGCCTGAATTTGTTGTTGTTAGCAAGTTAGAATTTTGGTGAACGTCGGTTTTGTTGCTATTCTTTGTACGTGTTGTTGTTAGTTTTTGCAGGCGTTGTTGTTTTTACAAATGTGCAAACACAAAGTTGAAAAAACAAAACAAATTTGTACCTGAGCCAACTGAGCTAATTGAGCTACTGGAAGCTCATGTCTGCCTTAGATATTATAAAAAAATCGAAGCTAAAATGGCCGGTAGAAAGCTTCAAACCATTTAAGTCATCAGAACCAGACGGCATAGCCCCAATTAAAATTAAAAAAACTTACGACATCCTCAACCAATAGCTTTAAATGATCTCCTCATACCTTTCATACCTAAAGATCACATTTTGACTAGCATTTGAGTTAATAAAAGACCTTCGATCAATCAGTCTCTCATTTTTTCTTCTTAAAACTCGAGAGATTAATAGATATTAATAGATACATTCACTTGAGACTAAAAATAGAAGTAAACCCACTTTCATCAGAACAACATGCTTACGCCAAAGGCAAAACTGTGACAACAGCTCTCCACTCCATAGCCTCAACCATTGAAAAAAGCCTTCATGAAAAGGAATATTGAATGATAGCATTCATTGATATAGAAGTTGCCGTTAACAACGTCAGGGCAGAAGCCATCACTTCTGCACTAACCGAGCTTGGGGTGAATGCTGCGCTGATAGCACTTATAAATAAAATATTGGCAGGCAAGATTATAAGCGAAAATCTCGGAACAGCATCAACGCTAAAATCTGTACCAAAGGGTGTTTTCTCGCCTCTGCTATGGAACCTAGCGATGAATGAACTACTGATTAAACTAGAACGAGATGGATGCAGGGTGAAAGCCTACGCTGATGACGTTGCTATTGCCACTTCAGGAAAATATATATCAACTTTAGGCGATGTAAACAGAACCATTACAGACGTGTACATTCCAATAGGCGTCGTAAAAAGAAGAATAGACAGAATAGACAGAAGAATAGATAATGCTAACTAATGGAGTGGAGTGAATGAAGTGACTGAAGAATGCAGATATCTACAGAATCGTCAAAACGATTTAGGATATAGAATACGATTTTTCAAAGTTTTGTAGTAGCTAGTGAACACACCACTGTTAGACACATGGAAGTTCACAGCACAGGATAGTTTTGGTGAACGGGAATAAAAAGGAACATTTTTTTGGACACCATAACGTAAATGGGTTAAAAATAATAAAATAAGGTATTCGTAATGGATCAAAAAGCCCCCACAGAAACACCTCATAAGTACACGACCCTTTTAACCTAACCTAGCTTAGGGATATCATGCAACATTTTTTAAACACCCTCATAAATTGAGTTTAATGAGGTGACATACATCCCTTAACCATACCCAACTCCGAGAAATAATTTCATATATTGTGTCAATAAAGAAGCCGAATATATCCGGTGGCCGTGTCAGTGAATGTCCGACCTCTGCACCGTAAGAAGTGCTAGTCTTGGAGCACCTTGGGCAGGTCAATTGTGCAGGAATTGGGCAGGGCAGGAATTGTGTGTGCAATTGTCCCGAAATGGGTTTTCGAATAGAAAATTACAGAAAAATTCCTAGTGGAAAACCGCTTTCTGTCATCCCGTAATCTATTGCTACCTACATTATTGATGAACATAATGCATGCCTGAAATCGTCGTCTTTGTGGCGGCATGTCCAGAAGTTGAAATTGACCACGAACATGAGAGTCGCGTTACAGAACGACTGCTAGCGCTTGGCAATGATCAAATTCCTGTTGATGTTTCGACTGGTTTTATATCGTTCCCGGCAAATCAGATCACGGGCTGATATAGCTAGAGTAACGTCAATCAGTGCGGGTGATTGGTGTTCACGCTGAGAGACTTGGTATTCCCTTCAACTCCAACTGTCGTGGCTGTAATGACCTGAACACAAAGGAAACAGTGCTACACTTTCTGTATGTGCTTTCGCAGTGCTATCAAGATGTAGACTAAATAAACTGGAAAACCCTTCTTCGACAAGCTACAGGAGGTTTCAACTATAAGGATCTACGAAATACTCTTATTCACTGGGTGGTTCTGAGGAAGCATGCTCATCATTCATCCTGCCCCACACTCTAAAATGCACGGAAATTAGAGAGAGTGGCATCAAAACTACTGAATAGAGCCAATTGTATACTGCCCGTAGCTTTATCACCACTCAAACCAACTAACTAACCAAGACCCTTCAGCAAAGTTATTTAACAGAAAATATCGTATCAAACACTTAAAAAGGGCCCTTCAAAAATGACCTATTCTCTAAACCATTTAAAAATATATAAGGGGTATTCACACTGACTTGTGTAGTTGGGTACGGGTAGATTGAGTACTTTTGATTACTGCGAGCACCCTTAACTGCAATTGAGTACTTTGTAGAATAACAGCTGATGAGAGATGAGTGACAGCTAGAAAAGAGTTGCCACCATATTATTCATGCCATTTTATGAGCGCAAAATTAAGGCCATTTTAGGGCGTAAAAAAGTTATTTTATATAGGAGTAATTTTTTACGTGACCTTTGCGGCATTTAATAATTTTTTCTTAAAAATTTTAAAATAACTCATTTTAACATATTTGTCTATTTTATTCACTTATAATTTGTTAACTTTGTTTTAGTTTTTTGTCGTCTCAAAAGTACTCAATCAATCTACCCAAACAAGTCAGGGGGTGAGCTAGAGTAGATTGGTAGATGGGTACTTGGGTAGAATGGCACTTTTACAAAAACAAAATGTATGGCATTTGCCAATCTACCCAACTACCCAAGGCAGTGTGAATACCCCTATACTGTTTCGGAAGAAAGTGTTCCTTGCTTTAACATAAAGTGCATCCTCCTACATCTGTTTTATTCACCGAGAAAATTAATTGCAAATTAAAAAATATCAATGTTTAAACCAGCGTTACACTGTTGAAATTATCAAATTTACATCGTTCCACATTTTGCACGCGCAAACTCTTCTTTTTTTATTATTGAAATCCATGTATGTTTTCAAGCATATGACAATAACTTTTTCAACCATTTGACAAATCCTTGACTGTGTTTTGCTTTTTAATCGCTGATCGTTTAATCATCTTTTTGCTTCTTGGATACATAATTTTATTGCTACCAACGAACGCTAAGATTTTAAAGAAAAATAAAAAAAAAATATATAACACCTGCTTCGTACCTTAAGTTTCCGGCCACCGCTTCAGCAGCAGCATTGGTGAAAATTGTTACGAAAGTGACATGCTTCAATGTACGCTCCCAGGGAATTGTAGTTATGTTGCGCAAAATGTCTGACTTTTCTTCCGCATAATAAACACTCTTGCCATCAATTTGTAAGCCCTGCTTGGGTGTTAACAACAAGTCTCGTGTGATTATAGCATTGGCGAAATTTAACTGCAAATCAAAAAGACATAAAAGAAATATTTCACAGTATTAGTTAAAACCAGGGATCGTACCAAAAAAATTATTTATTTTGATATTTTGTTAATTAAAAAAAACAAGTTTTAACAATTGTTTAAAGATTTTTCATAGCAAAACAGTTGCACATTCCTAGTCAACACATCAACTTAAAACTTGTTAAAAGTAAATTTATGTTATTCTGTATTTTCAATAATACTAAAACTGCCTTTTATTGAAATTCTATTTCAGCAGGTTTTATAATTTTGCACAATAGCATCCGGCCTCAACTTACAAAGCCGCTTAAAACTAACAGTTGCAACACGCTCGCAAATTGGTAATCCATTGTCCAAAGTTGCGCATTAGGATATCTTTTGAAACTTGCTGTTTTTGTTGGTTGGTTTCTAATGCACTGTTCATTCACAAAAATAACAAAAAACAAATGTTCATTTAAATTTCTTGCAGATCGTTAAAATTCAAAATCAAACTGAACACCTCGCGTAAGCAAACACAACTGAACAATGCTTCATGCCGCAACATAGCTAATATTGTGCACTGAGTTTGAGCGTTCAGTAGCGGGCGGCAAGCATATCTGCCAGCAAATTTCGACGGTGACTCCCTACCTATAATAGTCAAAATCATGCTTCAACCAAGTGAAACCATATTCATAGACAATATGTAATATTTCGCAAGCCAAGTTGTTGGAAACTTGTAGGTTTTTTGTTTTGGTTTGAGGAAACTAATTTTTTTGTTTTTGGCAATCACAAGAGTGAGTGCAAGGTTCGTTAGGCTTGGCTGAAGTTCAATGCATAAACTTTTACATAGACCAAAATTAATTGGTCCAGCTCAAAGTGCTTAGAGAGAGAAATAGAGAAAGAAAGAGACCAGAGAGCACAAGAAAGCCAGCCTTGCATTCTAATTGCTTCAATTTGAGATTTTTCAAATCTTCTCATAATGCATTAATTTTAATTAAGTGCCTGTTAATGAAATTCAAGCTTAAGCATCTGTTTATGTCTAATTTTCTAAGTCTGCTTTATGGTAATGCCTAAGCTTATAAAATTGGCATCTTCAAATTTTTGTTTTTTTCTTTTCATGAGACTTTTTTCTATTGTCTGACCAAATTTTCATTAGCGCCTCCAACTTGCTAGACCTTCTCTTCAAGCTAAGCTTAAATATTTGTACTATTACCTGCAGTAATCTTATATTATTAAACCTTGACGAAATATTTTCTGCTGTTGTGATCATAAAAATTAATTAATATTATGATGTGAGAAAAAATTGGGTACCATTTTATGCCACGTGGAATAAACATTAATTGCAAACTGTTTTCTTGCACTTCTGCACTGTTTGCGCTTAATGGCTTTAATCACTTACTATTGTGATTGACCTTACTCTATTTAACAAATTTTTTTCAGAAAATGGAGTAAGATCGTATAATGTAGTATAGCTGGATAAAAGGTACAGTAAACTTTAAAAAATTTTGCATCATCATCTTCGTTATCTATTACTATTGACTGAAACGGCGTCACCCTGATAATTTTCGAAGAAAAATGTACCAAAGATGATACACCGCACCAAACAGTAGATACATCTGAGTGGGCAGTAATTATCGCCGATGAACTATTCTTAAATTCTCCATAGGTCATGCCCTGCAAATTTGCGTATTTACGCAAAAATTTAATTTGAAATTATAAGCTTTATCGATCTTTATAAACAAGAGGAAATCATTCCTGCATTGCATCGTCACAGTGGATGAAAAGTGGCCCAATTTTGAGAACCTTAAGCGAAAAAATCATTTGCAGATCCAGGCGCATCATCCACATCGTCTATAAGACCCAATCGGTTTGGTAGAAAGACCATGCTCTGTGTTTGGTGGGACCAGAAAGGTGTATTTTCTTATGAACTCCTAAAACTTTGTGAAACGGTTAATACTATGCGCTAGAAGCAACAACTGATAGAAATTAGCACCATTCATTGATCGAAAAACGCCCCGAATATCGAAGGCAGCCCAAACTAATTTTCAAAACTGGTTCGGGACACATTGGAAGCACACAATTGGGAAGTGTTGCCTCATCACTTGTTTGCATCGATGGTTCACGCACTTGGTAAGCAGCACTTCACTTCCTACGAAGATGTCGAAAAATGACTCGACGATTGGTTCGCTTCAAAAAATACAAACTTTGGTATATTTTTTTTTTGAAAATGATGTTTGATGCGACCGTTTCAGTGAATAGATTGCGTAACCGAAAGATGTTGAGTGACTTTTTTGGCCTGAACTTGATGTCCACGGACGTGGACGACGTTTATTTCTAGCAGGACGGCGCCACATGTCATACACCTAGTGAAACAATAACTCCATTGCGTGAAAAATTTCCTGGACATGTGATTTCTCGAAATAGAGACTTTGATTGGCCGCCGAGATCGTGCGACTTAACATCGTTAGATTCTTTTCTTTGGGACTAGGATAAGGATAAAGTGTATGCTAATGCTCCAGCATATATTCAAGCACTCAAAGACAACATTAGAGCTGCTTGTTTTCAAAGACCAAAAGCAAGTTGAAGACCATACGGCCTCGTTTTATGGCATTTTATATCTCTTGCCAGAACTTTGGGCGACAGGTTTTCGCATTCTTGGCGAATATTTTCCTTAAGGACTTAAAGAGTCTGAGGCTTGTTGATGTACACCCGCAACTTCAAAAAACCCCATAAAAAGAAGTCTGGAGCGGTTAAATCGGGTGATCCGACCGGCCAGTGCAAATCACCAAAACAAGAGATTAACCGACCCTGAAATGCTTCCTTCAGAATATCGGTTGTAGCTCAAGCATTGTACGCCGTTGCACCGTCCTGTTGGAACCACATGTTCTCCAGTCCCAATTCATCCAATTGGCTCTGTAGCGCGCGCCGTCAACAGTCGTCGTTTGGTCCGCGGCGTTCTCAAAAAAAAAAAAATGGCCCGATGACTCCTCCAGCGTAAACAGCACACCACGTAGTAACTTTGAGCGGATGTAATGATTCTTCATGGCTGATACTCGAACTTTTAGTGCCCCAGAAACGATTATTTTATTTATTCACATAACCGCAAAGATCTTCATCGCTCATGATAATATTCGATGAAATATCATCTACCTCTTCGTTGAGATTCAGAATGGCTTGAGCGGAGGTTACACACGGTTGTCGGTCACCAGCTAACAGCTGATGCACTGTCTGCTCTTTGTAAGGGAAAATCTTCAAATCTTTCACCAAAATTCTATGAATAAAACATAAAATCAAAAATAGAAAAATACTTCTTGTACCACGAGTAGGTAGTGATTCTTAAAGTTGAATATAAATAGCTAAATAATCAATTCATTATTCCATTAAACTTGCCAAATTTGTTCGGTAAGAAAACTGGTAAGAAATTATCTTTGCCGAAGTGAAAATACTCCTAAAGCCGTATTAAAGGAGATAGACCTGTTTTCATCCATTTCTTACAAATTTCAAAATCAGCGTACGTTTTAAATATTAAAACTTATGTGTTTTGCAGTTAAACTAAATATTAAGTCAATACATTCGTTGCATATTCATTCATTGAACTCAATACCTCTGAAAAAACATCATCAACAATGTTTCAATAATATAATTACAAAAGGGAAATATTTTTATTAAATGCCATTCCATCATTATTGGCATTGTCAGACACTTAATGTCGCATTTAGGGAGCTCTTTAAAAAATTTTATAATTTTGCATAACTCGCTGGCATTTCTTTTAACGCAGCAGTTAAAAAATTGTTGCAATGGTTCCACGCTGCTGATTGAATGGTTGTTTGACTATATAAACAACTACAACTTCTTACTGCATAGTTGTAAACAAATTGAAATACGTAATTCCTATGTACCGCTGCTGCTACTTCTCTTCGAATGCATAATACATGTGGGTGCCTGTCTCATAAAAATGCAGCCAAGCATGCGTTGCAATAGCTAACGTGCGTTCGTTGTCCTCCTGTTGTCACCGAATTGCCTCAAACTACAAGTGTGAACTGCACTTTGCTAATTTTAATTATTTCCTTGTTGTATAAACATTTATTAATTGAATTAATTGCTTTATTTCTTAATTTTTCTTTGTAGCTTCACTTGCTGGCACGCAGATTGCACATCAATTGGTCGTTGCTATACGTCAAAAATGCACCCCGGAAGAAGTTATTAATATCTTAAAAGAATTGCCAAATTCTGGTGAAAATGCTGATCAAGACATGGCAGAGACATCCTTTAATCCGCTCAAAATCGATGTGTTTGTGCAGACTCTCTTGAATTTGGGCTCAAAATCGTTTTCACACAGTTTTGCTGCCATCTCGAAATTTCACATAGTTTTTAAGGTTAGCTTTTACAAGGACTTAAGGACTGCTTTTACAAGAATACATATTATTTATTACATTTTTTATTACAAATACTTTTATTTTAATTCAGGCACTGGCTGAGTCGGAGGAAGCTCAAATTTGCATATTGCACAATGTATACGAATTGTGGAAGAATCATCAGCAAATGATGGTTGTTATTATTGATAAACTTCTGAAGACACAAATAGTCGACTGCTCTGCTGTAGCCACCTGGATTTTCTCCAAGGAAATGACTGGCGAGTTTACAAAAATGTATTTGTGGGAAATTCTACATTTAACCATTAAGAAAATGAACAAACATGTTATTAAATTGAGTAAGTTTTTCGGTTTGCATTGCACACTTGTTTAATGAACTTAAATTTTAAAATATAAAATTTTGTAGCCTCTGAAATGACTACTGCTAAGGAGAAATTAGCCAAAGCTGACTCATCGTCCAGCGAGTCAGAAGATGAGACAGCCATGAAACGCAAGAAACCAATAAATCATGGGGATAAACCAACAGAAGAGGTATGTGTAAAAACAAAACTTATTTTGCTTAAAATTTGTTAAAAATATTAAAGCTTAATATTTTCGCACTACTATTTCGGTTTCTCTTTTTATTTATTTATCATATTAAATTAAAAAAAAACACGAATTGGCCGTTTCAGCCCTTGAAAGCACTTTGATCTAGCTTCTTACCATCAGATTTTGTTGTGTGTGCTATTAAATTTGTTTATATAAATTGATAGAGAACTGAAGCTACATGTTTTATGTCGTATCTGCACGCCTTATGTTCATATCCTCAAGAAACTTTAGAGGGCAGTAATTACACTCTGATGTTTGTCCTTGTCCGAAGATAGGTGACGGCCGATCAGAAAAAGACATTTTTTTCTTTGAAAAAACTTTCAGTCAGACAAAAGATTTAACTCAGGCAACCGCGCTTCATTGGTTTGCACTGCCACAAAATATGAAATTTGTTTACTTTTAATAATAAACAAACAAATTTCTGAGCCTTAAGTGCCTTATGCCTTATGCTTTTATAAAAAGTCTCTTTGATTATGTAAGATGAACGCCTAGAAACTCACAAATTCACGGTTCGTTGACTGAACGCGGGTTAAAGCAACCAAAACAACGAAGACAGCTAAACACTCTCGCTTTTATTTATTAAACAGTTAATTTCATGACTAAGAAATTAAAATACTACTTCAAAACTAAAACACACATTGTTCTGTTTTTCATAATACAAATAATGACAGCTATTAAAAATTAGAAATCACACGCTGGTGCCTGCCAATTCATGTTAAGCACCTAAAATAAGTTAAAAGTTTTGCCTAAAGATTAAATAAGCGAGTTTAATTTTTTATTTACCATTCTGCATGCATATCATGCATTGTGAATGTTACCATTTGTTTGTTTTTGTATTATTCTTTTTCTATTTACATTTTTCCAACTAATTATTGTTTTTAATTGACTTAACTTCGCCTTTAAGATGGTTGAACGCATGGAGGAGAAACTCGAAGCGGCCAATGTAGATCAGAAGCGCTTGTTTTTGATTGTTTTCCAGCGTTTCATAATGATTCTTTCTGAGCATTTGGTGCGTTCAGATACTGATGGCCGTGATCCGGATACTGATTGGTATCGCTGGACAATTGGTCGTTTGCAGCAAGTTTTCCTTATGGTAAATATTAAAACCTTTTGATTTCAAAATTTAACAAACAAACCTAACCTAATAAATATATTTTTCTTTCTTTACCATAGCATCATGAGCAAGTGCAAAAGTATAGCAGCACTCTGGAAACTTTGCTTTTCACCTCTGATCTGGACTCCCACATACTTGAAGTTTTCCATCAATTTGTAGCTTTGAGGGCTTAAAAGATTTTCCTGTGGGTAACCGAATCTACGCAATGCAACCTAATTTTAGTTTTTTTTTTTCATTGTTCATAATTACTGATCTTAACTATTTACTGTTGACAAACAACAACGTGATGTATTGAAAGAATGAAACAAAAATTTATTGAACATTAACAAAAAAAAAAGTACGTTTATATAAATCTGCTGGTGTTCAATTAAGGTGTGTGTCCGAAAACAAAAAATGTGAAGAGTATGATTTATTTATTTGTAAAATATGGTACAACTTGTTAAAACGAAGACAACTATTTGGTTAAATAAAAACGCAGTTTGATAAAACCAACAAATTGTGTTTGCATCATTTTAAGTAAAACAAAATTTGTTTACCTTTTTCATTTAATACAATATTAATAGAAACGTGATCGCCAAAACTCTAGTTTATAAATTTCGTTTTTTTATATTAATATCGTTTATTTAAAATTATTTAAATTTTACTTTTTTGTTTTGAAAAATACCCGAATAACGCACATTGATGTGAACTCGCTCCGTTCTAAAGAACGAATCATGTTTCACCTCTCGTTGGCACACTAAAGTAAGCTTAATTAACATTTTGGAGGTTTTCTTATTATGTTTTTTTTAAAAGCTCTCTACATGGTTTTAGTTTATGTACCTATTATCGATAATGTTATTGAGCATCTTACAAAAATTGTAGATTATTGTTAATTGAAACAACGCTTAGAGGAGATCGTTGGCCGATTTTTTTAATTTTTGGAACAAAAGAAAGATTCAGATTAAACGACTTTAAAGAGTTTTGTCATTGGCAACAAAAATGTAGAGATCAAATCTTATTTGGAATTGGAGAGCTTCCTGGTTTTGCTTTTGAAGCTCTTCAATGCTGTGATAAGGACATTTATTCAACCATACAGAAACTCCTCAAAATTTTCTTGCATTAAAATTTGGCTCCGAACTATAATGCTTGAAAAAAGGCAAGTTGGTTTGGCGTTGCTTCACTACAGCATAGAATCCTGACGATGTAGTTGTACGATTTTCAAAAATAGTAAACCACTGAATTCTATTATGAGGTGAATAACAAACTATAATATCTTTAATATGATAAAAAAATCCTCATCTTAATATTTTGTTTGTTTAAAGGGATCAAATTATTACATGCGTAAGTTTATGTACAAAATATAAATATTATATTATTTCAAATTAAAAGTAAATGAAAATAATACAAAAGCCCCCTCCCCAAATTTCTATCAAAAACCGCCACTGCCAAATATTTGGTGTTCCTTCTCTTCACGAACCAGGTGGCTGGCATATAAAGCTCTTTGCTTAAGCGAGATTTTTCATCGTATATTCACTTAAATGTCATTTATGGAGTTTACATTTGCCCTGAGGTACGTTAACATTTTAATTAAGTCAAAATGTTCAAATATTTGTAGGGTCTTTCAGAAGAAGCTTTCGCCATGGCTACACTGTCCTGAAGAGAATTCATTCTGTATCGAAATTCTATTGACATTTACAAAGGCTTGTCATAGCCACACAGATAGATCATAAATGGAAACATTGTAAGTGAGAGTCAGACGGGTTATAACTACAGAAGAGAACCGAGAATCACATAAAATGTTAAAATAATTAAATTTCAAAGACAAAAAACGTCCGTTGACAAGCAACTTTTTTGCAACTACACAAAGGCACTCAATAAGCAATTTAAAGAAAATTCAATTAAAATCACTCATACGCCAAGGCAACGGAAATATTTTAAAAAGCACAGCGCGCAAAGCTCTTCTACAGTAAGCTTTAACGTTTTATACGTTAAAATTGTTCGACATTCTGCTTCCGTTTGTCCGTCATTGCATTCAAAACAAAGAACGCGAAGAACTTGCAAGCAAAACAAATCAAGCAATTGTTATTCAATGTGATTTTTCAACATTCTAAGAAAAAGTAGATAAATTAAAAATTAAATAAAACAACATTTAACATAAAATCCATGAAACAAATGTCTGGCAACATATTACGCATTGTTATGTTGGGAGCGCCTGCTTCGGGTAAGGGAACGCTCTCCAAATGTATTGTACAAAAATATGGATGTGTGCATATATCACCGGGTGATATCTTGCGACTTAATATGTTAAAGCAGACAAAACTAGGCGAAACGGTGCGCAAATACATGGAGAAGGGTTTGCTTGTGCCTGACGATTTGGTCATGCAGTGTGTATTAGGACGTATTTTAGAAGCAAGTCAAAGTTCATGGATTCTAGATGGATTTCCACGTACTTTATCTCAAGCGAAACTATTGCATTCGTCGATATGTGATGCAGTTGTAGTTTTTAACCTTATAGTGCCTGATGCCATAATTATGGAGCGTGTGCGGAATCGTTGGATACATCTGCACTCCGGGCGCGTCTACAATAAAGATTTCAATACGCCAAAGGAAATGTGGAAAGATGATGTAACCGGTGAGGATTTGGTGCAGCGCATTGACGATACTCCGGCGGTGGTGCAGCAACGTTTGCTGGTCTATCGTAAAGCAATGCAGCCGGTGTTTGAGTTTTATACTAGGTAAGCGCGCAAATGATGAAATTAAAAATTACCATCAAAAATCTTAAAATAAAATCAATTTCCACTCTATAACTCTTTCTATAACATATGTAACAGTCAAGGCATCGATGTGCTTAATTTGGAAGGCAATGCGACGCATAAATTTTGGCCACGTGTGAAGCGTTACTTGGCAAAAAGATTACAAATAATGGCAAATAGCTGAAAAGAAGTTACACATAATTTCAATACAGTTAAGAGTTTATTGTACATAAGAAAAGTTTATAAAAATACAATTCTACTTATTGTGCTGCCTTAATTTTTAATCTTAACAAAGATTGTCATTATATTTTTCAAAAAGTTGTTTTGCATTAAACTTACATTATTAAATAGATTTTTAAATTGTGCATAGACAAACGCTTGACACTCATATATTAAGTACAAAAATACTTATAAAATAAATTACATTATCAAAAACTATATAAAATACTATTTTGTAAATTGTTCGCAAAAATATAAAGTTGTATACAATTTAAACTTACAGCTAGAGAAATAACATTTAAAAAAAAACTTATTCATATTTTACTTATTATACAATTGTATAAGCAATGAACTTTAACCTACTAGCAGCTCACTCAACATAATACAGAATTAACGCTTTGGATCAATTCGATTCCTGGCAAAAAATAAACATACATATTTTAAAATTCTAAATAGCTAATGATTACAATTTAACTAAGCAATTTCGCCAAAAATGCTTTTAAGTGCACTTTACTTGCGGTCAATGCAGACATTTCAATTTCGTTAAAATTTTTTACTTTAGAACTTAACTTAAGATAAATTCTTAATGAAACTCTTGTCTGGGAAAATAATCTGGCACCAGAATATGTATTAGTATACCGGTAAACATGAGAGCAAAATAAAAAATAATGGCAATCCACCAGAGTATACGTTCCCAGCGCCGTACTTGCAAGTTACGCAAAACACCAATACCCACTAGTAGACCAGCAACAGCACCTGACAAATGCGCCATATAACCAATTTGATCGTGCTGATCGGTGAGATGACGATAGATAGATGTGCCCAAATCAGTGAAACAGAAAATTAAAAATACCAACAGCTGCACAATGGCGTATTCCATTTCATTCCAGTTCTATGGCAAGTGAAAAAAAAATAAATTAATACCAATTTAACGATAAAAACATCAACACCATTACTCACCATTATAATAGTTGCAATGTGTGCTGTTATCAGTGCATAGACACCACCAGATGCACCAGCCAAAAATATACGCGGACTCGTTAACGAAGTACCCATTGAACCTGCCGCAACGCCAGCCAAATAAACTAGTGCAACACGCCACCAATGGTGAACCAATTCCAATGCTACACCCAGAAATATTTGTATGATCAAATTCATAAACAGATGCATCAAGCCGACATGCACAAACATGTAGCTCACAAAACGCCAACCCTCATAGCGTCTGTAGGGATTGTAAATAAATAGCGTAGCCGCAGGACCACTTGTGCTTTCACCCACATTTTTATTGTTATTAGGATCATCTCTAAAAAGTTGAAAAAGTTAAAAAAATACTGTTTAAGTCTTGTGGTATTTAAAAACTTACTGAAAATGTATGACATCAATTAAGAACATTATTATTTCGACCAAAGAGAAGATGACCATCGTAAGTGGCGGTGGGCAAATGGTCATTGCTTTTTCATAAGCGCCATCTGAAAAATAAAAGTTATAAAAAAATAAATTTATATACAGGAACATATTATGTTGGATTTAAAAAATAACACTTTAAAATTATTTTTTGAAAAAAACTGATATTATGCATCATCATAAATTCCGTTTTGAAATAGGCAATTTTTTCCATTTCATTAATTTGAATAGTTATCACCTTAATACAGATAATGGCAAACCACACGGAGTAAATAAAGCCATGACTTTATTAGGTTTTTAAGACCTCGAACATTTGCGGTTCGAATACGGGATATAAATTTACGATTTAGTTCTCGATCATTTGAGTAAAAGCTCGATAAAAGACCTGTTTAGGGCTTTAGTGATCATCGCATTTGATTTTTTTTACTTCAGTAATAATGCATATGTCCCCAGAAGGTTGGTAACCCAACAAATGTTGGGGAAGAAAATGTAACAGGAATCAACTATACATATGACCCTTCTAGGGGCTAACCTGAGGGAACTATGCATTATTTTTCTTTATTAGTTGTGTTTTTGGGTGTCTCCCTAACCCTAAACCTAAGATAGGTTGAAGGCGAGTTAAGTAAAGATGTGAGGGTAAAATATAAATAGGAGATGTAGATACAATTGCCCATCTAGTGGTTTTCCCGGGACAGTTACAGCGATTTTTCAAAAAATGCTTTTTGTAGCGAGATTATCAGAAGAAGGGCAGACAGGAATGGGCATGTTTAGAAGGAAATGTTGAAAGTGAAAAAATAGTAGGCGATGGTCATACAATTGAGCCATTTAGGGATTTCCTCAGTACAGTTAGAGCGATTTTTTTTAAAAATATGAATTTTGTAGGAGAACTTCCAGAAGAATCGTAGAATGGGGTGTGAATGTTTTGAAAAAATGTTGGAAGTGACAAAATAACAGCACTTTGTGATACATTTGAGCCCTATAAAAATATTTTCATAAAATTTTTGACAAATTACTCCCATTCTGGGTTAACCAATCCACTCAAATCGATTGAGACCAAAGTTTGGCTCACAAGGAAAGGTCCCCAGGTGACAGCATCCGATGTGAATGATTTTCAGATATCTGATAGATGACAAAAATCTAAGGTGGACTTTT
This sequence comes from Tetanocera ferruginea, assembly GCA_958299015.1. NCBI lineage: Eukaryota > Metazoa > Arthropoda > Insecta > Diptera > Sciomyzidae > Tetanocera > Tetanocera ferruginea. The sequence goes on along the minus strand of OY282643.1, from coordinate 130,072,860 downwards.
TTTATAAGGTCCCAGGGTGACAGTCTCCGATTTGAATTATTTTCGGACATGTAATAGAAGACAAAAATCTTAAGTGGACATATTTTTTTTTATTTATTTTTATTTATCGATGGTTTAGGCTTCCAAAATCGCGTTAAAAAAATTCTCGAAAATTTTGTTTTTTCACTATAATTTCGATATTCTCTATGGAAATATATAAACATTTGGGACCAAACAATATCACTCAAAAAGCCACAAATGATGGCGTCGGTTTTAAAAAAGAACTTATTGTAACTTTTTAATGTAACGCGCTTCACATTTTCTTCAAGTATTCAGATACTAATTCTTTGCAAAATATTTGTATCGCCGTCATTATTCTTTACATGTGATTGAATTCCTGCATTGCTTATTAATTAATTACTGGAAAAACATTTAATGTAAAATTGTTTTAACTTTTAAAAGTACATTTTTTACAACAAAAACATACCAATTTGATCTCCTTCAGGTCGATGTGGTGCTGGCACAATCATGCGACAATAGCCCATAACAATATTTCGCATCATCCATTTGTTTTGTTGAGACATGTGGTAGAATTCCTCAAAATCCAATTGACCATCGTTGTCTGAGTCAGATTTTTGTAGAATCTGTGAGGCAATATAATAAGGTATATCGCGACATAGACCGGCGCTAACCAGGCCCTTAAGCTCGTGTATATTAATGGCGCCATCACGATCGGTATCATGCTAAAAAACAAAACAAACTATTATGAAGTAAAACAAAATAAATAAAAAGAAAAACCGCAATAATATTAAATGAGGTATAATGAAAAGAGTGGGGTTTGAAGAAAGAGAGAGAGAGAGAAGAGCGTAAAGAGCAGATAAATATGAAAAGAAGGAGCTAGTGAAGTTGTGGTCAGTCTGTAGATGGAGCTTAACTCAGAGTTTATTGAACTGTGTGAATTAATATGACAATTAAATCAAGCTTAGTGTCAAGAAGAACTTTTTGCCAGAAAAAAAATGTAGTTGCTTGTAATATTGAATTTGTGTGATCAAGCTCATAAGCAGAAAACAAGATTTATAAAACATCTGTTCACTATTTATTTACTATAACAATTTTTAAAATTTTTCACTAATTACACATTTTTACCAGCTGCATTTGAAATAATTAGCTATTTGGACATATGTCTTAAAAAGGAAAGTTGCCATAAAAGTAACGTTTTGCAATTAAATTCAGTCACTCTGAAGTTTTTGAAGAATCAGTCAAGCTTAAAAACCTGTTTTGTATAAAATCAAACTCAAGCGGTAGGTTTTTCTTTAAAAATTTAGAACAAATGTGCAAATATGGGCAATATTTTACAATTCACTTTTGCAAGAATAAAATATATGTACATATTTTTACACTGACATTAAATGTTTGATTTAACAAATAAAAACTTAAAGATTAACATTTGTGGAGAAGGAGGCAAGCAGCTTTTTTTAATAACTTTATTAAATTTAAAAATAAAAATAATAAATCGAAAAGTATCCTTATTTTACTTTGAAAAATCACTAGCAGTTAATTCGATGGTTGGCACGAAAATATTTTGTGCATTTTTTAATTAAATAAAAATATAGCTATTGTATTTCTTGTTTTTTTATGTATTTCTTGTAGTTTAAAAACGTATGTATAAAACAGCAAAAAAAAATGTTTTTTACAAATATTGAATTCATAGAAAACTAATTAAAGATAATACAGAGAAGAATTCGTTAATATTAAGAAATATTCTTATCTATACATTTTTCTATAGATACCATATATTTGCTATCATTTAACAAATATAACAACAAACAAGCAAAAAAATATCTATGTACACAAATTGGTTTATATGAGTGTATATTTTCTTAAGCAAATCAATTTTTAAAAAAAAAGTTTAAAGATCACCCACAAATGACTCAAAGTTAATGTGAAAGTAAAATAAAAACTTTTTAACAAAAAAAAAACCTACTTCAAAATCACTAGAAAGTAAAAAATAATTTTAAATTACTTTTACTATTTATTTCTTGGTCAAATTTGTATTTTTATAATAAATATATTTATTTTTTTATGATAATAAAAGCTTCTAGTCAGCGCTAATCATTGACGTAAAATCATGATTTTTTCGCCATCCCTACTCTATTTAAGACTTTTTTATTTGTAAATATCCTGCTTGGGTGACGCTGTATTAATTTGTAATCTTAATTTTTCTTAAATCTTAATTTAAATGCTATATGTGTGTTGCAGCTGCACAAAAAATCTGATTATATTAGCGCCGACTTCGAAGCTCTTATTATCATAAAAAAATAAATATATTTATTATAAAAATACAAATTTGACCAAGAAATAAATAGTAAAAGTAATTTAAAATTATTTTTTACTTTCTAGTGATTTTGAAGTAGGTTTTTTTTTTGTTAAAAAGTTTTTATTTCTTTCTTTTTAGAGAAAATGATATATATTAAAAAAGTGTATAAATTAATTAAACACCAATTATTTATGCTCATAATATGGAAAATGCTTTTCTGTCGTTTCTTATTCTGGTCTTTGTCAGTATGTTTATCAGTACCTACTCTTGTATTTTTATCACTACCCCAATGTCAATATTGACTGAAATATAGTGTGTTTATAATATTGACACGCCTCTTTGTCGAGAATATCACACTCTTTGTCATAGTGTTTTCAATAGTTCTACCCATTCTAACAATTAATTTTACCACCCTTAAGTCAATATGATACAGTTTTTTACACACTGCCTCACCCCTTAGTCGAATAACGCCCAATTCTTCGGTAGTAATTTGTAATAATTGTGCCAACGTCTGTACTTTTTCAGTTAGTAGTGTCAGTATTCGATTTAGTGTTTTCTAATATTGCCACACTCCTTTGTCGAATGACGCCCACTTTATTCACAATAACTTGTTATAAGTGTGCCTACCTCTATTCTAAATATCAGTACTCTAGTGTCAATATTATTCGCGATACAGTGTATTTTATATATTGCCACACCCCTTTATCAAACAAGGTCCACTGTATTGAAATTAATTGTTTTATAACTGTGCCTACCCCTGTAGTTAACTTTAGTACTCTAGTGTCAATATTATTCGAGATACAGAGTTTTTATAATATTGCCACACCTCTTTGACGACTAACGCCCACTTAACTGAACGTTATTTTTTATAATTGTACCTACCCTTGCATTTTTGCTGTGAATTTTATTGACTCTAGTACTCTAGTGTCAATATTTACTGAGATACAGTGTTTTTCTTATAGTAACACGCCCCTTTATCGAATACCGCCCACATTACTGGCAGTTATTTGTTATATTTGTACCTACCTTTGTACTAAATTTTATTATCGTAGTGTCAATAATAATTGAGATACAGTGTTTTTTTTTAATATTGCCACTCCCCTTCTCGATTAACGCCCATCTTTTTTTTTAAAAAATTTGTAGTAGTTTTCCTACCTTTGTAATATATTCTGTACCCTAGTATCAATATTATTCGAGACACAGTAATTCTCTTATATTGCCACACCCCTTTGTCGAATTACGCCCACTTTTTTATTGTTATTTTCAATAATTGTACCTATCTTTGTACTTAATTTCAGTACTCTAGTGTCAATTTTCTTCGAGATACAGAGTTTTTACAATATTGCCACACCCTTTTTTAGAATTACGCCCACTTAAGTGATCGTCATTTTTAATACTTGTGCTTGCCCTTGTAATTTTACTGTGAATTTTATTACCGTAGTGTCAATATTTACTGAGATATAGTGTTTTTCTTATAGAGACACGCCCCTTTTCCGAATACCGTCCCCTTTCATAAACGGGCACCTCCGCGTTGATAATCTCTATATGTTGACAAAAAATTACGGCAATCGGGCAAGTACTTTAGGAGTAATCGATGTACATACATTCACAAAAAAAAAAAAAAAAAAAAAAAACAGAGAAACCAACCAACTTGAGAACCTCCTCCTTTTTGAAGTCGGTTAAAAATGAATTATTTCACTGCAATTTTATTTACTTGAAATGTGATTTTTTAAACTGTGATTAAACTTTTTTATTCAGAAAAGACGAGTTTTAGGCTGTCATATATATAGAATATTAATCAAAATAATAAGAAAATAAAGTAAAGTGCTTGGCAAGTACTCCGATGTCGAGTTTTGGGCAACTGGTCGTAGTTATTTTGGTCACAAAAACAAATACAACGTTGGTCGTGCGAAAACTATAGATCTACCGATCTAGATATTTTGAAGCTTATACAACAACCTCATAGAGAATTTTTAGAGATGCCGAAGGATTTAGTAGCGACTCAAGCTAGATTATGTGTGAAGACTCTGTTTCTTCTAAACGAAAGCGGCCTTATATGATTCTTCGAAATTAAACTATACAAACTTAGAACTAGAAACGCACTTTAAGCAGAGTCTGTTATTGAAGACAAAAATATTAAAACAAGTTGGATATATAAAGGATTTAACAAACAGTTGAGGTTCCAAAAGTAGCAACATATATCGACGTAAGTGATTTTTCAAGTCCTTCTCATCGGAATAAGATCCAATGTGTTGCTACCGATTTGGTTACTTTGTCTTCCAAAATAGTTTCTAGTTCTACTGGTGCTATACCAAAACAATTATCTATATATAAATAGGCGTAGTGAAAACAGTTAAGAACTATTTTCGCACGAGTTTCTCAACGGATTTTGATAATTTTTTAAAATGAATCAGAATAAGGAGAAGGAGTGCACCGACTTTTTTTGAAAGATTTTTACTTTTTAAATATTTTTTTAAGTCTACATTTATTCTATCAATGCATTCGTAAACTGAATCTCCTGCTTCATACATCAAAGTGTCATTCGCAACCATATAAATCTTGGAAAATTTTAGAACCTTCTCTAAGTCGTTAATATAGATATATATTGAAAAGTCATGTCCCTAGTACAGCTCCCTAACCCTATTGACAAAGGATTTGATATATCCTATCTTCAATTTTTGAGAAGTTTTGAAATCGCTGTCGTTCAACTCCTATTATTTCATGTTTTTCTAACTTATTTATTAGTATTTCTCTAACAATTGTTTCAAACGTTCTTTGCAAATCCATGAAAGTCGCTATTACTATCTTGTCAATTTATGCTTCCGTTTTAGATTTAGATTTAGATTTAGATTTAGATTTATTTCAGGTTTATATTAGCATACAAGAATTGCTCTTTTAAATGCAACGAATTAGAATATTCTAAGTAAGAATTAAATATTGAAATTTAAGAATTAAAACATAAAAAATTAAGAATAAAAAGTTATAAAATAAAAAATAAATATTACAAATTACAGATTTCAAATTTCAAACTGGGATAACAACCTCTTAAACAGCTATAACAATAGAGGATAAAATAATTAATAGGATAATAATAATTTTAACTTAAATGTAATGAAAACGTTCATAGAAAAAATAGAAAAAGTAAAGTATAGTATTTGTTATAAGTAATTAAAGTAAGAGAATCAGAAAGAAAGTTTTAAGAGAAATATTCAAGAATCAAGTGCTTAAAGTTTGTTGTGTTGTTTACGCGTTTTAAGTTATTTGGTAGGGAATTCCAAAGCCTGATTGCGTTTATGAAAAAAAGACGACTAGATTCATTATATCTGAACTGATTTCCACTGTGAAATCACTTGGCTAGGTATTGTCTCGCAGCAATGTTGTCTCCTGAACCCGGACTGGTACTTTGATATGAAATTATTGACGTCCATGTTCTTCCCCAACTATACCACCTTTTCTAATATTTAACTTTATGTGGTTAGCATGTTGACAGGTCCAAACTCTTCTGGATTTTCTGTGTTTTTAATTTTTTTCTATCGGGATAACTATAGAAACCTTCCGAAAATCCGGAAATATTCCTCTCCGAATTGACTCGTTCACAATTTGTAGAAATCCCAGACCAATTATGTGAAATGCATCACTCTAAATTTTGCTAAGCAATCTAAATCGTACCGTACCGTCTTCTAAATTCTACAATTGACTTTAATTTTATAAGACGGAATTATGTTACTCTAAGAAATAATTTCTAAATTATTAACTTTGACTCTATACCTACTAAAAATTAATTCAAGAAGAACATTTCCAAAAACCTTTAATTCTGCTGTCATTACCTTAAACATAAGTCTTAATAAACGCTTTTGAACTTAAATTCCACAGAGAAAAGGCCTTTTATCTCTGGTCCCCTATGGTATACTAACGAACTGAGAAACTTAAAATCAAAATATTTTAGAGGGGCAAAATTTATCAAAACTTTTAACATTGTTTGTAGTGAAATTAAGAATACAACTAGCTACTATTTTATTGTGGCAATTAAAAAACCAGCAACGAGCATCAGGCATTGACATTAATCTGTCCTCATAAACTCTAATATATTTCTAAGCCAACAAAAATAAACTTTTCGCTTTATAATTGAGCCAAATTTTTTGAGTAAATTTACTTGTTAAATATGGTACTCCAACAACTTGGCTTACAATATCTTCGAAATGCTTGGCTTGTGGAATGCATAATCTTAGAACAAAATTGACAACGTATTAAAAACTTGTAGAGTCAAAAAATGTACCAGTTTCAGCGGTGTTAATCTCAAATATAGAAAAAAATTACATGTGCAAAAAAGCTATGGAAAGAATTTCACTGCGCACAGCAACAACTATAACAATAAAAACAACAGCCACAAGAACTTGAACCTGATAATAATATTTATCATTCCGAAGATCCACAACAGAAAACAGGTTTTGCAGAACTGGCAGAATTTAGTAACAATAGATATGAAAATAATAAAAAAAAATTTAAAAGAAGCCAAGATGAAAGCTTATCATTGCGGGAGAAACCCGCAACTTTCGACTGAATGACGAGCAGCAACATGGTAGTACACATGAGCAGCAACATGGTAGTAAGTGTGAAAAGAGACAAGATTAAACAAACATATTTGTTAATGTTAAAAACTAAATAAATAACAACAACAAGACAACAGCTCAAGCAAAATGTGCGTGTTTCCACAAAATTAAGGCCATAAATGACTCAAGTCAGCTGGAGCAAGATAACAATGAAGACGACTACAACGAGTTCAGGTGTTGATGTAAGGGAAAGCGACAGCGGCAAAGGGATAAGTGAATTAGTGAATCATCAATATTTTCATACAGAACTTGGTTGGGGATAAAATGAAAAAAAAAAGAAATGTAAAGTAATTATTTTGATTTATGTTATGCACTGCTTGAACTTACGTTGTCGAATATCTCGCGCATTTTGCGTCGATCCTCGGTCTCCTGTCGAGACATGGAACGATTGAGTGGTATCACCTCCATGTCAATGGTATCCTGTTGGCGCGATTGCTGCCGTTGGGTAGAACGCGGCTGACGCTCCTGTTGATCGGGCGACAATTGCGGATACAGACCATTTTCCGAATCCTGACGGCTCTGCTGACGCGCACTTGTCTTGGCCGACATGCTGATGAATGAAACTTTTAACTTGTTTAGACTACTTATTTAGTGCGATGACCAACAGCTTTTGTGTAAATTATGACAAGACTGTGCAATGCGGTGTTAAAAGTTCAGCGCTGGGTTGGGGCTTGTATACCGATGCGTCACGCTTGCTGTGCTTTGCTTATTGCATTGGTTGCAACTAGCTGTTCCACACCCTGTCTGCACGATTTTCCAGCAATTACTTTACAAATAGTTGCGGGTATTCTTTCTTGAATTGTGCAATTATTTTCACTTGTTATTTTATTAACATGTTTATTCGAAAATTATTTTTAAAGATTAGATAATATTTCCCAACTATTTCGCAGCGCTTTTTTCAGTATTAGAACAGCAACTTTTATGTGTTCACATACAAGGACCACAACAAAAAAAAACGTAGAATTAGAAAAATATAACGCTGTTTGCCAAGATAAAACAAAATTATATGAACACGCGAACACGTTGCAAAGCCAACTAAAGAAAATTTTATGAACGAATGTGTCAATTAATTCAATGGAAATAAAGCGGCGAATAGCGTACAAATAGGAATAGCACTAAACAGCTAAGATAAGCAAAAGCAGAAGTAGTAGTAGTAGTAGTTTTTATTGAGTCTTAACAAAGCGATTTTACATGATAAAAGTAAACAGTAACTTCAACTAAAATAAATAGCGGCTGTAATGTATGGCCTGCATAACTATTACAAAATTAAATAAATTAATTAATCGATTGCCACATGGCTAACAACATAAAATTAAAGAATATTTTACTCTTGCTCACTGAGTAGTATAAGGTTGCGTTTGACGTATTGTCATTATAGTATATACAATTTTAAAAAATAACCCTAAATATATGAAAGAGTGAGACAACGATAAGCATGAACAACAATACATTGACACGCTGATTAAACCTACTATACACAATATCGTTGATACTTTCTTAAGTATAATTGCCAAGCGTAAAAGAGATCGATATAAAATTACAATGTTAATTCAAACAATCATTCGATTAAACGAAACACAAATAAGAATTTGTGAACAAAATAAGACATTAAACAATGAAAGTTAATAAAGTTTGAACTTCAGTCATTTTCTAAAATTATCTTTATACACAATTGATAAATACAAATATTCAATACGGCAAAAATGAAGAAGTATAAAGAGTAATTTAGAATAGCATTTTATGCTTTTTCACACAAAAGAGACTCACTAAGCAATATTGTGCTTATACGATGTAAACATTTACAAAAGTTAGTGTTAATAAAATTCATACCATAATAGTATATATACAGTTCATTATAAAATAAAATAAAACGTCAAGAAATAGAAAGTTTTGTCCACCAAAATTTCCCAAAAAGAAAAATGTTAGTGTGTTAGCAATATAACAAATGAAGGCGTACAATTTAAGTTCAGTTAGCCCCTGTTATGACCAGGAGTAGTTTTCAGAAAGTAGGGAAGGGGTGATTCACCGGGACTACCCTCGAGATTCTCAAGAACAACTCCAACAGGAGATTGGTAAGGGGAGGATGACCATGAAATTTCAGATTGCGAAGAGTAGACTTCTTTTATAAGTTCATTCTCAGAGAGACTCATATTAACAATAAATCTTTTCATCAAACCAGTTGCATAGACGATAACTGGTGTTATATTAGCTTCTCTGTACACAGACCCATTGGAAAACCTTTTGTTTCTGGATTCAAAATTTTTATTGATGCAATATCTAAGTACCTTTCTCTCTAATTTTCCCATTTCGTTGGCAACAGTAGGCGAAATCGAAAACCAGCAGGGGAAAGCATATAGCAACACTGGTCTAATAAGAGTTTTATACAATAGAATTTTAGTTTTCTTTTGTAAGTCATTGCTACAAAGCAGGGACGTTAAAATATTACATACTTTTCTGGCTTTTTCAATGTTGCTTCTCGCATGATGATTGAATTTGAGTAACATGTTAAAATTAACACCAAGATATTTGATACTCTTTTTAAAAGGAACCATATTATTGTCAATCCTTAGCTCGAGATTGCGGCTCTCTTTAACCGCCCCCACTTTTCCTTTGCCACTAGCATTCCTAAAACAGATACAATCAGATTTGAGGTTATTAATGTTAATGCCCCATTTTTTGTAAAAAATATTTATTTTATCAATATGACTTTCGAGCTTTCTAAGAGCATTTAAAGGGTAGTCATCTTTAGCGTAAACAAAGGTATCGTCTGCAAATAAAATTCCTAAGGAGGCAGGAATATTTTCGCCCTCATTTAAGTGGGGAAAGTCACTCATAAAAATGTTGAATAGTAAGGGTCCTATAGCTGAACCTTGAGCCACGCCACTCAGGGAATCACATATATTAGAGCGAGTACCTTGGATTTGGATAAAGAATCTCCTATTGGTTAAAAAGCTATCCAACAAATGAAAAATCTCTAGTGGAAAATTCAGTTTTAAAATCTTAAACAACAACCCCTCTCTCCATACATTATCAAAGGCCTTCTCCACATCAAGAGAGCACGCTACAGTGGATTTTTTTTCTCTTAAGCCAACTGTTATATCATTATGCACTTTTAATAGCGCATGCACTGTAGAGTGATTTCTTTTAAAACCAAACTGAAGGTCTGAGATAAATTCAAAAGGAATAACATTAGGAGACTCCAGCTTCAACATTATTACTCTCTCAAATATCTTACCCACGTTAGAAAGAAGAGAAATGGGACGAAAATTGCTCAAAATAAAGTTGTTAGGCTTCTTCAAGATAGGCAAAATTCTGGCTTCCTTCCATAGTAAAGGGAAGTACCCATTATTTATGCAATTATTAAATAATATTGTAAGGAATTTGATCGCATGTATCGAGACCTTTTTTAGCAAGAAATTAGAAATTAAGTCCGGTCCACTAGACCTCTTAGCTTTCAGTTTATGTAAAATATTGGCAATCTCACCCTGTGAGGTAAAAACCCCTGTAACTGGCGGTGACAGTGCCGAATTCTGATTATTGAAGATAAAAATATGCTCAGGCTTAAGAAGTCTAGCCGACCGGACCGAATCTCTAACCTCAGTTACTAATCCGGGGTCGAACGTAGGAGATTTTTCTTGAAATACAGAACTAAAATATTTTTCAAATTCAGAAACAATTTTCTGTTCCTCGGAAACTAAAATATCGTTAACAATAACCTTGTCACACTTAAAACTTTTTTTTTTACCCACAATTTTAAAAACTTCTTTAAAGGCACTAGGTCCTGGAACAATTTTAGAAAGTCTTTTTCTAAATTGAGCATTTATCCAAATCCTAACCTTGTCAGCAATGATCTTTTTAAGCAATGAGATTCTACCAGACAATTCCTTATATTCACTACAAACCCTGTTGTAGGTATTGTGAAAAATACGTTTGAGTTGTTTTTGCCACGCGTGTTTTACTTTGAATAATTTTTCAATATCCTTAGGAAGATTTTTGAATTTCTTAAAACAAACATAAATATTGTCTGAGTGGCTATCAAGGGTATCTAATAAAATGTTATTAAAGGTATTAATATGATTATCAATCTCATTATTAGTAAGGTTAACAGAATAAGACGGAACACATTGATTCAACCTTGCATCCAAATCATCCCTGAAGTTCTCCCAGTTCGTGCCCTTAAAAGATTTGCCATAGCTTATATTCAAAGATGAAAGTTCCATTGCTGCAAGATTAATGTTAAGGAGGACAGGAAAGTGGTCGGAGAAAGTGGGTAGTGTTTGAATAGTAAAATTGTTATTCATCAAGTTAATCAAATGCGAAGAAATCAGAAAGTGATCCAGATAGGACGAACTTCTTGGAAACGTAGGAGACCCTGGCGTTAAATTAATTAAAGATGGAAAGCATGTACTTTGCCATTTTTCAAAACTTTTACCGTTTAAGTTGAAAGAGCTATCACCCCAATTGGGACTTCTTGCATTCAAATCACCTCCAATAATAGCACCATCAAATTGCCTAGCTTTAATTTCAATTTTGTTAATTTCTTCGACAAAAAACTCTGATCTGCAATTAGTAGGGATGTAAATTGAGCCAATCAACAGTTTGTTAACTAATCCATTAATCCTTACATTGATAGAGACAAACACACTTGCAAGCTTAATACCGTCCAAACTAACTATCTCATACTCTATATTCTTTTTAATAGCCAATGCAACCCCCTGCTGGTGATCATTTCGCAAAAAATTAAAATTATCAATATAAACCTTGTGTCTACTATTAATATGGGTTTCCTGTAGAAAAGCTACATTACAGTCAGAACCATTAAGAATTTTTTGAACTTCAATTCTCCTGCTGTTATCGACCAAAGACGAAATGTTAAACGTTAAAAATCTAAAACCCATTATTTTTCGTTCAAAATAATTTGATTCAGAAGATCTAAATAACACATTCTCTTTTCCAATATAGAAGAACACTTCTTAATATTTTTCATAAAACTTTCAATTTTACTTAACAGCTCGTGCACATTAACACCAAACAGGTCATTAGAGAGATCAAAAAACTGGCCTAACAGATTTTCTTTAGTACTATCACTCTTCATCTGAATAGAAGAGGGACCATCCTGCCCTCTAAAATGGCTTGCATAAGACACCGTAAGCGGAGGAGGCGCACTGGGTGCGCAAAAGCTTTCATCAGTTCTTTTCTTAGCTTCCGCTTTAACTTTTTGAGCAGATCTTTTCTTAAAGAGTGAATACTCTTTAAACCTTTCGCAGCCACGATAGTTTGCAGGATGGTCCCTCTTACAATTCACACAAAAAGGCTTTAGACCAGATTCCTTGGTAGTCACACATTCTCCAGGGAGATGACTGTTATTGCACTTCACGCACTTATAGTCACTTGCACAATTTTTTGCGATGTGCCCAAACTGTTGGCACCTTCGGCATTGCACCGGTCCAGAGTTACCTTTGGGTTTTTCCCAATGCACCTGTGTGTTGAAAAGGTACTTAATTTTCAACACATCCGCTACTGATCTTCCAGTAGGAACTTTCACTAAGAACAGACCGTATTTAATTTTTTCTCTCTGAGAACGAACTGTAACAAAGTTACTAACCTTCTCAACTCCACCCGGAATTAGGTCAAGTAACTCTTCCAAAATCTCAGCATCCTCATAGGTTGAGGACAACCCTCTCAGAATTAAACTAGCGTTTTTTTCTTCTTTAGGTGTAAATGAATACGCCTGAATCCCTGGAGTTTCTCTAAGCTTCTCGAGAAGCGCCCGGTGGATCATCCCATCCTCGACAAAAATTTTACTCTTTGATCCCATATTAATAATTTTAAAAACAACATTTTTGGATCTTAAATCCTTAACCAGTTGCCTTTCATCTACATTTTTTAAAAAAATTGGTGGACAAAACTTACTCTTTCTTTTATTTTTATTTGAGCTGGTATCTGGTATGTTAACACCATCGTCAAGGCCATCTTTGCCATCCTGGCCAGTCACTCGTTCAGTAGGTTTCGGTTGATTGCGTGGAACAGAATTCAGGGACTCCTTCCTAGCACCAGTTTTTTCTTTCACCACCATCTCGTTGAATATTGCAAAACGATTAGCATTCTTTTTTTTGCATGCTGCCTGCGAGTCGTCATCTGATTTGCTATCATTCAAAAGTCTTCTTGCCCTTTTAGACACCTTGACCCACTCTTGGTGCACAGATTCAGCCATAGCTACATCATTGGGCACAACATTAGAGCCCTGCGGCACCTCAGAAATAATCTGCTTCTGCGGTTCGGTAAGTGCATCACTGCTATAAGATGGTAAAGCGCTCGTAGCTAGAGCAACAAGTTGTTGAGCAGCCTCAGCTTTTCTCGGACTGGTCATATGAGCCATCATAAGTGCACATATTCATCAGAAATCTCCCGCGCTTTTATGAAGTTCCCGCCAATTTGACGTAACTCAAACGCATCAGACAAAGTGTGCAGCACAATATGGCGTCAAACACTAGATAAAAGCAATTTATCTTAATACTTTGCTCATCAATATGTCGTGGTTTAAGCAGTAGCAGCAACAGTCTTGGAGCAGCAATTCAGCAAAAGACGCAACTATAAATCGCTTTTTAGCATCAAAAAAAAGAAAATTCTGCAACCATTAGCACAGGCTCGCAAGTCACGTAGGCACCAAGCAACGTAGTTGAACACCATTCAACTAGAGAGGTGATGATGAAGGCGCAGCCACTTTTACTTATATTTTGTAAATATAAAAACACTTGTTTTACAGTAAACTTTCTTATATTAATTTACTTTACAATTATTTTTAGTTTTAAATAATTACTTTAAAATTTGCTTTTTAGCACGAAAAAAATCAACCATTCCCCAAGATGGTCGTCGCCAGTCTTCCGCAAAAGCAGAAGAAATGGCCAAATGTCAAAAAATAAATTGTGGCTAACAGCTGTTATAATCGATAACAAACGTCAATTACGTTAAGACTGTTAAGGTTTGTGTACATGCTACATGCGGACAGAACTGCCTTAACAGCTTAACGGATAAAGCAGTGCAGCTGCAGTAACAATGTTCAATTGCAAACAATCAATTCAAATAAACAACAAATAAACAGCAAATAATTATAGCACAAGCATTTAGTTTCTGAATATATGTATGTAATAAACTAGATATATGTTTTTTATTAAAAAACCTACTGGGTTGCAAAAACAACAAATAGTAAATACATTTTTAAGCTACAAACATAGATGCCAGTTTCGTGTGATAAATCACTTTTCGTGATTTTTTGAGGGCTGTGTGACAATGTGTGATTTCTGAAATGAAGCGAGTGATTTTTCACTCATGCGTGATCACTTTATCACTCACTTTATTGTTGAAGAGTGCGTGCAAGTAAATGCGAAAACACGTATATTAACGTACAAACCCAACACTGCAATTGAAATTTGCTAGTTCAGGTATAAAGTTTAAACTTTTAAAAAGTTAATATTTAGTTTATATTACAAATTCAGACAATTTTAATTATTTCCACTGATATATTATATCGAATTACCAAAAATTGTCATATCTTCTTAATTTTGATCTAGTAAATAAGATATTAATGAACTTTTAACAATAAGCTTTTGCTAATATTACCAAATAACAGAAAATATCATTATTTGTAAAATTGTATGGCATCAAATGCTCTTTTATGCTGTAAAATTGGAATTGCTTCTGAGTGATTTTCTGTTCTGTGTGTGATTTTTACGTGATTTTCTGTTCTGTTTGTGTGATTTTGCGTGATTTTTTTTCTATGTGCGTGATTTTTTTGCTATGAGTGTCACACGAGTGATTTTTACATATATGTTGTGTGATTTAGTGATTTCGAGTGTGAATTTTGGTTGGCATCTATGGCTACAAACAATTGCAATGCCACCACTATCCCGAACCACAAACTCAGCTTATGCTACTCGCCAACAGAGCGGCGCTTTAGACAATTTACCATGTAGCGGTTCTTGTTTTGAACGTTACCATAGCAATTGTTAAACACAGGCAGCTCAAAAAATTATCAACAAAAGCCAGCATCGCAAGTTCACATTCTCAAAAATGTTCAATAAATTTCCCAAACGCTCTGGCATCTATCGCATACTTGACAACATTGAGCAATTGCAGCTGCGTCTGCATTTCAGACACATCAACTCGCTGCTAAAGTTGCCAAAATTTGATTTTCACAAACTGGCCGCTGATGACTGGCGACAACACAGCACTGACAACAATGACTGCGATACCGATGATGCTGACGCTGTGCAGACCATAAACATCAAGTGGCAGCAAAAAATTCTCAGCGCCCATGAAATAGAATACTACAAGGACGCCTCTAACTGTGTGACGGAGCGGCAAAAGAATTACCATGCCTGGTTGCTGGCGGGCGGCACAGCACAGGTGGCTGACCCAGCAACGCTGCACAACCATGATGACAAATCAAAGTCTAAGAAACGCGCACGCAAAAAGCAACAACTTAAACCACAAACAGCGGAAGAAATCAATCATGTGGAACACATTTTTACATATATCAATGAGGACAATCACGAACCGGCGGAAGCGGCTTGCAGTCACCACACTAAACAGACGCACTTGTTTGCAACAACTGCTGTCATGTTTGTCTATGCCACACTGCAGTCAGTAAATACTTTGCTAATAGCTCTACGCTGGTATGACGACGAACAGCTGCTGCACATCTATCCGGACTTCAACTGTTTTCACGAACGACCCTACTACATACAAGTGGATGCAAACTACAGTCATCTCTACGCCTACGGCTTTGAGAATTGTTCGCCTAGTCAAGTTGTGGATGCTTTGTTAAGCAGCAATAGCAACTTGCTACAACTGCCCCAAGTTCCCCACTGGCAGTCAGAGCAGCAGCTCGACTTGGAGTTTTCAATGCCACCAAAACGTTATCGACGCATTGTGCTGCTGCTGGAAATACGCGAAGCACGTGACTTTGAGTATGAGTGCCTACATGTGCGCTATCATGTGATCTTGCCAACGGCCGCATTGCTGGAGGAAGGTTTGCTGCAGGCCAGCACACAAGCATCAGCAGCAATGCGCGGCATGCATTACTTTGGCCATTGCTGGCAGCTGACGTTGCTTTGCGAGGAATGCGAAGATTTTGGCGGCTTGTGTCACATCTTCTTTGAGGTCATTTCCATTGATGGCTGGCAACGTGAACGCGTCGAGGGTTTTGCTTATTGCGCGTATACGTTACAAAAAGCAGCTGCAAGTGACAGCCAGCACTTGCGTTGTTTGCGTCCGGTGGATAGTTTTTTAGACAGCTTGAATCGGTTTTTTATCGGCGGACGTCAATGCTTTGATTATGAGCGTTTCTTTCTGGGTGACGCTGAGCAACCGAAGCCGGAAGAAAATAACAAATTCCATAGTCGTTATGGTTGCCGCATGCAGCGCACCGGCGAGCTAGTTATCGGCTGTAAGCTGTTAACGCAGCGTAACTGTGAGC
Source organism: Tetanocera ferruginea (assembly GCA_958299015.1). NCBI lineage: Eukaryota > Metazoa > Arthropoda > Insecta > Diptera > Sciomyzidae > Tetanocera > Tetanocera ferruginea. Next base: position 130,056,476 of record OY282643.1, on the reverse strand, counting down.
TGCTGCAACCATGCATGAATAACAGCAGCGGCATGACACTTGACGACATCATGTTGGCGTATCGTGAGGCCAGAAAACGTCTCGAGAAGATTGCGTTGTAATAAAATGTAAAATAGATAATTTAAGAAAACACATTAAAACAAAAATATAATGTTGCACAGCTCGGCAGTCCCGAGCTTAAAGCAGAAGAAATACTGATTAATAAAGAAGGTATGTTGAAAATATGAGGTGGTTCTTTTGTGTTGCTTACCAAAATGTTTGTACAAATTTTTCCTTTTTTGTTTAGGCTGACATAGATGCCGTTACTAGTATTTAGTTGCCATGATTTTCAGTTAGTACCAACTTTCAAATGATACATGTAGCAATTTGACCCTGGTCGGACAATTGGTTCGTGTGATATAGCATTGTGAGAGAAGCAAATTGTGAAAAAAAGAATTTCGTGTGTTAATTAAGCAGTGTTTTATGGTGAAAAAAAATGCTGTTGAAAACACAGCTTGGCTTGATAAACATTATTCGTAGTCTTCACCAGAAAAATCAACCGTTTAGAAGTGGTTTGCAAAATTTAAATGAGATGAAATGAGCGCCGAAGACGATGCACGCAGTGGACGCCCGAACGAAGCTGTTACAGAAAAAACATAAAAAAGTGCACAATCGAAATAGCTGAAACTCTGAAGATATCAAAAGAGCGTGTTGGACATATCGTGCATGAATATTTGGAAGTACGAAAGCCATGTGCAAAGTTGCTGCTGCGCGAGCACACAATCGATCAAATGCTACAACTTGTCGTTGATTCGGAACAATGTTTAGATATTTTCAACCGTAATAATAAAGGATTTTTCCGTCGATATGTGGCAAAGGATGAAACATGTCTCCATCACTGTACTCTAGAGTCCAAGCGACAGTCAGACGAGTGGACTGCAGGCGATGAACCGAATCCAATGAGTGTAAAGATGCAACAGTTGGCTGTCAAGGCATCTGTATCCCGGAATACGCATCGTATAATATACATTGACCTTGATAGGAGCCAGACTATCAACAGCGATTATTACAGACCGTTGTTGCAGCGTTTGAAGGATAAAATTACGACAAAACAGTCCCATTTGAAGAAGAAACAAGTGCTGTTTCATCAAGACAATACAACGTGTCACATGTTAATGAAAACTATGGCAAAATTTCAAGAACTACGCTACGAATTACTTCCCCATCCACCATATTCTCCAGAGCTGGCCCCCAATGACTGCAGACCACAAAAGAATGTTCGCTGAAAAAAAATTCAGCACTAATCAAGACGTTATCACTGAAACTGAAGCCTATGTTCATGCCCTCAAAGGCAACTATATAATCGAATTTTGCCAAAACAATGTGCTTTTTACAATTTTAGCCTGCGAACTTTTTGCCTAATTTTTTATATCACAAGATATGATATAAATTGCAAAGACATGCATATCAAGGATATCATGTGATAGGATTTTTCTGATCGAAGCGACAAATCCTTAATTCCAGAGTCTTGGCATTCATGCCCATCGAATTTCAGTTTGCAGCCAAGGGTAACTGTGATGTATTCTATTGAATCCCCCTTATGAGGTGGCTCTATTAGAGAGAAACACTGGTCTTGGTATTGGGCTGGCCATGGTAGATCTTTCCCTTCATCTTAAACATCAATGACACCTGAACTGCTACGGCGGCAAAAAGGGCGAAATCCCAGTATGAATTAATTTAAGGGCAAAATACCAGAAATACAAAAAAAAACCAAAAAAAGCCCCACGAAACAAAAAACAATACGTGTTTTGTTAGGTGAAAGTGCAGATTTAGAATTGCTTTCCTCCAGTTTGAAGACAATTGTGGGTAGCAGTGAGAGTACCAGCCATAGGCCTCCCGTTCAACCAACTACATCCACTCCTTAGAAGGCCACCAGGCTCAGAGACTGCGTACTTGAAGTTCTGAAGCCAACCAGAGTGCGGACCTCACACAATGCTGAGAATATTGTTGCCGCAAGGGCAAGTGTCATCGAGTTCCCCGAAATGTCTTTACGCCAACGTTCGCAGTAATTGGCCATTTCCGCGTCCTCCATGCATCGAATTTTACGCTTGGACTTAAAGTTATACCCATATAAAGTACAACCATGCACAACGCCGTACATTCGCTGATTGAGCCCTCCAAATGATTGCTGAAGTTGATGATTTTTTGGGAAAAAATCCATTTCGCACGAGGCTCATTTCCACCTCGGCGTTAACAAGCAAACTGCCGTATCTGCAGCTCGGAAAATCCACAAGTGAACGAAGAGAAGCCAAGGCATCAAGGCTCACCGCGAGTCACTGTTTGGTGTGGTTTATTGGTCGGAGGCATCATCGGTCCGTTTTTTTTTCGAAGATGAAGACGATAACATCAAAAATGTCAACTCTGAGCGGTACCACACTTCGTTGGAATACTATTTTGTGCCGAAGGTTGTAGCTAAGGGTCTGGATGATATGTGGTTCGAAAGTATTGCTGACAAATTTCGCAATTTTCAGTAAATTTTCTAGTCAGTTCCCTGTCATAACCAATTATATTTTCATTTCAGAATTCAACAAAATTTATCATATTCCAAAGAATTTTAATAATTCAAAATGTTCCATCTTGAAGTCTGCATGAACTAAATATACCACAAAAACTATAAAAATCAACCAGATTGATCAACCTTTGAACATTAATGAACCAAAACTAATGTTCAAAGCAGTAATTTTTCTAAAAAAAAAAATAAATACCATTTATTATGTAACAGTGCTGATAGTCATTAATTTTGTATGTTAACAAAACTAACAAAAATTTGGGTCTCGTTGGAAAGTGAGCGTAGAATCCCAGCAAGTATGGTATTTATTACAGACTTCATTCATAAGGTTTGCTATATTTTGCTTCCGCTGCAGAATATGAAATGCAATTATGGCGCAAACTGCATAGCAGAGCGAGTGGACTGGCACGTAGACAGGTGGATCCATACAGGATGCAAGCACTGGGTCTCATTCTCACTCGCCAGCAGCCAACGGGGCAAAGCACACAAATATTAAGGAAATTGCAATGAATGGATTTCTCTCGTTCTGGCAATTTATTGTGGACTATTAAAAATGACAGCATTGTTTTATGGCAAATTAAAATGATAGCAAAGAAACAAAAAAACAAAAAAAAATATAGAAAATAAAAATCCGAATAAAACTCCAGCAAGTTATGTAAGAATATGCAAAAAGACTGCATGAAATTCAAAGAAAGCCTTTTGATTAATTTAACAAACAACAAAAAAAAAACAGAAATATAAAAACACATTTAATGGAACAGTGCTTGAGGCTTTAAAGGATTTGTTCATTCGGTATTTAAGGCATGCAAATAGCAACAGAGTTGAATGAGTTGCTTTGTTAGTACTGTGGAGGGGATGACTTTAATATGGCTTGATTAAGTTTTGAGAGAAGATTTAATATAATAATTTATTTTGTATTTTATATGTAAGCAGCGTTGATCGTTCTATCCAGTTTTATAATGCAATAAACTCATTATTGCTCTAAACTTTTTCAAGGAACACTTCTGGCAAACAAATGTTTGTGTACCATTCCGAATTGACAGTAATACATGTCTTAAGCAGAACCGTGGCCACATGAGCAGAATTTTTTTTCCCTTAAAAATTTGGAATATCAATAAAAAAAATTTCGCTTGAAATCTTTCACCCTTAACCTAAATTGACCAAATAATTCACTGTGCAGCGTTTAAAATACGTCAGCATGAATAATCATATCGCTTAAAGCAAACATTTTTATCAGATTCTTAAGTAGTATTATCCCAAATATTCATGGTAACCAAAAGTATTTCAAATGAGTGCCTACAATGCATAACGGTATCTATATATGTATCATGTAAAAACTTTTAAGTGCCATTAAGAAATAAAGTGAATTTAATGCTTGAGCTTAACTTCAGCCCATTTTAAGTTCAATGCTTACAGCTGACCTGAACCTAAGTTCTCGTTTACACACTTAAAGCTTTAACACATTTAAAGCTCCAACAACCAGCCCACTTTTGTGGTTAACAGCACGTTCAGCCATAACTGTTCTCAAACCCAAAACCAATAAATACATTGAAATATTTACTCGGCATACGCTGCTATTGTGTATCTAACGCCCAGTCTTATTCAGATAATAAAATACATAATCCGCCAGAGCCGCTATAACACAGCTCTACGTCCTTTTCATGTCTTTACTTTTCTAAGTTTGGTCTACTTCGCTGCAGTTGTTTTTTTGTTTTGTTTTTGCATTTTACTGCAAGTTTTTTAAATATTTTGGTTTTTCTTTTTATTTTAAGCCATTAATAAAATGAAAAGCTCCTTGAGGTGTCTACGCCGGTAACCTACGTTGTACTCCCATGCCTGGATTTGATATGTATTATATTCATGTTGCCACATACGTTTGTATGTATGTAGATATGTATCAGCCAACATCTGTATGGATAATAAATGTACATAAATATTCCCAAACGTGTTCTACCATCGCATCCTCCGCATAATTCATGCTGCTGCTCTCTGTGCCATTGAGTGGCTGGCTACAGTTTGCCCCCAGCAATCGTTGCCAACATCCCAGCACAGCCAGAACAACAACAGTCCACACACCACCTTCTTTCTAATCAGACCATCAAGGCACCGATTCTGCTGCTGACCCCAAACCGCCCCACAGCTGATTGCTACTTTAACGTACAGCAAAATTAAGTCTGCTTTTGTTGTTGCTGCAAGCTTTTCATGGATTTCATTAGGATCGGGCTTAGCGTCACAATGGGAACGTGCAGTGTCAAGCAGCGTTGCCACATAGAGCATTGTATTTATCTTTAGAATAACGCTACAGTAAATAATGTATAAGGCAAAAAGTTTTATTTAAGTGAATTTTTGTTATACAATGTGCAAATATTCGTACAGCGTTGCCATGTGGAGGTTTTGCTTTAATTTTTTTAGGGCACCGCTAATGAAATTTTTTTCAAACTCTAGTGCTTTTCTTTCAGAAAATTTAAGTGTTTGATTTTCAAAGCTCCTCATATGTAAGTAAATATATTAAAACAGTACAAAAAACACAAATTGGCCATTTCGGCCCTTGAAAGGCCTTTGACATAGCTTCTTATGATCAATTGTGTTCTGTGCTATTAAATGTTTGTACACAATTGACCGAGAACTAGACCTACATATTTTATGCCGCTTCCAAACGGATAAGGTTCATGTTCTTAAGTAACTTTACTTAACAATACGACTCAACTTGGCGATAAAAAAACAAAAAACAAAAAAAAAATTGGCCATTTCAGCCCTTGAAAGGACTTTGACCGAGCTTCTTATGATCAATTGTGTTGTGTGTGTTATTAAATGTTTGCACACAATTGACCGAGAACTGGACCTACATGTTTTATGCCAACTTCGAACGGCTAAAGTTCATGTTCTCAAGAAGCTTTACATGGCATTATTTACTCTCTGAGGTTTGCCATCGTCTGCAGAGAGGTGGTGACCGATCAGAAAAATTTTTTATTGAAAAAACTTTTCGCCGCGGCTGGGGATCGAACCCGGGCTCCGAGCATGCTAAGCCACACACTTAACCTGCATGCCACGGTCACCACCAACTTGGTGATTATCCATGTCAAATTGTGTCAAGTGAACTCAAACCTCCGCAAGGAACAACAACTGAAACTTCTCGACTCTGACTCCGGCTCCGGCATCAAGAAAGCACTCCTGCGACTAACGATATATGCGCGCAAAAAACTCCTTACATACGGCGGCCGAATAGTCTATCACCGCCCTAGCCGAAACCAGTGGCATGACCTGGAGTGCTGCGACGCCTCTACAGAGAAGGTGGCTCGAAAATTTTTCAAAAAGATAAGATGCCGAGCCGATGGTTTTAAGACTCGCCCTTCTTTCTGTCATGCTGAAATGGGAATCTATTGACAGATATCTAGAGTACACAGATATTTTGTAGTGAACATTTTTGTAGTCTTCTAAATGGCAACGCTAAGAACAATCCCGACAATATAGATTATCTCCCGGTAAGACCATGGACGAAAGCGTTGAAGTTCCGCTGCCCGACTACAACGAGGTCTTAACAGCTTTAGCTCGCCTTATAAACAACAAAGTTGCTGGAGCCACTGATCTACAGGCTGAACTGAAGAACGAAGGTGAAGCTCTGTTTAAATGCATTCGCAAGCTTAAATGCACAATCTGGTCGGAAGAATGCATTCCAGGCAATTGCAATCTCAGTGCGCTCCACCCAATTCACAAGAAAGACAATCACACCATGTGCGCCAACTACCGTAGTATAAACCTTCTTAATATCGCATATAAAATCCTGTCGAGCGAATTATATGAAATACTGAAGCCCATCATAAACAAATTGATTGGATCTTATCAGTATGGCTTCAGATCGAAAAAGTTCACCATCGGCCAGCTATTTAAGCTACGACCAACCAAATAGGAAAAAACCCTAGAAATACAAATCAACAGTCCTAATTGGAAAGCTGCGATAAGGAAACATCTATATTCACCACGTCTGAATTTGATACTTTTCAGGGAAAAACTAATACGTCTTGACAGGATGCCACTGAGCAGTAAAAATCGGCAAGGACCTCTCCCCTCCGTTCGTTTCCAAGCGAGGTTTTTGACTTGGTGACTCGTTATCGTGCAATTTTTTTAATCTAGTAATGAAGAAAGTTCATCCGAGCTTCTGATCGGAGACCCAGCGGCGCAATATTCTATAAGAGTGTAATGCTGCTGCCGTATGCTGATGATATTGAAATAAATGGCCATAATACGCAGGAAGTCAGTGCAGCATTCTCCAGGCTAGAAAAAGAGACGAGTCGAAGGGGTCATGCAGTGCACGCAGATAAAACGAAGTATCTTGTGCCAACAAAAAAACAGTACCAGCGTCTTGGAAACAACGGAACTGTTAACAACATCTCCTTTGAGGTTGTTAAGGACTTTGTTTACCTGGAATCCAGCATTAACTTCTTCAATGATATCAATATTGAAATTTAACACAGGATAACTCTTGCCAACAGGTATAACTTTGGGCTCAGTAGGCAATTGAGAAGCAAAGCCCTCTATTGATGAACAAAACTCATGTTCTATGAGTCAATAATTATGTCCGTTCTACTATACAAATCACTAACCTGGACGTTGAGCAACACCGATGAAACGACTTTGGAAGCGTTCAAGAGGAAAATTCTACATAAGATCTTTGGTCCAATCTGCAGCAATGACGAATACTAAATTCTATGGAACAATAAACTGCGCTGTAGGCCGACATCAAAATAATCGATTCAGTAACTGGTAGCGGTCAATGCAGGCGGGGACGCCCGAATCTCCGATGAAAGAACTAAGTCCAAAAGTGTTTAGAGTAGAGACCTGCCTTACGGCTTTATTCTTCTTGCCCTTACTAGATAATCCACTTACTTATGGCGAGCAGTCACGGTTTTTTGAAACCAATTCCCAACAGACACGTTATTAGAACTCAGTGCTGGGACGGACCAAGTGTTGAATAACCTAACGATGCTTGGAATTGCCAACTGGCGCCAACAAACTGCGTTTGCACGACAGATTTAACTGGTGCAATAGCTTATATAGCCAAAACCGATCTACACTTTAAATCCAATCCAAGCCAATTAAGTAAGTATATCTCTGAATAATATTTGCGATTTGATACGTTCTGCTTATTACTCAGTTTTTTGACAGGGTAGATAAGGAGAACTTTTCTTACATATATTGCCAAAGAAATTACTAGAATATCACTCGTTGTGTGTAGGCAGGCCCTATAAAAGATGGGTGTTCCAGCAGGTCTTTTTGACCAGGACCCCGAATAACTTCGAAAAAATCAGTTCCTTATTACTTCAAAATCTCTTTCACGAAGAAATAAAGTTCTGTAATATGTCGGCCTCGAAATTCTCTTAGGCATTAATGACGACATTTTGTAACACACCAATGTTGTTTTATTGGTGATTGTCAGCATAAATGCTGCGACGAACCAGTATTCCCCATACGTTTTATATTGGTTTTAGATCTAGGAAGCGCTCTGGTGATTTCAAAGTTTTTATTTTTTCACGCGAGCCAAGCATTTATTTCCGCGATAGTGTGAATTCGGGCATTGTCATGCTGGAAAATTCAGTTTTGGTCATGATGTTGACGGACAAATTGTAGAAAACTGCTTTGTAACACAGTCGTGTACTCGGCACTAGTCATCCTAAATGACGTAAAATTGATTTCCAGAGTCTCTTGCACGAAAAACGCTCCATTATTGACTCCAACGCTGCCATTATTAATCTACCACCAAAGTTCCATTTTGAGAAGTAGCGAGAAACTTTTTGCAAATCTCGCCAAAATAAGTGTGAGCCGTCTGGTCGATCAAGGTTCCATTTTTTTCATCAGAAAATATGACCTGCAAGCAGAAACGCAAATTGTATGCAAATAACACTTCAGTAATGCATTTCACTTACAGAGGACCAATCAGTATCCATATTTTGTTCACCAAACGCCAGTCTTGCGGTCTTATGCCGGTCAAGGAGCCTTGGAATTGCATTCATTTTAGCTCGACAAATATCAGGACACCGTTTAAACAAATGCAAAAATGTTGTTTTTGGCACTTTGGTGTTGCAACTGTTTACCAAACGAGAACAACTGGCTATCGATTTACTTGCCACGCGTCTGATTAGGTCCGGATCACTTTTTTCGCCATATTTTTCCGTATTCTTAAGAAAATTATCGTTCAAGTTTTTTTCAAATTTCGCTCACTGAAATGTTTTCTTCTGGCAAAGTCTTACCACGCGGCATACCTAGGTTAGATAAAGCACTATAAGTTGTTATTATTAAAAAAAATTTACATAATACAAACCTATTTTTTATTAGAAAAATAACGACTGGGTTATATTTATGAAACGATAATTGCACTTCCTTAAAATGACAAATCACACGATTTGTTTAAATATAACCATATTTCGAAAAGCATGACAAAACAGAGCTGCCATCGTAAACTACTAGACTTACAGTTCTAACTATTTTGTTCTCTATAAATCGGAAACTGATTTCTTAATTTTTATAAAAAAAAACACAAAAGTGTATTGGCTGCGTTATAAATATGAAACGCACCTTAGATATATTGAAGTGCTTTTGAACGCCTATCAATCCAATCTAATTTTTTACACCAACTCGATTTTCTTAAATGTCATTTATTTCATAAATATTGAAAGTCAGACTTTTTAAAGATTGAAAACAAAAAATACAATCTGGCAACACAGCTGTACCTAACTCGAATGTCCTCACCCAAAATACAACACACATGTATATACGAGTATATACATTTATATACATACCTACATACTTCTTTGAATATTTCTGTTGGGTGGCCTGGCCTGGCTGGCTGGCTGGGTTCTAAAATTGCCTTGGTTAAGTTTGTCTGCCACGTACGTCGGCTTTTAGTTGTTGATTAAAACTGAATTCTGCGGTATTTTTGTTTGGGTTAAATGCTTGGCAACTCTTTAAGAATGACTTTAATTTCGGGAAGGTCGTTGGTTAAATAACCAAGGTATTTTTGTCCAAGTACCGTTGTACATAAATAATTGATGTGTGCAGCACGTAAACTCAAAACATAGATTTATATATGTATGTATATTTATTTGAGTATTTGTGTTTTTTATGTGTTTTCATACAATTCAACAACAACAAAGCTATACATTTTTTTAAATACAATCCGGGTAGCTTATTTGTATTATGGCTTTAATAAGAGAGAAATATTCAAAATATTATGGCATGTTATTTTATTGTATAAAATCGATGGAAACCTTATTTATTTTTTCCATTAATACCAATAAATTGTTATACAATATCTGGTAGTTGTTGTAGATTTTTTTTCTTCTTTTTTAGCTTCAGGTTACCCAGTTTTCTTTTCTCTAATATTTTTTGATTGTAATTTTCTTCAATGAATTTATTTTTATATTTTTTTTTTTCTTACTTTCTTTCTTTTATATTTTCCATAACCTGCAGTTATTTACTGCTTCGCTGGTGTTTTTCATGGTTTTTCTTTGGGTGCAAATAACGACTTTGCCTTGACTTTGTTTTTCTCTTGTTGCCATTTATTTTCTGTATTGTATTAAATGGCAACGTGGATTGTTTTTTTTTTTTTTTGTCTTTTGGGTGTGGCTTCAATTGTTTTAGCTGCAATTTAATATGATGAAACATGTTTCTTTATGTTTTTGCCAAGGCTAAATTGCAGACAATCCTTAGTTAGATTTTAGGTTGGGTATTGATGTTAGCTGCGATAAAATTTCGGGAAAACTTTTTTTTTGCCATGCATGTTTTAAGTTTTAATAAAAATTTAAGTGTTATGTTAGTGCTGAGTGGTATTTTGCTGTCATTTCAATCTTTTGAATGCAAGATTTCTTCCCCAAGAAATTAATTTCCATCGAATTCAGATAATTTTATAAAAGTAAAAGAAATGTTTACATTAATTAAATGTTTAGGTATGAGTATGTACATGTTTAATGTACGAATGTATATATAGGATTGGAGAAAAATCTTTTTTTAATTAAAAATCATGTTTTTTTATTACAAAAAAAATTCGTTATTCCAAGTATTGTCCATTCTCTTCATCGAACTTCTGACATTTTTCTACAAGAACCAAGTTTTCGCTTTTCGCAGTAGTCTTTTGAGAACAATTTTTTCCCAGCAATAGAGTGTTGGTGAGATTGGAAGCAATCATAATTTTATTTTGTCATTTGTTTTCTACCAAAACTTCCCTGCCGAAAGCTATATTCTATTTAGACGAAAGGTCCTTTCGTCTAAATACAATCGCGATAATAAATTTTCCGAGTTTATTCAAAGAAGCTTCAACATGTCTATCTAAAATGGTAGTGATGTAGAAAACACTAGTATTATTAGTGATGTACATGAGAGTAACTGTGTTCACACGTTCGTTTCTTACATTTAGAGGTGTCGCACACCACACATTTTTAGTCGGCCGAAAGTTTGATTTATTTTTATGTGTGCATGGATGATGTCTTATGTAAGTGCGCACACCTACTAATTTCTACAATACAATTCTAAAAAGAAATTGAGGATTACAAAAATATTTCAAATTGTTATAGGATTATTATTATTCTTGTTTTTGCACGTAAAAAAATAATCCGGATTATTTTGAAGCGACAGGAACGCAGCTTAAGTCACTTATTATCGCTAGGTTAACACATAGTGTTTGATCTTGTGATGACACAACACATTTCTTGTTGATCAATTCCGACCTTTGCTGATGATTAGCTCAAAGTTAAATTTTTTTTTATATTTTTGTGAAGTGGCTTGTCTATTAATTAAAATTGTTTCTTAAATAATGCATTTTTTTCTAAACCGTTGCAACTCGTTGGTGTTAAAACATCGATTTTAAAAAAACAAGAGTTTTGACAGAAAAACAAAAAATTAATTTAATTGCTTTTAAGCAGCAAAATTTAGCAAATATGGATATATCGCGTAAAATTCGATGTGATGAGCCTTCCATACGTCGATTTTGGAAACAGAGAGTTATTCACGTCGCACTGGAAGTGGATTCGAAGAAATACCACTGAGCGAGATGACGTATATTTTTATAATATATGTTTAAAACAGCTCCTGAAATTGATACAGAGTTAAAATATAGTCAAAATATGAAAATTAGCACCTCAAATGTAAAGCGTCATGTACAGAGAAAAAAATTGTTTGTCCACAGTCCTGCGAAAAAACAGCTGCTAACTCCCAGAATGCGGTCCTTTCGATTGAAGTGGTGTAACAATAGAAAAATTTGATTCTATAATGATTGGGCTCAAGTCATATTCTCTTATAAGAGCAAAATAAATCCCATCAGCTTCGCATCCAGTTGTATGGTGCACAAGAGAAAAGATAAAAGATTCAGTCACGAATACGTTCAAAGCACAGTGAAGCATTTCCAAAAACTGATGGTCTGGTGAGAAATAACCATTTGCAGGGTTGGAGAGATTCTTCTTCTTGATGGTTATGTCAATTCCGCAGCTTATATTAAAATAATAAAAATAGGTGTTTTTTGCTTATGTAAGCAAGCATGTAGAGAAAATCATATGTCAAGACGATTCTGCCATTGTTAGAAATCGAAAGTATACCACTCAAAATTATGTTTTATTTTATTTTTTTGTGATATATTAACAATAATAAACAATTTTTTTTGCATAGGTAAAGGAATATAAAGACCTTTTTGGAATTGAGTCAAGTCCATGGCCAGGCAACAGCCCGAATCTCAAACCCATTGAGAACGTTTGGGCCATTTAAAACAAAAAGTGAGCCAGCAAAAACCAAATAATATTCATAAGTAAGAAGAAATAATTGAATTCACATAGTAACAATATTTCAATGAAATAATACGGAATCTCATGTAGAGAGCATTTCCTCCCGAGTGGAAAGCGTCATCAAGGCAAAGTAGGTCCGACAATTTTTTAAAAATTTAACCTAAAGGTGTCCAAGACCTATATTTTGGTATTTGGTATGTTTCCAAAAGATTAAGCCTGAGACATTCTGAACAACTTTTCCGAATAAAATCTTGCCGAAAAAGCCAATCAGATACAAATTACAAGCCATAACAAAGGGGATTAACCTGAAAAATATTCCTTTGGCGGGGTTTGTATGAAGGCGTGATAAAAACTTAAAGAAAGTATTGATGCAGTTCGTTTCCTCATACTCGAAATAAGCTGAAAACATGCCAATCGGGCATGTCTTCCAAATTTTTCAAAACAAAAGCTATTACAGTAATATTTTTCATTAGCAATTTCAGTCAAATTTTTGTACATAGTAGATGAACCTTTATAGAGAATGATTTATTTCAAATTTTGTCGGCATATTAAAAACGATAAAATAATGTTTATTCATGATAAAATAATAAGATAATAAGCGTTTCATAATAAGATAAAAGTAAATTAAATCTGTGTCGACAAGGAATAACCGCTAAAGTCGAGTTAGGACAAAGTGAGGTTATCGCAGCGAAAAACACTAGTACGCAAATTTTTATGGTTGTACCTTGAAAATTAAATATTTGAGGGCACCCAATGTAAACAGCAAAAGTTAGGGAATTCTGATATAAGATAGCGACAATTTAAGGGTCAAATGGAATAACCTCAAATATCGCAATGGTTTATAATAGTGCATGGTCTATATATTATGTCCTCATACTCAGTTTTATCGGATTAGGTCAAATAAGAGAGACAAATTCAAGGTCAAATTTCACCTTTAAGTCACCAATTTTTTCTTATATCTCTTAAGCTAAATTCAAATCCTGTGTAGGAACTGCATTTAAATATTTGCAATGAATGGTTCTTTACATTTTGATACCATTTTTTGCTCAAAGAGTTACGTAAGGGGGTTAATTATTTCTTCAAAAACAGGGCTTTTTTAATAAAAAACAAAATTTTCAATAGTTCATTTACTTTGTATTTGTCTTCAAAAACATTCATATTTTGCTGAATTTTTGCACACACCTTAAGTAAAATAAAATAACCCACTTCTGAAAAGATCACAACAATTACATGTGCGCATCCAAAGATATTCGGATTCAAAGATTACCAAAGATGGTAACTTCGTTAATGTAAGCCCAAGAGTAAAATCATTCAGATAAAAATTATAGATTCAACAATTTTCTTCAAAACTGTCCTTAACATTTTTACCGAAAGAGTTACCGTTTTAAAGATATGCGCGTAAACTATTGTTTAAACTGTTTTTTATGTCAATCTGATCGCAGATTCGGTTAGAGCGGATCTGAAAACATTAGGAAAGATGGATGCAATAATTTTTAGAATTTTTTTTCGATGCAAAATATTATGCCAAAACTACCGAAAAATTTTGGTCAAGTCAGGCGTTAATGGGTTAATCTCGATAATAAACCTGCATCAAAAAAATAATTGTCTTAAATTTATCGAAATTCGAACGTAATAATATCGATTTCAGAACTTCCTCTCTAATGTATTGATTTTGTCAACATTTCGTTTTAATAAGTAGAAAATATGTATTTTAGTATATTGTGTACAACAACAACGAATTCATTTTTCAAACGAAATATTCTTAGCAACATCAAAGCTACATAAATCTTAATAATGTGCCATAAAATTCAGCTGGCCTGTTCGACTCGTTGGCAACTATTTGTAGCATTTTTCCATAAATTTTGTTCAGCTTCTTTTTCCTTTTTCCCTGTTCTTGTACTAGAAACGCAACTTTTCCTGTTTTGCAACATGCAACATTGCATGATGATGTTCATCTTAAAGATAAATGTTCAAACACACACACACATGCAGTAAGTTGCACAGCGTACACCTTTAAAATTGCACATCTAGCTATACAGAATTTATGCTGGCAGCCACGCATTTACCAACTCAACCAAAGCCATTTATGGCCAACAAAGTGCAGCATCTCTGCGTGGAATTTTCTCCCTTTCGAGGATTTCATCTGCTTGTCTTGGCTAATGTTTTTGCCGCCGCACATTCTGCATTTCCTAAACAGGATTTGCAGTTTGGCAGTGACAGGTTTGCCTCAACAAGGAAACTGGTTGGCTTGTTATTTTAAAGCAAGTTCATAAGTTGTAATTATAGTTACCAGCTTCCTTTCCGTAAAGCGAACATCATCATCATAATCATCGTCTGTCTGTTCTTGATTGTGTGCGCTGGTTGAGTACTAGGTGCAGGCGAAGCAGCAGCAGCAGCAGCAACAGCATCGCTTCCTGGAACATTTGAAAAAACACAAAAAACGTGGGAAGAGGTCATAGAAGACATAGAACGTTGCGCTAAAATGATTTTCTGGGAAATCCAGTTTTACACGTTTTCATGTTTTGATGGCACGCTGCAGTGCTGTTGATGATGGGCAGGCAGATCTCTTAACTGTTAAGTTGGTGATGGTGAATGTTATTGATTAAACTTTGGGTATTTAATATTAACCTATAGTCTTTGAATTTCAACTCTACCAACGGCGATGGACAGTGACTTATATTAGCATGTGTGACCACTACATTGTGATAGTTCGAGTCCCATTAGAAATAAAAAGAATGCCTTGCTTTACTGACTTTAAAAAATCATTGATTCTGGGAGTTGAAATTGGTATCAAGCCATGGCACTAAAACATTTTAAATTGTCGATAAATCTTTAAAAGTTTCGATATCTTAAAATTACTAAGAAAATATTGAGAAATTGTAAATAATCGATGAATTGTTGAAAACCACCGATAAATACGGAAAATTTTCTGATACAGAATGTGTATTTATTTAAAATTATCGAAGCATATTGAAATGTTATCGATAGATATTTAAAATAATTTTTAAGTATTTCAGATTATAGCGAAATGTTTGAAATAACCGATATGTATTTAAAATTATCGATACATATTAAAATGTTATCGATAGGAATTTAAACTTATACTTAAATACTTAAGTATTTCAATGAATTTCGATAAATTTATAAATTATCGATATATATTCATAAATTAACTAGATATTTTAGAAAATTATAAGCTAATAGTGGAAATTTATCGAATAATGCAATTAATGTATCGATAAATTTTCAAATTATCGATAAATTTTCGAAAAATATTTATAAATTTTTGAAAATCATAGGTAAATAGTAAAAATTTATCAATAAATAAATTTAATTTTTCAATAAATATTCGTAGTAGTCAATAAAATTTAAAATTTCCCGATATGTTTTGAAAAACATACCGATAATTTTATGAAAACTTTCAGTGCACATTTTAAATCATCGATAAACCTTAAAAAGGTATCGATATCTTAAAATTACTAAGAAAATATTGAGAAATTGAAAATAGTCGATGAATAGTTGAAAACAACCGATTAATACGGGAACTTTTCTGATACAGAATGTTAAATTAAAATTATCGAAGCATATTGAAATGTTATCGATGGATATTTAAAATAATTTTTAAGTATATAAAATTAACGCGAAATGTTTGAAATAACCGATATGTATTTAAAATTATCGATACATATTTTAAAGTAGATAAATATGCAAAATATGCGAATCAAGATTTGATAATTATCAACACTTTCTTCAAACTACCGATTCACATTTAAAAACTACCTATATATCGATCTTAATTATCGATAAATATATAAAAAATTTAATGAAAATAATAGTAATAGTTTAAAATTATCGATAAATAAGAGTGTTTTTCAAAACATAGTTAGAACTTTCATATACAAACACATTTAAAAGTATGTAATAAATAAATAGTCAAGAAATGAAATATGACTATGAAATAATTATTGATAATTATCTCACATTTTCGATAAATATTCAAAAGTATAAATATTTCGCTTAATAAGTTATCGATAGATATTTGAAAATTCGACAAAACAATACAACACAACAGTTTAAAAATGTATTACTTTGACAATCAGCTGTTAAAAGCTCGAGATTTGTGCTCGAAGAAATTGTTTAAGCTCGAGTTATAGAAAGAAAGAGAGAGACGTTTAGCTAGTTCTTTTTCTCTCTAGTGCTGGAAAAATGTGTAAAGTAACGCTTTCGAGAAACTTCAAGTTATTTGAAGTGAGTATGGAAACACACCTCTTTTATGTGTTGGACTATATTATCAAAGTGTTATTTTTGAAATTAAAGCTAACATTGGAAAAGCAATTAAAACTGGAGAGTCTTCATTATCGAACGACATTCACGCTAACAACGTCGTTATTCGTCTGTTAAAATGTAACTCATTCCGTCATTGATTAGCGTTCAAAAGAATATCACACAAATAATGCTATAAAAGGCATAATAAAGTAAGGTAAAATAACAACTTATTTTTAATTTTCAATAAAAAATTTTATTGCTACCCTTAACGTCATTCATTATTGATAGGAATCAATTTCAAAAAGCGCACCAACTGGCTCCAATGCTGGCAAAGCCAACAATATTGTGAAATTGCAAGAAGTCAAAAAAAAAAAATTCAGCCGATAAAAAACAAAACCATAACAGACTATCTACATTTAAATAACTTGAAAAAACAACAACAACAACAACTCTATTAAAAGAGAATAAAAGTAAAAAATCTATGAAAAAACTAAAACCAGATCAGAATAACAAAAACAACGAATGCACTTTAAACCAGAAACCAACTAAATCTCGGTATACAAAACCACAAGCTTCGGGATGCTACTCATAGCAGTAACGATCGAGGGTCTGTATAGACTGCAAAGATGCTTGACTGGTATGGCTTGATTGTGGGTTCTGTTGGACTAATAAACAGACAGGCAGAAAGACAGACAGATAGACAGACTGAGAGTGGAAAACTTAAGAATCTGGTTATTGCTGTTTGTTGTTTTTTTTAATTTTTAATTTTTTGTTGTCTTACCACAACTCAACTCAAGTGGCATGACTTGTTGCGATCGTTGCCAGCGCGCTTGAGCTTGAGACACACGGATAGGTTACCTACTGCGGTAACAGGAGCTGCCAGAGTGACCAGACGTAAGACGTTAAATGTTTGAAAGTTAAGCGTTAAAAAAAAAAACAAATAAATTAAAAGAACAAAACACACAAAAATCATAAAAAAAGCAAAGCAGAATCGTGTTGCCAGCCAGCCGGTTTCTATGGCAGTACCTGGTGTAGTTGTAAGTAATAAAAAAATAACAACAAAACGCGCAGCTTGTGGCTTAAGAAATAAGGCACAACCAAAACAAACAAAAAAAAAAAAAACAAACCAAAGAGAGCCCATAAGCAAGTTATAATAAAAATAATGTTATAACTGGTTATATGGTTTTATTTCTACACAAGACAAGGCATTTTAAATGTTTTTTTTTAGTATTATTTTTTTACTTTATAATTGTTTTTTTTTTATAAATTTTTTCTTTTACTAAAAAGGCAGCCTTTAAACAGCACACAGCCTAAGCTTACTTTGGTTTATGTCTTGAAGTTAAGACTTTAATAAATAGCCGTTTGTTGTAAGCTGCAAATTTCCAAACAATAGAACTTTGACCCTGACTTTTGAATTAATGTAGTGGAACGCCTCAATAGCACAAGATTTCTAAACAAAACTTCAATTCTTTTGGTTCATCAGTGATACAGACGGCTGAGTTGAGTTGGTATTCTTTTATTTAAATGCTACAGAGGAGGTCATGACAATTTATTCAAGTGCTTTTAAAACATTTAACGATAGCCAAATTCTATAACACGGAAATACCTTTAAGCAAATAACATCAAATTGTATTTAATTTATAAAAAAAAAAAAATTCTAAGAAATATTGTTACCATAATTTTGTAGAAATTTTTTCGTGACAAATGCCATAGAGACCAAAAAAAATAATTGAGGGGCATGCAGACTTTAAAAACCTCTTCAATTGCTGATAACCTTGGCTAAACCTTGGTAACATTGGCTAAACTTGATTCTTTCATGCCGTTCTATGTCGATATTGCTAATATTGTCTCATCCCGAGCAGTACGTCGCAGATTGGTGAGTGCAAAATTACCTGGAAGGATAGCTGGAAAAGTTCCTTTGCTAAGAACGGCAAAGTTCATTTGAAGAAGAGCTACAACTTTGCACATAAATCCTGGTGAAAATGGCCAAACATTCTTTGGAGTGATGAAATGAAGATAAATTTTATTGATAATGATGCTGAAAGTAATGATCGCCGACCCAAAGGCAAAAAATTCCATGTCAGATTTACAAAACAATCCCTGTAGCATGGAGGTGATAGCATAATGTTTGGCATGCTTCTCATGACAGGGGGTAGGTGCAATCCATCGCATTCAAGGCACTATGGACAGATTCGTATACAAGAATTGAGTGGAGGGTATCATGCTACCCTAAATAGGCCACTTTTTTGGAAACTGCAGCAGGAAAATGATCCCAAACATTCATCCAATTTCGTAAGAGCATTGTTTACTGAAAAAAATCTAAAGGTTGTTGATTGCCCAAGTCAATGCCCTGACCTCAGTCCATTTGACAACCTTTGGGGTGAGTCTTCACGACAAGTTTCCAAGCAAGTCTATAAAAATAAGACTAAATTATAAACAAATATTGAAAAAGTGAAAAAGCATAATATAATATCCCAGTAGAGACTTATCGCAAGTTGATTACCTACTTTTCATTATTTCATTATTATTTTTGTTCTATAACTAATTCTTTAACAATTAATATTGTTTACTTTATATTCTTAAGTCAAAAATAAAAAATAAATAGCTAAAAACATAAGAGTTGTGTTTTTTACGTAAATCACGGAACATTTTACCATGTGGATTCCGTTAAAACGTAGTCAAGATTTCCAGGGGAGAGAGTGTGTCTTTGATGATAAAAATATTTTTTTACGAATACGATTAAATAAATGTAAGATTATTGGACTTTTTCACGCAAAATTTATTAAATTTAAAATTGTTTGGTACTTTTCTTAATTCAGAAGACGAGTTTGTCAATTTATGAAAACTAAAATTGCAAATTTTTTTACCAAAAAAACTGCTCTGGTAAATTTTCTCCGATTTGGAAAGTTCCTTTGACATATGGGCATCTCCCAGTGGCACGGACGCGACATTCGCACGGTTTTAATTACTCGAAAAACAAGAAAGAAACAAAATGAGCCGATATGTATTTAAGTGTTCTAACGCGACGAAAGAGTGCTACATTTTAAAAAAATATTGTCGAGATTTAGTACAAATTAGTACAAAGTAATAAGCAATCATTCAATGGAACGGACGTGACAAAAAATAGAAGTTTTTTTAAGCTCATATAGAAATATGCAAAATTTAGCTAATTTTGAGAACTTTTTTTTAAATATAATATACATGTTAATGGAGGTCAAAGGATAACTACTCTTCGTAGACTGATGAAATATAAGAATAATCACTTATATTTTTTTAAATGGATATAGCACGAATACGGACGCGACATCATGCACGCGACAAATTTTTCCACAGTAGTAAAATACAGTAAAGATGTTCATTATAAATATTAATAAAAATACATCATAATAAGTTGAATGCAAGTGACATAGCAGTAATACTAATCAAAATAAAAAACAAATAAAGTTAAAAGCTGTTAGAGTACTTTATTTTATTGTTTTTCTTCACTTTTGGTGGACCTTTTTTGGGAGATGCCCATATGTATGTACCCTTATTTGATGTAACAAAAATATTTTTTTCTACAAAATAAACGACAGACAGGCTTGTGTAATCTTCTTCATAAAAGTTATATTTCAGTGCTTTCATTTTTTTTTCTTTCGAAGTCAGCCTTTTTAGAGTAAACGACTAAGACTGAAAATGACGAAGAGGGAAATTATGATCCCATAGTTCATCCCATAGAAGAATTATGATCCCATACTTGATTATCAAAAGAAGCAATGAAGATGACAATACAAAACTTTATAACGTTTATTAAAATATGGAAGAACGTGATAAAAGGATGTATGATGACACTTTTACGAATACACCAAAAAGACCTATCAAGTATTTATTTGGAAGAATGAACTGAAATGAAATAAAAATTGTTCAATACTTTTGGTGGGATACTTGATGGCATACTGTAGAGAGTCAAAACAAAACATTTTAAAATTTAATAATTTCAACCTCGATGTAAAAATCGACCTCGATGCAATTCAGGGTTGATTATAGAGCCTCGAAAAGAAATAATTCCAAAAATATTCAATAGTACAGATCCTTAGACTTATGTGAGCTCATTTCTATGCGTTTCAAACGTTCGCAAAAAAGTTAATATACCTTGAACTGTTAAAGTTTGGGGTATAAAATTACCATTATGGCGGTGTTTTGGGACTCGAAAAATTTTTTTTTTGTTTTTGTAGTTGTCTTGAGGTCATCTTTAAAAGTAGAGACGCGCTTTTCGAACTTTTTTATATATAAAGGCCGACCCACTCTATGGGAGACTGTCTTGATGAACTCATCTACTGAAAAAAATAAATCGACGTAATTTTTTTTTCAAAGTAATTTAGGTTTTATTAGTCTGACTACAGTTCCGAACCTGTTACCAAATTCCACACCTTCGAAAAAGTTTGAATTATCTTATCAAGGAATTTTATTGTACTTTTAATCCTCTGAAGGAATTGCCTACTCCAGAAACAACAATTGCTGAACTTACTCGTTATTTTGAGTTGCCCATAGCATCAGCAATCACGTATACTTTCATTCGCCGATTGTCAAATATCATATCATGAATTTTATCGATGATTTCTTGTAGCCTCAATTGGACGACCAGAACGTTCGCGATTTTTTTTTTGATTCGCATAATACTTTTTCATGCATAAAATTAATGTGCAATCAATACCCGAAATACACTTTTTTCCATGTTCACAAAAAATCTTCAATCAGGGTTGCTTGCTTGCGATATGTGTCAAACCAAAACTAAATGATATATCAGTCTGATGCGTTACATATCAGTTTAACGGTACATTTATAAAAATGTAGAAATTTCGCAATTGTGGCGCCATGTGAACGCCGCCGTAAGTTCTGCAGGGAGTTGAAGTTTATTCTAAGCCAGATAGTTTAGGTTGAATTGCTGACATTTTTTATCATCTAATCGAGATCGTAACGGATATATTCCTCCGCTTATTCTCTCAGGATACCTCTGGAAGAATACCGATCTGTTGTAGGGTATGCCAAGAGCGAACCGAACTGATTGTAGCTTTTCATTGCTGATTTTCTGTACACTTTTTTGTCGTGATTCTTGCACATGCAACGCCATCAGAGCAACAACATATGTACATGCATGTTGTACGTCATGGACGTTGACTATGAAGGAATCCACCGGCATTCAGTGCCTACGTACCAGCACATAAACAACTGTGCAACCGCCTACCACCCTGTGGACAACCTGCAGCAGGCGTAACTTTGTTGTGTTATTTTTATGCATGTTCGTTCGTATGTACAGCACGTTTGTAAGCACGATGGAGCAAAAATAAATACATGTTTGAAAAAAAAAAATAAGCGAAGGAATCACAAAAAAATGTAAACAAAACAAACTTACAAGCAGTTTACATATGAACCGTTATGGTGAACACACACACACACACATACATGCATATATACATATGTATATGCACTCGCACACATAGGTGACTACGTAATTTTAGCTAGATATGCACATAAATATCTACTATATTGCATCCACAACGGCTGGCAAGACACGCTAGTCGCGAGTGCGTTCATATTCATTTCACATCCATAAAATCCGCGTGTTGTTTTTCATTAAAAATGCTGTTGCACAAAAGGAACCCACTCACTGATAGGACCAAAGAGTGAGTTGCGGAGACCGCTGCTTAGCGGAAAAACTACCGCATGCAGACCTAAATCCTTGTTTATTTTTTTTTTTTTGTTTTTTTATTACAAACACAGTATCACATGCAAGTTAAAGAAAAAATAATAGTCATGAGAAGAAATAGCAGAAAAGTGCGAGTGGCGGGAAACTAATATGTAATGAAAACGATACTGCTTTATGGGCTCGAGCTTGAGACGTGTAGGTGGCGACGGCGCCCTCTCGTTATCTTCAGGAAAACTCTTCAGGAAGAGTTAAACTCTTGCCATGTTTATGAGAGATCTTTAAATTAACGATAATACAGCCAAAGATGTCAAGCAGAGCTAGGAAATCATCACATAAGTCGTGCATATTTCCCCTACCTACTAATGCTTACCAAGCTATGCAAAGAGGATGAAGACTATTAAAAAGCAGAAATTAATTAATTAATTTGTAGCAGGTTGTCTTGAGATCGCTAACACTCTAAGCTGGTTTTACAGCGACAGCTGCTGCTGGTGGCAAAGAGTGTCAATTCAAAACTTTTGATGCCTGTTTGATGTTGAATGATGGAACAGACATTTTAAAATATAGTCTGTTATAGACATTAAAAATATGTAGGTTTGAATATGCAATCAGTGGCTGTTGGAAGTGTTTGGGTTGCATGTCCTAGGATCAAAAGTCTCTAGAATAGATTTCAAGAACAAACTTAAACCGACCGCCTTACACCCAAGATTCTTACCTCCATGAAACGAAGGCTCCTGAATCAGAACTAAATTTTCTTCGTCTAAGCCAAGACGTCTAAGCCAAGAAATCGATGTGAACAAACGAGATACAAATAGCTATCTATCTCGCTTGTTCACACAGACTTCAGCCTGACTGCCTGCATCTGGCAGCCCGACTCTACTTCTCATCGATAGGACTTTACCTTCATCGCTGCGGCCCACACCGTCGATGCGCACATCAAAAACGAACGCACGACGTTAAAAAGAAGTGTCCTGCAAGCTTTCTTTGGTCTTCGTGTTTGGCAACATTCTTTCTAGGCATGAAGTGGCTGCTTTTCTGTGGGCATACTCTAGATGCTATTTTAAACAGAGTCAAGAGTCGATCAGAATGCCGAGGTACTTAATAAATGGCTTAGAGTGCACTTGCGTTCCGCGAACTTTTATAACTGCGATTTCGAACTTTTTACGGCTACTGGTAAGCACCGCCTTCGTCTTGTGTTCAGCTAAACTAAGCCCGGATGACTGTAGCCAGACGTAGATAGTGCTAATAGCAACGCTACTAATTGCCTCCACCTCTTCCATGTGTTTAGCTGTTACCACAATGGCTTTATCATCCGCAAATGTGACGATCTTGATGCCTGTTGGTACTTCGTGTTTGTGAACACCATCATACATAGCATTCCACAGAAGGGCACTAGCAGTAATCCCTGTGGAACAACACAAGTGATGCATTGTACGTCATTGCATTGTACGTCACCGAAATAATTTTTAATAACTTACGTGAAGTAGCTTGGTACTCTTAACTCCCTTAAAGCTTTAAAAATCTTGCGCCAGTTGGCTGAGTTGAACGCATTGCGTACATCAAACGTTGTTACAAGGCAATATTACTTTGTAACCTTCTACCATCGAGTGCCTGCGATAGCTCTCAGCACAGTAGTGGTGACAAGGTTTATGGCATGTGCCAATGAGTGGCATTTCCGAAACCCAAACTGGCTATTAGATAGTCCTTCCGCTATTTGGATCGCATCTTCTATTCGGTTGCACAACAGACGCTCAAAGATTTTCCCTAATGTGTCGAGCATACAAATTGATCTGCAGCTTGAGGGATCTACCGTGGAGACACTGCCTTTTGGTATGAGCACCAGTCTCTATGCCTTCCAAAAAAAAAAACAAAAAAAAACAAATTGGCCATTTCAGCCCTTGAAAGGACTTTGACCGAGCTTCTTAGGATCGATTGTGTTGTGTGTGTTATTAAATTTTGCACACAATTGACCGAGAACTGGACCTACATGTTTTATGCCGACTCCGAACGGCTCATGTTCTCAAGAAGCTTTACATGGCATTATTTACTCTCTGAGGTTTGCCATCGTCTGCAGAGAGGTGGTGACCGATCAGAAAAATTTTTTATTGAAAAAACTTTCCGCCACGGCTGGGGATCGAACCCGCAGGGCAGGGGGGCAGACATTGTAGAGCAGGGCCAAATCCTTAGGATGTCGAGTTGAACGCACTGTTAGCACTGTTATACCTTCATATGATCCTGGTGCCTTTTTGTTCTTCACAGATTTGGCAATTGTCAACACCTCATCTGAGCTTACCATCAGCATTTGATGAAGATCCTCGTATGACACCTTGATTCAGCCCAAAACCTCAGAACCTACATAGAGTTCACATAACACACAATACTAGGAATATTGAGAGTTAAAATACTTTGGCCGTAGCTATTTGACAAAATTTGATCTCTTCCAATAGGTACAGTAGCAATGTAATTCCCCCCCCCCCGTGCTTCGCAACGTTGTTAAAGAACACAATTGGCACAAGATATTCTTTGACAATTTGTAAAAATTATTGCTTTCAGCTGCACTGAGTTAACAATGTTGCTTTAGCTGTCAAAATAGTGTAAAGAAATCACAGGGTCACTCAGAAATACCAAAACCTTACGTACAAGCAATATTAACGCAAAATATATTGTTGCAATGATAATCGCGGTAATGATAGATATTAACTAGTACCTAAAAAATTGTTTTTATTCCAAATAAATTTGTATGGATTTTGCAAAATATTTCACATTTTTCAATTATTACCTTAAATTTCCTAACTAACTCAACTTAGACTGATCTAACCGCAGATGTGTAGGCATATGATTATTTTACTTACAAGTAGGAATTATGTAGATTTTTAAAACCCAACTGGGAAGCCCCTTTTTGGAAGAGTTATGACTACCGGAAATTAAATTACAATAAAATTAAGCTAAACACATCTACTTATAAAGGTCAAAACAATTTCTAAGATCATCTAAGATAAAATATTCAAACAAACTATCCCAACGTGGATTAGTACATTTGTATGTTTGTATATTTGTACAAATTTTTATGATATCGCGCTGTGTTGTTAGTAAAATAATAATAAAACAACTTAATTAGGTGAAGAAATTTTTTTAATCTCATAACCTTGAGCCAGGTTCTCAACCCTGACCGATTTTCTAATTATACGCGCATTTCGTCATTTTATTTATTTTTTTTGTTGCTACTCTTGAAATATTTGCGTCGTCGCTAAAATATGAACATATAAACAAAACTTCATACCTACATTAAAAGATTTTTAATTAAAAACATGTCATGTGTTTTTTTTTTGTTCCCTCTTCACGCTTCAATTTTATTCCAACATGACTTGAGCAACAAAAATGTCAAGAACCTGTAGCAATAATTAACAACTTAAGACAACCGAAAAAAAATATATAAAAAAATAAAATTGTGAGTGAAAAAGTGAAGAGCTGAAAACAAGTAAACAACAACATGTTATTAGAACAACAACAAGTACTCGTATCAATCAATTTTTTCACATTTCTACGAATTTTACAGCAATACATTGGCTCCAAGCAAGCGCCCCCGCAACGAACTTGCCAAAACAACAACAAAAACAAGAAGAGACACAATAATTGTGTCTAAAAAAAAAAAACAACACATTGGCAAAAACACAACAACATCAACTTTGTAGAAAAACAATCTCTTCATGACGACTGGCGTCTGACGAGCTCGCTAGTCGTCAACAATAACAATATGCGTAACCGTCGCTGCGCTGACGCAGGCTGCGCTGCTAAAGACTTTTACAAAAAAAAACTAAGTGCAACAAGAACAAAACTTACAAAAAAACCCAAAACAACAACATTGAGCTGTTACGTTGTAAGTTTATTTTATTTTTGTTGCTGCCATATGATAGCTTATAATAGGTTGAGGGGGAAATAGCAGAAGAAATGTGCAAATAAAAAAGAAATATTACGCAGCTATAGCCGACATCTGAAGCGTCATATCTGCAACAACAACACCAAACAACACCAAACAACAACAACAACAACACCACCAGCAACAGCAGTAAAAACAACAAAAACGACGACTACGTCAGCTGCTATCTCTGCTCACGTATCAAAATATCTCTCTTCTCCCTGCCTCTTTTATTTCAAGAAACGATAACAAAAAAAAACGTTTTATTTAACTTTCTATGTAGCACAGGCATGCATACATACAACATATAAATATCTAAGTTTTTTTTTTCAATTTTTGTTTTTTCTTTTCTTTATAAATTCATACAAATGAACTTTATATAGAAACATACCATTTACTACACAAAAAAAAAAAATAGAAACGCCGACGGCGAACTTTTTACAAGCAATGCTCTCAGTTGCTATATAAATGCCAGCAGTGTTGCTTCTTTTCTTGGCCCACATAAAACTTTTGGACCAGAATAAAGTATGTATATGTTACAAACTTTTAACAGCTAAAACTTTTTTAGTTGAGCCGCTGCGGCTATCAGTAAAAATTCTCTTTAAATGGGTGGCTCGTCAGAGAGAGTTAAGTTTGACTAAATAATAGATATCCGATTTAAGATACTAAATTTATCCGATCCACGAATCGATTAAAATTTGGAGTTCTTCAAAAGAACGAAAGTGCTGATACTCAAGGATATGCGCCATCGACGATGCAATGTCTGGGCTATACGACGAATGGGGTAGAACTTTCCATTTCAGCGTTTCAAGATACGTTTTGGCAGAGTTAGAGTTGCCTGTGGTGGTTTCACCCGGTTATAGCAGCTTTTAGTGTGCCAAGCCCAATTAGTTCCACCAAATACAGAGCATGATCTTGTCACTATTAATATTGGGCTTTGGCGTTGATTTTGGTGTATGGCCGGGATTATTTTTAGCCTTCCCTTTCTTTTTTTGCTATTGAAGCAGCTGTTCCCGAGTGACAAGACGACGTTCGCCGTCTCTCGGCTTCAATTCATACGACATCCAATGTCCTACTTTTGGATCATTCCCATGGCTTTTAAGCTAACTGATAAGGCTTGTTGAGTACTAACAATGCTTTTGTTTGGAATTTTGCTTTTGTTCAGCAATTCTTCTTGCATTTGGCACGAGTCTTTAGCTAATATAGGCTCTAATTCGGCATCTTCAAACTTTTCTGGCCGTCTTTCAATCTGTTTGTCATCGGTATTAAAATCATTACTTCTATAAAGTCTAAGTCAAAACTCACATGTGGAAATAAATAAAGCTTCTTGTAGCAATCGATAGTCTTTAAAGGGCCAAATAGACTACACAGACTGTCGGTCAGACAGATGTTTTTTTCTTGTCATTGCGACGACTATACACTACACAGACTTCATGCACGCAGACTTGATTTTTTAGTTCCCCATTGTTGCGCTATGAGTGAGGACAGCGATGCTTCATGATTTCCACTAACACAATATTTTTTCAGAATACTTTTTGCTTTCAATCCTCCAAAGTGACGACAGGGATTTAAAAAGCTCAATAAATTCAGCTAAATTATCCTTTCTTTCGCTGCAACACGTCCTTGCACAACGAAAGTTTCGCAAATCTGTGAGGTTTCACCATACACTACACAGACGGTCCGTCAGACACGACCGAAAATTAAAATATTTTAATTTTTGTCAGACATCTGAACAGACCTTCAAACAGCCAAATACACTATTAGACCGTCGCAACAAACACGTGTTTGTTAATAACTGAATATTAACTTCAAATGAAAGCAGAAACGTAAATTGCGTTTTGCTGGGACAAGATTTGACATATTCGAAGCACACAAAAATGATGTTGTTTACTCTTCAGCGATTAGCTTCGCTTCAGAAATGAAATTGTGTGATTCGATTTAATACTAGTTTAAACATTTCATGAAAATTTTTTGAATTTTTTGTGTACTCCAATAATTATTTTTATTTGAACTGTCCTCAGTGCGAAATGAGAGAAAACAAGTCGCGATGGAAATTTATTTATAATTTTACATAAAAACTTTATTGTGTCTTTTTTAAAAGTAATGAAAAAATCAAAAAGCATGGGTAAATTTTACCCATGGTGGAAAGTTCAGGGTTTTAAATAAATAAACTCAGAGAACATGTACGAAAATCGCTTGAACATGTAAATTATCTCAGTTTAAGCAAAAGATGTGCACGAGGCAGAGTCTACAGAGTAAATCAATTGGCTTCTGCCAAAAGCCTCTTTAAAGAACTCGTTTTAATGATTTCATGCATACATTTAACAATTTTCCGTCAAGCCCAAAAAGTTCATTTATTTTTCTCTACCAGAAGTTTTTCTTAAAAACATCCCTTCTAACGAATAAGATACTAAAAGCAACACTGGCTTTTAACATGCAGCAAATTTCAACGTTACTGTATGTTGGAGTGTGTGTCATGTCAGTGGAGCTGATTTTATGTGAAAGAGTATATTTCTTAAACATTTTTAACAACGCTGTTGCGAAGTGCTATGTTGTGGGGACGTGCACCGGGAGGGATAGAATTGGAGCCAAGTTGTGTCGGGTTGAGTTCCTGACTCCCCACACATTAAAGCTTCGCAATGTGTGTGCCTGTCAGTATGTGTGTATAATAAGAGTTATGTTTGTGTGTGGTGAGCCAGTGAGTTTGTATGGTTGTGCCAGCCTGCCGGTTGTTTTTGTTGTAGCTGCTTTTGTTGGTTTTGCTGTTGTTGTTCGTGTCATGTTGATTTGTGCTCGTTGTTCAGATAACCGGTATTTAAAAGCGGTATACAGACGTAGATAAACATGCAAACATTTCGACATACATTTTACATTCAAACGTACATATTAATATAGACAAACACATGTTTGACGTCCTCGCACAGTGTAACGCTTTCTTGTTAAGTTAGATAAAATCATGATAGAATAAAAGAAGGAATGCAAGAAGATGCAATGCAGAGAGTCAAACTGTCACAACGAATTTGTCAGCCCATAGAAAATCTGAAAGCGATAATTCCGAAAGCGAAAATAACAAAAGAACTATTCCATTCTCACGGCTCTCAGGCTATTCTACCATGTATAAGGTTGCGGTTATAGTGAACGCCGAGTCAGACAGGCAGGCAGACAGGCAATGAGAACAAGCGAGATAGATAGCTATCTGCATCTCGTTTTTTCATACAGATTTTAGCCTGCCTGTCTGCTTGCCTGTCTGAATCGCGTTCACTATAACCGCGGCCTAAAATGTTATAGAGTTGAAGAATCTACAATGAAGACCCCCAATACCTTTTGTCTGTCTGTCGACACGATTACAGCCGTAATTTTAAGCTTTTATCGTAAAATTAGACATCAAGTTCGAAAACGAGCCAAATCGGATATAAACCATGCCTACCTCCCACATAAAGTAACTTATCAAATCGTTGCAGCCCCTTTAAATTCCACAAAAAATAATTTAATACCTTGTAATTATACACATAAACTTCGATCTAAACTATGCGCTCTGAGTTAAAAAATTAAAAAAAACACAGAATGAAAACCAAGCATGCCACCCATACAAAGTGACGTCTTCAAATGGAGAATCACTCTAAAATCTATAAAAAATCAATCCAATGACTTAAAATATTGAAAACTTCCCCTATCTCTCATACAAAGTGACGCCATCAAAATATAAAACCTTCATAAATTACCCAAAAATGTATGTTTTTACTTGATTACTCACAATTAGTTTTGGATGAAATTACGCTTATCTCCTTTACAAAGAGACGTCATAAAAATAATGAACTAAAATAATTTTGATAATACTTCAAAACGGCTTTGGCGGTATTTGAACTTTGACCAAATCGAAGATATTTCTAACTAGTTTTGTCAAATTTTGCATTAATTAATGTTTCAAAACTATTTTTTTATTTTTATATAATTTATAACTTATGAAATTTTCAAATCCTGATATACATATTAATTATTTTCATTAAAACTATAAAACTATAACTTTGATAATACTTCAACACGGCTTTGGGGGTATTTGAACTTTGGCCAAGTCGAAGATATTTCTAACTAGTCTTGTCAAATTTTGCATTAATTAATGTTTCATAATTATTTTTTTATTGTCATGTAATTTATTACTTATTAAATTTTCAAATCCTGAAATATTAATTATTTTCTCTAAAACTGAAAAATTAATTATTTTTTCAAAGGAATCCCAAGAGCTTCTCAAAATTTTCATAATTCTTATCTTAAAATATTTTTTTAACCGAGAAATCATTTTCGAAAAATATCGTGTTTTGATTTCAGATACAATGAAAATAAAAACACGGTCATTGAAAATTAAAAAAATATTTTTACTTATTAGATAATTTAAATATCAGAACTGCATCAGCCTGAGAAGACCACAAGTACAAGAGCTTAACTTAAAACCGCAAACAATTACTAGGCAGAACTCTAAATTTTCCCAAGAAAAGAAAAACTATATTTTTAAAATGAAAGAAAAAGAAAATTAACCAAAAATGTTAACAGTCAATGGAAATCATAACAGAACTAGACAGAAGATAGACATGACAGTTCTTTGGACACACGTAAACAGTCAAAAAGAAATGAGTTTTGTCTTAGGACTGCTTTAAGAGCAGCTGCTTAAAAGCAGCTCCCACAGAATTTAACAGCGGTGTATTCTGTCATTATGAAAGTTCAAGTGAACATTCCAATTTATGATTATGTTGCAGTTCAAAGTGAACTTTAACGTCAAAAACAGATAAAAATGTTATCCACTTGAATTTTTTGCATTAAAATATAAAAAAGTTTTGAAAGATGTCAAGCAACTTAAAAAACTAGCGAAGAACAAAAGGAGTTTATAATTTATTTTATGGAAAATATAGTCTTAATTAATTAATTTATTTTGAGTTCAATTTGCAGGTTTGAAGGTGTTTATGGCTCTCATTTTTATTCTGAGAAATTGAAAGATCTGTCTAATAAAACGCTGGTAGCAACCAGTTGAAAAAAAAAATGCAAAGCAAATAAAACAGGATTTAGCCTGCAAGAGCTGGGATGCGTTCCGAAGAATGAAACCTTGTCGATATTGAATTGAAAAAGTCTATTACGAGGTGCTTTTGCAACCGGTAAAGCTGCACAAATATTGCGCCGCTTACTTAGAACGGATTGAGGATATCTCGCAATTTCTTCCTGACAACAATTAAATGGTGTTCGTTAAAACATAAAGAAAATGTAAATTTATTAGTGATAAATTTAATTATACTTGTATAGAGTTCAAAATGTATTTGCGAACCTTACAATGGCTCGTCATCCTCTTAAAATATTTATCCTAATGCTTGGTTTTCGCTTAGTCATTTTTTTGTTTGACATGAAAGTTAAAAGTTTAAATAACAACTTTTTTACAATTTTTGTTAAAAACATGCGAAGAGATCAAAGTGCTGGCATT
Source organism: Tetanocera ferruginea (assembly GCA_958299015.1). NCBI lineage: Eukaryota > Metazoa > Arthropoda > Insecta > Diptera > Sciomyzidae > Tetanocera > Tetanocera ferruginea. The sequence goes on along the minus strand of OY282643.1, from coordinate 130,024,835 downwards.
TTACATTTGACTGACAACAACTGACCATTGAATTTGATATATTGATGTTCAGGCCTGATAAGTTTATAAGAGATTTGTAAGAGAGTTTCCGTATTTAAGATAAAGCTTAAAAACTTTTTGAAAATTTTTAATGAAAATTTGTTCATCAACCGTTAATATTCATGAATGTTTTAATAATTTTTTTATCTGCTACATTAAAATGAAAACTTCCTCCACGTGAGAGCTCCACGTGAAAAATTATTAACGAACGGCCTGATTATTTTAATAGTGATTATACCCTAAACCTGAAAGGTCAGGGTATATTAACTTTGTGCAAACGTTTGTAACGCATAGAACGAAGCGAGTCCGGTATAGAAAAGTATATATATTCTTGATCAGCGTCACCACGTGAGTCGAGCTATCCATGTCCGTCCGTCCGTCCGTCCGTCCGTCCGTCCGTCTGTCCGTCTGTGTGTTGTCCGTATACACAGGATAAGAAGAAGGAGTCGAGATAATTGGATGAAACTTGGTACACATGGTCACAAGCACCCAAGGATCTGCACTATTGAATATTTTTGGAATCCGCCCACGGACACGCCTACCTCCCATACAACGCAAAAACTGAAAACTGCATAACTCAGCTCATAATTAACCTACAACAATAAAATTTAGTATATATGTGTTTTGTATCAACACAAAGATGTCATCGAAAAATGGGTGTCGTTCGCTCAAGGACACGCCCACCTCCCATACAATCCAAAAATTGAAAACGCAATAAATAAGCTTGTGTTTAACCTAATGAGCTAAAATTTGGCACATATGTTTTTTATGATAAGACAAAGATGATTTTGAAAAATGGACATCATCCGCCCACGGACACGCCTACCTCCCATACAACGCGATAATTGAAAACTGCATAACTCAGCTCATAGTTAACCTACAACAACAAAATTTGATATGTATGTGTTTTATACCAACACAAAGATGTCTTCGAAAAATGGGTGTCGTTCGCTCAAGGACACGCCCACCTCCCATACAACCCAAAAATTGAAAACGCAATAAATAAGCCTGTGTTTAACCTACAGAGCTAAAATTTGGCACATATGTTTATTATGACAAGACAAAGACGTTTTTGAAAAATGGACGTCATCCGCCTACGGACACGCCTACCTCCCATACAACCCAAAAAGTTTAAAACTCAATAAATAAGGTTTTGTTTGTCATAGAGAAATTAAATTTGGTATGTATGTATTTTATACCAAAACTAAGGTGTGTTCAAAAATCGGGAGTAGTCCGTCCATGAACACGCCCACCTCCCATAATGAAAGCATAATAAAGGCATTAACTGTGAGCTACAGGAATAAAACTTGGTATGTGTACATTTTTCTTCAACATTTAAATGCATATAAAATATAGGCTTCATGCGCCCACGGACACGCCCATTTACAATAAAAATTTTTTTGTTTTTGAAAAGTGGGTTTAGGGTATTTCATAGTCGGCCTAGACCGACTTTAGACTTTCTTTACTTGTTTTTATTTACATTCATGTCTGAATATTTTTGAACATGCGGACAGCTACACTTTTATATTCCGCAACTTAAATTCCTCATTCAGCAGATCAATTCATTTGAAGTTTGGAATATAAATGAAATGGAAATGTTTTAACTTGCTGTGAATGTGAATTTTTATATTTTATGTACACAGATTATTTCCATAGTTACAGAATCCACTCCCAGTACAATTGTTTTGTCAACTATGTTCACATTTCGTGATAAAAAAAATATTTGTCACGTCTACCTATCATGGATGAAGCATGATTCAATAACTTATAAGGTTATACGTGACATACCCTTATTTTTTGTAACCAAAAAAATGTTCTCTCTCGAAAATGAATGGTGACCAGGGTTTTGTGGTCTCGTCAAAAAATTTATTTTTCAGTGTTTTTTTTTTGTAATAGAATAGTAGTGTTTTTAATATTTTACTTTTTAGAAAAAAAATAAATTGCATTGCTTTCATTGCATTTTTTAAGGCAATTTGTGGAAATATTTCAAGCTTGGACGCTGTGAAGTCGCAGACCCTTTAAAAATCGTCATATGGATGCTTCAAAATACAAAAGTAGCAGAAAATGTATTGACTCAAAATTCTAAAAATATATTTTTACTAAGAAATAATAAGATATTCAAGCAGCTGTGGAACTTTTGTGTCATTAAAAGTCGCTAGTTTGCTCTCCTTTTCAAATAAAGGTATCTATCTCCATTTTCGTGAGAAGACGTCAAATATCGGGATAACCTTTGTTACCAATAAAAACATACAAACTTACAATTGTCTTTATCTTTATTATCTTTTTTATGAAGATATAAGAAAATCCGTATCACGATTTTTTAATGGGCGATTTTTTTAATTTTTGAGCGCATACGTTACACTGTATTTAGCGTTGGTTTTTTTCTGGTTTTGTAGATATGTAGCAAAATTGCTGTATTTATTGTTGCTATACTATTGTTGTTATTCTGGTTTTAAGTTGTTGTTAATGTTGCTGTTGTTGTTTTTTTTTTTCTTGTTGTCGTTTACAATTTCAGAAGAATTTATTCTTTATTTTAAAGCTTAAATGAAAGCTGACTAAAATGTTTAAATGTGGCTCTCACAATCTCACCCCTAACACCCGCCGTTATTTTTAATTTCTTCTAACCTAACTCATATAAATAATCGTTAAGGGGGACATTACATTCGCAGCAGAGAATACAGACCTTTTTTAAAAATTCATAACTCAGTCAAAACCAAACATTTTTCCAAACAATTTTTTTATTATTGAGAATTGAACAAATTACAAGAAAAAAATTATATTTAAAAATATAAAAATATATTTTTCACTCCAACATGGTTTTATAGAGTTCAAAACTGGCGGCAGAGAAAAATAAACGGGGCCTCGTGGTTGCAGCGCTGGGAGTCGCAAAATTTTCCGATATGGAAAAAAAAATTACTTTTTTTAGGTTATCGTATGACAGGAGCTTTTTTTTAAAAAGTTCTGTAGTTTCTGATAGTTCTTTCTCAACAGCACAATTCATTGATGATTGAGCAACTGTGGTTGCGGCTTTTTCATCATTTTCCATAATAGCATCATATGGTCGTTGAGTGATGCATGTTGGTAAATCCAAAAGTCCACAAAACAGTGGCGTGGCCGACAGTCCTTTCCGAAGAACGCGCATAGTGGCAGCAAGTCTCCTATTGATTTCATACGCTGTACCGTTTATTAATGGTGATGAATTTATGGTTTTGATATCGTCATTGCACTTTGTACAAAATATAACCAGTTTGAATCCAAAGCCACGCATAATTATCTTTTCAAATTTTACATTTCCACCACATTTTCGACAAACAAGGCAATCACCAATACCCAAAAATTTTGCAGTTATTGTAATATGCAGTAGGAAAATGTTTCATCACAACCAACATCCACAGATGCTCCATGCAATTTTTTAGCAGATGTACCAGTGAACTCCACCTCAGATTCCATTTCTTCAGTTGAAATAGGTTTTTTGGTGTAATGATTTTGTGTAAAAACCATTTCTGCCTTTTCGATCTAAAGAACGACGCTTCATTTTTCAATACTTTTCACAAAAAAACCACGACTTCACGCTGCAAAAGATACCAAATAACTGAGCATATAAAAATAAATTCCACTATATGAGGTATAAAAATGCTTTTTTTTTGTAAGAATTTCAAAAACAAAAAACCCACCCTTCAAATAGGCACGAAATAACAACCACCAAAAGTCAGGTAGCAAGTAAAACAAGTTATAAAACGTGATCATGATTTAATAATACAGTAGAATCTGGACACAAAGAACCTCCGAAATAGTGAACAGCACAAAATAGTGAATGTTTTTAGTAAATTTATATGGACTACTTTAAACAGTGAACAGCCGAAAATCTCTAAATAGTGAACCAAATAAAGGGTGTTTTTTTAAGAGCTTGCTGATTTGAAATTTAAATAAAACACATGCCAAATTATGAAATGGCCAAAAAAATTGTTTTATTTGGTAGATAATTTCTTGGCATTTAACATTTTAATATAATTTCGGGTTGTGGTGGCCATACCACGACTATTTTGCACAAAGGTCACTCTGGAGGTCCAATTTTCGACCACCTTTTCAAGCATTTGAGGGCGTATTTCATCAATGACACGTTGAATATTGGTTTCCAAAGCATCAATCGTTATCCACATAAACCAATGACTTCACGTATCCCCACAAAAAATAATCAAGTGGCGTCAAATCGCATGAACGCGAAGGCCAATTCACCGGTGCATTTCTCGAAATAATTTTGTCGTTGAAATGTTCTTTCAATAAGTCGATTGTTTCACCCGCAGTATGACAAGTGGCACCATCTTGTTCACCACAACCACATTTCGTCCACATCCATATCTTGGCAACAAAAATTCATTGATCATGGTTCTGTATCGATTTCCATTCACGGTAACGCGTCGTGCTTCCTCATTTTTAAAGAAATAAAGACCGATGATTCCACCAGCCTATAGACCGCACCAAACAGTACATTTATCGGGATGCATTGGTAATTCTTGAACGGCGTGTGGATAATGTTTGCTATACATACGGCAATTTTGCTTTTTGACATATCCATTCAACCAAAAATGCGCCTCATTACTGAAGAGAATTTTGCGGTAAAAAAGCGGATCTTCGTCTAATTGATTAAGCGACCAACAACTGAATTCACGGCGCATTTGATGATCGTTTTCCATAAACGCAAAACTTTCCATAAAGTCGATGGACAAAGTCCAACTTCTTGCGCCCGACGACGAATCGATAAATTTTTGTTTTCTTCGACAATGGCCTCAACGACAGCAATATTTTCTTCTGTACGCATTCTTCTCATTCTTCTCGATGGCTTGGCATCCAAAAGAATGAATGTAGACCGAAATTTGGTAATTACGTTCTTTATGGTGGTCTCAGACGGACGATTATGTCCACCATAAAATTCACGAAGTGCTCTATAAACATTTGGAAGCGTTGTTCGGACAGACGGACAGACAGACGGACATGGCTAAATCAACTCAGGTGGTGATGCTGATCAAGAATATATATACTTTTCCATACCTACCACGCCTGCTTTTTGGTGTTACACACGTCGTGACAAAATTAATATACCCCTTACGCAGTACGCGTGGGGGTATAAAAATGATGAAATTTATTAAAGATTTATGTTAAAGCAAAAATGAGCAAATGTGATATACCTACTGATAAATTAGATGACTTGACAAATCATTGTATTTTCTTTTACAATGGCTAATGAATCTCAGAATTTGTTAACAAGCGGAGATTTTCAAGATATTGACATAGAGTTTGGAGAACTAAAACGTTCAGATGTTGATAACATTTTACTCAATAAAGAACAAAGGTCAGCAGAAATTTTTTGGAAAACTATTTCAAATATTTAATGGGGAGATTCTTCTACAGCTTTTGCAAAATTTAGAAAGTTATTAAGCGAACTTATGTTCATTTCTGATTCTTCGGCAAACGTAGAAAGAATTTATTTAAAAAAATTAATCTTAAATAAAATAATATAAATTAATAATAATAAAAATAAATTTAGAATTTGTATAAAAACTGATTATCTGAAAGGCACATATTTCTTTTGCACAAGATTATCTGAAATTAAATAATTTTCCTTATTATGAAATCTGAGCCACAATCTGAATTACTAAGAAATTTCAACTCAATGTATAAGTAAGTTGTTTTATTCAATATCTCTGTACAAAAAATATATCTTATATGAACCATATGTGAATATATGTAAATAAATTTGATCTTCTAACTTTAATATAATGATTTTTTTTATAAATAAAAAGGTTTTCATTACTTGTTTTGCTTTAAGTAAAAATTGAAATCTTCTGTACTTTAGGGTTAAAATTACGATTTTTGGGACGGGCAAATGACGATTTTACATCCAAATGACGATTTTTTAAAAGCTGTTGACGTTTTTTAGCGAAAAGTATCTGGCAACCCTGACGTAGGTAGCGCGAAAATTAAAAATGCGTTCTCACTAATCCGGCTGTAACTTTTGAACCCGTAGGAATTTTTCAATCTCATATAATCAATCGTTAACTGACTGAGTAGATTGGTTTGTTGTGTTTGTTGTTGCTGGACTGGCACATAGAGTGAAGAGTGCGACGCATGAAACCATTTCGTTGCGATGGTATATTTAGCCGTTGTTTTTTTTTTTGCTTTTATTGCTGCTGCTGCGCTGCTGTTATTTTCAAAGCAGAATGCGACGTTGTCATGTTTCAAGCACACCGCATGGCTTAAAGCAGCATATTCGTATATTAATATGTAGTATATAATTTAATGTGGGAATTTAAGCAAATGTGAAATATAAGTACTTGTTGAAATGTTCGCATTATGTACGTTTAAATTAAATGAAAATCTGCACATTGTTAATACGTTGCGATGGAACAAAATGAGAAAAAAATAATACATTGTTGCGAAATAAATTCCTACAATATACCATAGATTGGGTGAAAGTAATGTTTAAAACAACAAATTCATAAAGTATATTAAAAAATCATAATATTCATGTATTTACTTAGCTTATTTTAACATGACGCATCTGTAGGTGTGTTTGAAATTCCATAGAACTCATTTACACTATGAGTCTTGCCTTATGTTTTGATTACCGCAAATTCAGCAATCGTCAAAACCCATTAAAATTCCGTATAGGTATGTATGTATGTGATGAACGACAGAATCATATATAAATTCACCGTTTAACAAATGCGTTTCAAATTGAATGAAACACACCTCATTCGCATGATTTCAGAGTTCTCAAACGCACGTAACATACATATAAATTAACTCATTATCTACGCTTGATTTTCGTTTTTATTTTCCATTCTTCTTCCATCTTCTTCTTCGTAGTTATCAATCAATATGTGGGTGTTTTTATTGAAATGAAATTTATATATTTTTATCATGCATTGAGCAGATAATTTAAAATTTGCGCCAAAATTACGGAATGATTACAAAATGACGAATATCTGAATTTCAATTGTATGAATATATGTATAGTGCTAATGTGACAAATTTAAATGTGGAGTTATATTTAGTATTTAATTCGCCGTAATTCAAATTGATTTGAAAATAAAAAACCAACTTCGTGGAAACTGTTCTTCAATATGGCGAGCGTATCTACTCTTTATAATTTTGGCAGTGTTCAGCAGAATGTCGTCTGTAATGAATACTTTTTACAATTTAGAATTTAAACCTATAATATTTAAATATTATAGGTTTAAAAATAATTGTATTTTTATAAAATAAAAAATAAAACTGTATTTTTTCAGCATTTCCTGTGCGAAATCGTCAAAATAAGGAGTATACAACCATCGGGAACAAATTTTCTATACATCTTAATACCCATGTACAATCGAATGTATAATACTAGTTTCAATATTGCCCAAAAAAACTTCTTTTTCCCACGGCATGTCTAATGCTCGCTTCTATTTTTGAACAAAAAAGCTGTAAAATACCTTAAATTTTGAGGTTTTTATAGGATATAGTTATTTTAAAAAAGGTATAAAGAAGAACATTTTTTAATAGTCTTTTGCAGCAATTGATCGAGCTCTTTTGGCCTCGTGGGACAATACAATGAGATACTGACAGCTCATTTAGCGAACAGCTTGTCAAAAAAATGATAAAATAGATCATGGTAGAATAACAAGGTAGGTGCATATTGAATAGGAACTGAGCTAGATTTCAGAGTCTGCTTTTCGAATCATTGAACCGTTTTACACCCGCTAAATGTGGTGGTTCATCATCAAAATTCAAACTAAGTTGATTCGTGTATTCTTTTCTTGTCAATTCTTTATTTTTATTTTTTCTGAAATACATTTTTAAAACCACCGTGAATAACTCAAAAACCGCACGCACTCCAAAATACAGCCAGTACGTTTATGCCAGAAAATATAAAATTTTCGATTTCGACAATTGTATTTATGCAGTCCTTCAATTTGCCAAAATTCTTACAATAATCCACAAAATACCAATAACACATTTTCTTGCTGTTGAAATGAAAATAAATTCATGAAAGCGAATAATACAAAATTGCGACAATTCTCTTAATAGACTAAAAAGTTACATAATCTTCTTCAGAACTACGTACTTTATACTATTAAAACACTTTGTTAAGATTATTTTTATTTAGAAAATTCAATTTAAAATCAAGATGTAAAGATAGAAACAATGTCACCAAAAAGCCGTAAAACGCTTTATCTTTTTTGGCAGGAGAAGATTAAAACGTCATAAAAGACCACCTATGTATTTATATGGATTTTATAAAAAATTATATAAATATAAGAATGTAAGAAACTTCAAAAAATATTTTTTTGTAAAATATAAAGTTTTAATCAGAATAATACGTTTAGACTTACGAAAAAGTTAAAATAATATATAAGGACGATATATACAAAAAAATTCGATATAATCTATCAATTCGATGTTGAAAGTAAGTTTTTGTGCTTAAAAAGTTCAGAAAATGAACTTTTTGAAGTGGCTTGTCTAGACAATTATAAACTAGAAATTTAAAAAAATGTTCAAATAAAACATCAGTGCAACAACAACTGCAATTCGGAATATATCAAATTCAGTTTTTGTGAAGGGAAAAATATATAACGACCGAACACATGCAATTCTTATCTGTAACTTAAAAATTAAGGTTTTTAAGATGTTGTTGAAACTTTTTTAAAACTTATTTCATTTGTAATTATTTGCTCTTTTATACGTCCAACACGTACGACCGACCATTTCGCAGAGTTATTATTATTTCCCAGAATAGTCTCAAAAGTACTTCTTTTTTTGTAACGTCCGAATGGCCGACAAAAATAAGAAATTTTAATTAAATTGCGGTCAAACGCATAATATTTTAATTTTCATTTTTATAACTCATGGAGAGCTATTTAAACAGATTTATCTTAATTGAACAGCTGTTTGCGAAACGTCTTAAATATATGAAATAATGTGTCCGAATGTAACGTCCGAACACTAGGATTTATCCATATGTGGAGTGGTGACATTCAGCGTATTTAACTGTTGTTAACTAAACCATACCTTCTTTTTTATTACGTTAACCTATTTTGGGTTCCTCTACATGCTACTAACTTAATAGCGGTATTTCATTATATTAAGAAACAGATGATGCAAATATATAATTTTTTATTTATGACCAGTTCATTTTAAAAAAGAATAACAAAAAATCAAGTACAAAAATCACAGTTATAGTGGCAAAAATTCATGTTTTAAAAAACCTTCCCACAAAAATTACACGCACTTTTAATTTGAAATGGGGTTCCAACGCACCCTGTATGGGTCCTAGGGTTAATTGTAAAAAAAAGATCAAATAGCTGTCACCCTTTAAATACTTCATCACAACTTTTGAGCAGTCAAAATATAATTTTTTTCACCCGTTTTCTAATTTTTCATCATATTGACGCATTTTCTGAGGTTTCTCATAGCAGCAAACCATTTAGTGAAAAACACCACTCACTTATGTATCGGTACAACAACAGTTGAGTACGCTGAATACGACCATTTTGAAAGTTATTCATCTTCGGCAGTTGGTTTTGCTTATTTCTTCGAACACTGCTGAAATCTCATCAAAAATACAACAAAAATATGTTTTGCTTAAAACCACGATGTATCGTTTTAAGAAAATTAGATGTTTTCATTTAAAATTGTTTTGAAATTTGTGTTATAGTGTTGATGTGACGGGTGTTGTGATTTATTAAAAAAACTAGAATCTTTAACAAATTTGAAGTGAAATCATAAAACTTGTCGTATTTACACCATCAATTTTGGTCACCGAAGTTATGTGACACATGTAAAAGACGGCTATAAGTATCAATATTGATATTGCGGTACCTATGGTAGTTGATATCGAATGTTGCTCGGTTCTAAGTTCGATCATCAAAGGTTTCTGTTTGTTTATAATAACTAAAATTTGATTTTGTCATAATCGACAAACAATTATCTGTAATAGGTATACTTCGAAAAATACATACCTATGTATGCATGTTTGAAACGATTCATGGAATTGTAAAGCAGCATGTAAGCAAAAAATGGTATGAAAATTCTACGAATTTAAAAAAAAATAAATTTACATCATATTAAAAACTCTCAATTAAAAATACTTCAAGCGCAGCTGAGTAACAAAAATACATACATATACATGAAAACTTACAAACTAATAAGGCACTTATGTGCCTGTGTTTATTCAAACATAAAAACTTCACAAAAAAAAATTACATGACGTTTACATTAGATTTCATTAAAACTAATAAATTTCCGGTCTCTTGTCAGCAATTTTGGACTTGGCTGCTTTTAGGCATATTAATCATACACACACATACTATACGCATGTCTAATATTTGCATTGACAAGCAAACAAAATAAAAAGCATAGCTACATATTTATTCCCTCGCATTTTATATAAGATTTGCTCTTGACCTTGTTCCATGTCAGCAGAAAATGCTTAGAAAGTCATAAAATAAAATAAAATAACAACAACAATAACAGCAGTATATTTCCAGCGACAAATGGACGCGACGTATAAAAGCAACAAAAATAAAAACAACACCAACAAATAACAACAACAATAACATCAACAGTAATAATAAAAAATAATAACATAAAATTATCTAGTGAAATGAAAGAAGCAAAACTTTTTAATGGCCTTCCACATTTTTGATACCTCACCCTGCCGCAGCAAACAACGACAATGACAAATATACCTTATTTGCGGGAGGGTAAAGAACTCAAATTTTCTTTTAGAACAAGCATATGTATGTTCTCCATACTCAAAATAAAAAATTGGTATAAGCTAACTAGAGAGCTTTGAACAGATTAGTGGATGTTTTTAGTATATTTATACGGACTACTTTAAACAGTGAACAGCCGAAAATCTCTAAATAGTGAACCAAATGTGCCTGTGTTATTACCCTACAGAAAAATGGACCAGATTTAGAATAGTTCTGTACTAGTTCCAAAAAGGGCTAGTACTGGTCCCACTACAATACCCTTTTGCATTGAACAAACTGACGCTTTTTACGGGTTGGTGTCATAGGAAAAGACAATTGTCCCCATAAACATTCGTTTTTCCCTATATCTGAACTAGTTCCATTATGAATAGTTCTAATCTGGTCCGTTTTTATACAGTCGAAAAGTGGTCATTTGTAAGCCCTAGTATTTTTGCCTTATTGGGAACACGAGTATGTACAATATAACTATTTAAATTTTTGTATATTGTTTTACCTGTTAATTCACCATTTTACCATTTTCATCGCAAATGTTTGCAAAAGTTAAAAAAGTTCCGAATCTAAATGGAAAAATGAGCCACAACACGTTTTGAGCGTATCTGTTTTCTGATTTTTTGTGTGTCTGCTGACAGTAAAAACTAAGAATATAAAAATAAATTCAAACTGTTCTATGCTGAGCGTCTATTGTACTAGTTCGCAACTAACTCCAATTTCACTAGAAATAAACTAGTTGGTTTTTCCAATTGCCTCCAAAATAACTGCTGGGTAGTTACTGCCATTTCAAAGTATCAGAGGCAAACAGAACACAAAACAAAAATATACAAAAGAACACATAAACAAAACAAACCATATTGGCCATTTCAGCAATTGAAAGGACTTTGGCCGAGCTTCTTATGTTGAATTATGTTGTGTGTTATTAAATGTTTCTACACAATTGACCGAGAACTGGACCTACATGTTTTATGCCGACTCCGAATGGCTAAAGTTCATGCTCTTAAGAAGCTTAACATGACATTATTTACTCTCTGAGGTTTGCGATTGTTCGCAACAGAGGTGGTACCGATAAGAAAACTTTTTATTGAAAAAAACTTTGCCGCGAGCGGGAAGCCACACACTTTACACACATGCCACGGTCACCACTCAGTCGCAAAAGAGCACATACAATTTAAAAAAAGAAGTGAAAGGCACAGTTGTGAAAGTGAAAGGCAGAACAGCTTGCTTCGTATATTGTTTATTTTTTTCCAAGACTTTCACAACTCAAAATTTTAAATTCTAGAGACAACCATGAAAAATGTGACTTCACAGAATCTCCTATAGTATATCCGTTACCATTAATCAAAAAATCGAAATTTTAAATTATTATATTACATAATCGACCACCCTTTTAAAAATATTTATAACATAATTTTTATTTCAATTATTCCATAATTGTAAAATGTTTAAAATGGTCTTTCTGAAAACTTAAATTTTTGTTATGACAGTCTTGTACGAAATGTGCAATTTAAATTGTTATCCAAAATCGAAGCCAAAAGTTGCTTCGTTTTCGTTATCGTACTTGTTTTGGCACCAATTTGATTTGTAAATGGTATTTAGGACGATATAGTCTGATGATGATGAGGTCCAAATGCTGACTGCCAATACTATAAAAACTTCTGAAGAAATTTAAATTGTCGATACAGATATTGTCTGGACTAAACGCAATGCATTAAATTTTTCTGATATACAAGTACATACTGCAAAGCCTTAGCGAAAAAGACAGTTCACAAGTCAATTACTCACAAAAAGCTTTTAATTCCAAACATGATTTCTTGTGAAATGTGGTTTTATTGAAATAAAGATGTACTTTATACGTGTATACAATGAACAGGCCCGGAAAAATTGAATCACTATATCCAGATTCGACTGTTCATTTTACAGCTAAACCATTTTTGCAAAATGGTTTAGCGCACTGACGGATTTCAAAATACATCAAGGTTCATTTTACGATGGCTACAAATGAAACTTTTTTTTCAAGGCACCTTAGTGTATATATATTGAATATATAAGTCAACTTAAAACGTAACTGTTTATTTAAAACAATTTTTTTTTCGAGAAAAATGCGTTTTAAAAAAACTGTTTACTCCAGCGCTCAAAGAGAGATGTTCTCATAAAACCTTCTTATACGAATAGAACGAATTGAGGTTTTTCCTCAAAACTAAGTAATAAAAATAATATCAAAATAAAAACTATTTTGGAAGATTGGGACAATTGACGCCCCGCGTAAGGTCTTCGCAGGACGCACATTTTAAGCTGAAAATCGGAACAACCCGCGTGCAACTCGGGACATGGCAGCCATTCGTGGTTACCGAATGAAACTATTCGTGGTAACTATGAAACTAAATTCTTATAAAATATGATAAAAGCATTCGTTTAATAAAAAAGAGATATTAAGACAACCTTCTACTTGTGCTAATATTTTTTCTTGAGATGTTCTCATAAAACCTTCTTATACGAATAGAACGAATTGAGGTTTTTCCTCAAAACTAAGTAATAAAAATAATATCAAAATAAAAACTATTTTGGAAGATTGGGACAATTGACGCCCCGCGTAAGGTCTTCGCAGGACGCACATTTTAAGCTGAAAATCGGAACAACCCGCGTGCAACTCGGGACATGGCAGCCATTCGTGGTTACCGAATGAAACTATTCGTGGTAACTATGAAACTAAATTCTTATAAAATATGATAAAAGCATTCGTTTAATAAAAAAAATAAAAAATGAAGACAACAACCATTGATGAGTTTTCAACGATGACAATGACTTCAAGCTATGTAGGTATGTAACTCATCAAGTGTTCCAAGTAAAAGAGGTCGACTCTTCAACTAAAGTAACGTTGAATTTAAACATTTTTTTTTAATTTAATTTTATATTTTTTATTTGTGTTTTTTTTAAGAAATTGCAGCATTTGCCTGTAAAAGATTTCTCTAAAACAAAAGAATAAAATATTTATAGTGAGGTAGGTAGTGATAAAAACTAAAGCATAGCAGAATAGACACTATGACAGTGAGTGAGTAAGAGGGAAGCTAAATTGATACATAAAAACATAAAAACTTCACAAAAAAAAATTACATGACGTTTACATTAGATTTCATTAAAACTAATAAATTTCCGGTCTCTTGTCAGCAATTTTGGACTTGGCTGCTTTTAGGCATATTAATCATACACACACATACTATACGCATGTCTAATATTTGCATTGACAAGCAAACAAAATAAAAAGCATAGCTACATATTTATTCCCTCGCATTTTATATAAGATTTGCTCTTGACCTTGTTCCATGTCAGCAGAAAATGCTTAGAAAGTCATAAAATAAAATAAAATAACAACAACAATAACAGCAGTATATTTCCAGCGACAAATGGACGCGACGTATAAAAGCAACAAAAATAAAAACAACACCAACAAATAACAACAACAATAACATCAACAGTAATAATAAAAAATAATAACATAAAATTATCTAGTGAAATGAAAGAAGCAAAACTTTTTAATGGCCTTCCACATTTTTGATACCTCACCCTGCCGCAGCAAACAACGACAATGACAAATATACCTTATTTGCGGGAGGGTAAAGAACTCAAATTTTCTTTTAGAACAAGCATATGTATGTTCTCCATACTCAAAATAAAAAATTGGTATAAGCTAACTAGAGAGCTTTGAACAGATTAGTGGATGTTTTTAGTATATTTATACGGACTACTTTAAACAGTGAACAGCCGAAAATCTCTAAATAGTGAACCAAATGTGCCTGTGTTATTACCCTACAGAAAAATGGACCAGATTTAGAATAGTTCTGTACTAGTTCCAAAAAGGGCTAGTACTGGTCCCACTACAATACCCTTTTGCATTGAACAAACTGACGCTTTTTACGGGTTGGTGTCATAGGAAAAGACAATTGTCCCCATAAACATTCGTTTTTCCCTATATCTGAACTAGTTCCATTATGAATAGTTCTAATCTGGTCCGTTTTTATACAGTCGAAAAGTGGTCATTTGTAAGCCCTAGTATTTTTGCCTTATTGGGAACACGAGTATGTACAATATAACTATTTAAATTTTTGTATATTGTTTTACCTGTTAATTCACCATTTTACCATTTTCATCGCAAATGTTTGCAAAAGTTAAAAAAGTTCCGAATCTAAATGGAAAAATGAGCCACAACACGTTTTGAGCGTATCTGTTTTCTGATTTTTTGTGTGTCTGCTGACAGTAAAAACTAAGAATATAAAAATAAATTCAAACTGTTCTATGCTGAGCGTCTATTGTACTAGTTCGCAACTAACTCCAATTTCACTAGAAATAAACTAGTTGGTTTTTCCAATTGCCTCCAAAATAACTGCTGGGTAGTTACTGCCATTTCAAAGTATCAGAGGCAAACAGAACACAAAACAAAAATATACAAAAGAACACATAAACAAAACAAACCATATTGGCCATTTCAGCAATTGAAAGGACTTTGGCCGAGCTTCTTATGTTGAATTATGTTGTGTGTTATTAAATGTTTCTACACAATTGACCGAGAACTGGACCTACATGTTTTATGCCGACTCCGAATGGCTAAAGTTCATGCTCTTAAGAAGCTTAACATGACATTATTTACTCTCTGAGGTTTGCGATTGTTCGCAACAGAGGTGGTACCGATAAGAAAACTTTTTATTGAAAAAAACTTTGCCGCGAGCGGGAAGCCACACACTTTACACACATGCCACGGTCACCACTCAGTCGCAAAAGAGCACATACAATTTAAAAAAAGAAGTGAAAGGCACAGTTGTGAAAGTGAAAGGCAGAACAGCTTGCTTCGTATATTGTTTATTTTTTTCCAAGACTTTCACAACTCAAAATTTTAAATTCTAGAGACAACCATGAAAAATGTGACTTCACAGAATCTCCTATAGTATATCCGTTACCATTAATCAAAAAATCGAAATTTTAAATTATTATATTACATAATCGACCACCCTTTTAAAAATATTTATAACATAATTTTTATTTCAATTATTCCATAATTGTAAAATGTTTAAAATGGTCTTTCTGAAAACTTAAATTTTTGTTATGACAGTCTTGTACGAAATGTGCAATTTAAATTGTTATCCAAAATCGAAGCCAAAAGTTGCTTCGTTTTCGTTATCGTACTTGTTTTGGCACCAATTTGATTTGTAAATGGTATTTAGGACGATATAGTCTGATGATGATGAGGTCCAAATGCTGACTGCCAATACTATAAAAACTTCTGAAGAAATTTAAATTGTCGATACAGATATTGTCTGGACTAAACGCAATGCATTAAATTTTTCTGATATACAAGTACATACTGCAAAGCCTTAGCGAAAAAGACAGTTCACAAGTCAATTACTCACAAAAAGCTTTTAATTCCAAACATGATTTCTTGTGAAATGTGGTTTTATTGAAATAAAGATGTACTTTATACGTGTATACAATGAACAGGCCCGGAAAAATTGAATCACTATATCCAGATTCGACTGTTCATTTTACAGCTAAACCATTTTTGCAAAATGGTTTAGCGCACTGACGGATTTCAAAATACATCAAGGTTCATTTTACGATGGCTACAAATGAAACTTTTTTTTCAAGGCACCTTAGTGTATATATATTGAATATATAAGTCAACTTAAAACGTAACTGTTTATTTAAAACAATTTTTTTTTCGAGAAAAATGCGTTTTAAAAAAACTGTTTACTCCAGCGCTCAAAGAGAGATGTTCTCATAAAACCTTCTTATACGAATAGAACGAATTGAGGTTTTTCCTCAAAACTAAGTAATAAAAATAATATCAAAATAAAAACTATTTTGGAAGATTGGGACAATTGACGCCCCGCGTAAGGTCTTCGCAGGACGCACATTTTAAGCTGAAAATCGGAACAACCCGCGTGCAACTCGGGACATGGCAGCCATTCGTGGTTACCGAATGAAACTATTCGTGGTAACTATGAAACTAAATTCTTATAAAATATGATAAAAGCATTCGTTTAATAAAAAAGAGATATTAAGACAACCTTCTACTTGTGCTAATATTTTTTCTTGAGATGTTCTCATAAAACCTTCTTATACGAATAGAACGAATTGAGGTTTTTCCTCAAAACTAAGTAATAAAAATAATATCAAAATAAAAACTATTTTGGAAGATTGGGACAATTGACGCCCCGCGTAAGGTCTTCGCAGGACGCACATTTTAAGCTGAAAATCGGAACAACCCGCGTGCAACTCGGGACATGGCAGCCATTCGTGGTTACCGAATGAAACTATTCGTGGTAACTATGAAACTAAATTCTTATAAAATATGATAAAAGCATTCGTTTAATAAAAAAGAGATATTAAGACAACCTTCTACTTGTGCTAATATTTTTTCTTGAGTGTTTAGCTTAGTAGGTTCTTTGCTTGTATGTTTGTATAAAAATATGTATGTTTGCGCATATATAGCGAATATTATATTGCGCTCATTTTGCAATAAAAAAAACAAGAATCAAACAATAATAAAAATATAAACTTTATATCAGATGTACAACAACAATCAAAATAGATAAAACAACAAAACAAACATTCAGTACTTGAAAAAAATGAAATTGTTGCGTTGCTAAGCACGAAATGGAAATTGCCAAAAATAATTTATATAAAATCAAATTTAGAAACATGCACTAGGGGTATTCACGATGTGCTGTATTTGCCCTTGTATCGTATATTTTTGATATTCGTAGTAGATTTTGTACAGCGTTTAAAATACAACCCTGTAGCGAAAATACAATGACGAAACCCCATGTATTCTTTGTAAATTTCGTTGTGTTTTTGATTAACTGATCACAAAAGTATTTCTTCTCAACCTAAAGGAAAGAAACAGCTGCGCTGTAAGACGATTAAATATAAATTTATTTAATTAAGTGTGTCGTTTTTACTTTTTTATTATTTCCTACAATTTAGTGATGAGCTATACAAACAAATGTACCTACACAAACTTGCTGATCTTAAAAATACAAGACCAATAAAGTCTTGTATGGTTCGTTCACAATACGTTGCAAATATTATAAATTTTGTTAAAATTTATCACAAGTACATCATATCGTGAATACCCCCATTCTATTTTTTTACTTAATAAAATTTTTTACCCACGCTACAGAAAAAAATCAAAATCAGTCAATCTTTTCTATAGTTTATATTTGATGACGATTTAATGTCACTGGAGTGCACATGATCCTAGTGTGACAAGCTCGAAACTTCAAAAATTTAAAATTTCGTATGAAGCCCTCCGCTGGAGTAGTAATCAATTATTTGGTTCTGGTTCTGAAGCTTTCACACAAAGCTCATCCTTGTCGGTGATCGAGTTCCACTTATGTTTAACTGTGGAAACTATTTCTTTTTTTCTTTTGTTTAGCGAAACTTAAATTCTTGTATCCTATACCATACATACTCAACTGTGTTCAAGTCGGGGGAATTTGTAGGCCTATCAGTTAAAAAAACTATAAGAAAGCCTTTTTCGACTTTTAAGCTGTCTTCGGAAAATTGTATGCGGTTTTTATAAATAACCCAAGATTAATCCTTATTTTTGTGTGTAATTGAGTGGGTTCCTGGAAGGTTAAGATTTACCATTGGCACCCGTAGGTAGTGCTGAGATCGGGTTCATCACATATTACATTTTTCACAGTAAAGCAACCCTTGAAGGTTTCAGTTTAAAGGTCTTTTTAAAGGGCGGAGCAAGAATTTTTGATTTAGTGTATAGGTCTTTTTGTCAAAATTACGCATTTTCTTTTGAGAGTTGGTGCTTTTCGGCTGCAAATTGTGAACAAAACTGCTTTGACAAAATTGGCCTGTTCCCGTACTCTAAATTTTTAGTCCAATTTACCAGTTTACAGGTTTTAGTCCGAGAAGCGTTCCCGTACTCGAAAAAATGGTAAAAGAGAGTTCAATCGAGAGAGTAAAAAATTTCCCCTCCTTGTCAAAAGTTTTAATACGAGAAATTTCTTCGGGTAAAAATGGTAGAAGTGCCAAACAGCTTAAAATCAGCTGTTTACAAGTTAGCAAAGAATTTGCGATGCATCAAAACTTCTTTGAAATTAATAAAATTGAAACTAGAAACATGGGAAAATGTGTAGATATAAATGCTAAAATTGAGAATTAATTTCAATATTATTAAAAATCTTAGGAATTTCATCTACAATACCGATGCTCCACATCAAGCCTACGTCGGACAAACAATCTTATTTGACAGTTCTTACAATTTTAGTTCCCGTATTTTTTTGTGTTTTGTCTATTTTCGAGATTTTTTCTTATTCTCAGACTTTTGACAGTTTTACCATATTTAGTCCAAAAATTACGGGATTACAGACCTAATATGTTTGAACTACAATAAATGAAAGAATTGTGAGTTTGAAATAAACAAAATGCATCAACAATAATCGATATGAACATGCCATTAATGAAGTGTGAACATGCCCAGGAATGGTTGAAGAAGTGCTGCCACTTTTAGGGTTTTTGATTTTGTATTGTTCGAGCAGTTATTAAAGTTATCATGTTATGTGTACAAAATGTTTGCCGTATAAGAAATAAATTTTAAATATTTGAATACAAAATCATTTTTGATCTCAAAACTAACAAAAATGAAAATAAACTTTTTTGGGTGTATAGCAAGCATGCCTGTCGATATATGAACATAATTGCATACTTATGTTTGTCGGTTTGTGTATTGATGTTATCGATACCGGCGTGCTGCCAGCCAAACATAAAATACAAGTCACGCTACAACAAACAACTATGTTGCGAGCAAGTTTTGCTAGCAAGATAAAGAAAAACAGCAACAAAAAGAAAACCTCCAACACATAACCTCAAAAATGTGTCCACGCACATGCTGCAAAAAATTAAAGCTACACTCAAACGAAAAATGTTTTCAAAAAATATTAAGTGTGCAAAAATACATACGTATTTGAAGCTTTGAAAACAGTTTGCGAAAGAATTGTGTAATTGTGGTTTTTGCTGCTGCTGCTGCTGTCATTTGAACTGTCACTCCAGCTGTCTGTCGTCGTAATTCTGCTCTGCGAAGAAATGTGTCTCTCATAGTCAGCCAGCCTGTTTGTCTGCCTGGCTCTGTTTCTTTCTATCTTGCTGGCTGTCTATCCATTTTCCGTTCTGTCTGTCATTCTCTAAAACGCTACGTTTAAAATTCTGCCTCACCGTCTGTCTATCAATTTAGCTTCCCTCTTACTCACTCACTGTCATAGTGTCTATTCTGCTATGCTTTAGTTTTTATCACTACCTACCTCACTATAAATATTTTATTCTTTTGTTTTAGAGAAATCTTTTACAGGCAAATGCTGCAATTTCTTAAAAAAAACACAAATAAAAAATATAAAATTAAATTAAAAAAAAATGTTTAAATTCAACGTTACTTTAGTTGAAGAGTCGACCTCTTTTACTTGGAACACTTGATGAGTTACATACCTACATAGCTTGAAGTCATTGTCATCGTTGAAAACTCATCAATGGTTGTTGTCTTCATTTTTTATTTTTTTTATTTAAGAAGCTTACCAAGTTGTAGCGAGTATTTTTAATTGGATCTTTGGTAACAACGAATTAATTAAAATGGTTTTTTGTTGAATTATTGTGGTCTTTAATGGCTTTTAATTAGCTTTCATTGAGAAGTTTTCGTTCTTATAAGTCTTTGAATAAAAAATACATGGCATTTAATTATATAAGTATTATTTTACTTATTCTGGTGATTGACAATTGTCAATTTGTATATATGTCCGTTTGTTTTTTTTTAAACATATACATTTTTATAATAACTTTTCGATTGTTGACAGTTTTTGTCAAATAATAAGCTTTCAGTTTGATTTCAGAATGCGAAATTTTTACGCTTGTCAATAAATTTACATATAATTGTCAATCACCAGAATAGGGCTCTTAGAATGAACGCTTAAAGTTAAACTTTTTTTAAATAATCATTATAATTACGTCAACTACGTTGTTATACTTTTGCATTCTGATTGATTTTAACCGAATTTCGCTGCAGAGTGCCCAATTTGGCTTCGAAGAATATATCCTCAATTGCCTTTTTGGCGTAGATCTTTTGATCAGCATTTAGCTCTTTGTACTGTATGGCCCAGCAGCGACCGTATATTTGGGCTTCATCGTCAGCTTGTTGATATTGCTGTTGATGTTGCTGGTGTCGTTGATGTTGGTGTTGCTGTGGAGTTGTTGAGTTTTGATTAGTGCTCGTTACATCTAAGAAATCAATACGCTGCAGTGAGGAATTCTGTGTCTCATCAAGCTGAAAGTTGAAAAATTTACGTTTTTAATTTATGTTTTTTTAGAATTTAAATTCTAAAAATGTTTAATTAAATTTATATTTGTTCAGTTTTGATACATATTTTGAATCTAAGTATACAAAAAATGAATATATAGTATGTGATATTTTATTTTAATAAAAAAAAACTCAAATTAGCTTCAAAACCAAAAACATAACTTTTTCTTTTTCCCTCTTTTTGAAAAGGTATTGATTTCTTGTCAAATTCCAACATTTCTAATATTATTTACATTTGTATTTATATTGTATTTTTATAAATTCATAACTCTTAAAATTCTTCTCTTCACATTAACTCTTTAATCGTAACTCTTTACATCATTTTCAAATGCTAGGTTGTTCAACTTAACTCTTTCTTAACTTTTTTTTTATTTAGCTTTCTTTTTTAACTTAAATCTCATATTTTAATCTTAAATCTTTTATTTTTTCTCCAAACTCTTAATTCAAATGATACTCTAAAAATTCAAATTTTAAAGTTGAGATTTTCAAGTTAAAAGATAAATTTCTTTAAATAAAATCTTTAATCTTAACTCTAAATTCAATTCTCCAATACTTCGATTCATTACTATTTTTCCAAACTTTTAACTATTTAACTCTCAATTGGAAAGTATAAATTTGTAAAATTTAAATTTTGAAATTTTCACTCTTTAATTAAATTAAAACGACAATTTTTTTGTCTATGAAGTTTCACAAAAAACTGCACTTCTGATAAAGTAATGACCCGATATAAATAATTCTTTGGAATAAGCAACAAAAATCAGTTCACAATCGTGTGACCCTATTTTTTACAGAAGTTGAAGGATCTCGTCAAAGGTATGTTTGAAAGTTCAAATCAATAAAATAAATTCTAAAATTCATGATTCGATATGAGTTTTAATGCCAAAGGTTAATTGCATCGAAAATCCATTGAAATATTTGAATTTTGCGAACAATTTGACATAAGAGTATGTGATAAAAAACTTTTTGAATTCTTTAATTTTTGCAAAAATTTCATATACAAAACATCAAAAAACTAGTTCGTTAAAATGACGATTTATAGCAGCGCTCTTCCATTTTTTTTAATTTTTCGATTTTTTTTTTTCATTCATACATTATAATGGTATCCAGGATTCATATTCTGCTCGTGCAGGGAGGTTCTGAATTACTTTAGTAAGATTAACCTATCTTTTTTTCAAATTTCTATTCTACCATAATTTATGTAAACTATATAATTTCAATAAATTCTTAATAACTAGGTATATACGTTTCATATTAACAGTAAAACTTCTTTATAACTTACTTCTAACTCCTCTTCATTGCAACTCGACAATGACTGTACATCGCTTACAAGTCTTTCATCCTCCTCCTCCTCCTCCTCCTCTTCTGCCACATTGAGTACTTCTTGCTCATCCAGCATTTCTTCAATTGTTGTTGATTTTTGTTCGTGCTCTTGAGAACTAAGAAATTTCAGATGCTGAAATAACCACCATGTTGGTTTGTATTCCTCAACTTTTTCATCGTTAGCAATGGCTTCGCGATTATCCCTGATTTTGGCCGCTTCCCGCCTATAACAGGCTCGTATACTATTGATCTTGCGTTTCACCATTTCGACATCAGCATCAGGAAAAAGTCGCCGCAACTTGAACGCCAACTCTTGATAGGCTTGTCGCTTTAGGTTACGTTTTTTATATATTTCACTTTTGACGCTCCATAGCACCGGCCTGGCTTTGTACAGTCGAACAAAATCGCACCAGAATGCTTTCTCGCGTATCCTGCTCATTTTAAAGATCGAACGTTGACTGACGATAACAAGCTAGCGTAACAACGAGCACAACCTAGTTAAAAATCAAATACAGAACAACGAACATTTGCATGCAAAAGCCAAGTACAGTTTGCGCAAACTTGTTGTTCTCAAACATGTTGTTGTGTTGTGTGTAGCAAGCAACAATAGGGCCTACCTGGGTGGTTTGATTTAATTTGCAACTAAACGGGTGAGTAGGTAAAATAAAATGCATATATTTCTAATATTATAATTATGCTTAAAGATAAGTTTCAAGTTATTCATTTCAAAGTAACTAATGTTTGTTATATTTTTGCTTTAGTTAATTATTTGATGCAGACGAGAGCGAAAAAAAATCAAGAGTTGTTTTTGCACCATTGTTTTTGTACACATGTCTGTTGGGTAATTCAACTCTTTCAACCTTTGTTGGTTTCTACCTGTGGCTTACTAACGGTTTTTTCTTCATTCTTTTACATGTATGCTAATTAACGTGGAATCTGATAATTGCGTACATAAGGCGCGATGCACTCTCTTATATATGTAAGATCTTACAGGATGCATCATTTTTTACATTAATATTTAATAATTTTGACATTATTCAGCTGATTGACTTGAGTTGACGGTAGGGATGTTCGATGTTGAAAAAATATCGATGAGGACATCGAAAGCTCAACATCGATTCTCGATGTTTATCGAACGAAAATTATCGATGTTGCCCAACATCGTTATCAATATAGAAAACAATGTAGAATCACGTTATTTATTTAGTACATGATCATTAAAGTGTCTTATATGGAAAAAGCTATATTCAAGTAAATCCTACACCCGAAAGGATTACGGTTTAAATTTGACAAAAGCAGTTTTTCGTCAAAAATCATACTTTTTTTGCCATTACTTGACTGGGGAAATACCTAGCCATACCTACCTGGGTTGCAAATTAAAGGTCTCCAAAACCCCGAAGGTGTGAATTACAAATTTGGGGCTTCGGAAGCATTTAATTTGCACCCTAATTTTGGATGGATTTTCACTTTGATAAGAATTTACGATGAAAAAAATCAACTATTTTTTAAGAAAAAATTGTTTCGAATCAAAACCATCGATGTACCGATGTTTGAGATATTGCAATATCGATGTTAAAACATAGATTTTTTGTCTGTTTACATCGATGAACATCGAAAATCGATTATCATCGAACATCCCTACAAGACAGTTTCTTAAAATGTCGGAATTGAATTCAATACAATTTTAACCATAAAAAGAAGCTTTACACTAAAACAAGGAGTCGAATTAATGACGCTGTTCATGAGTGAGCGGGAATTTTACCGAGAATTCACATGTTGGTATCAGTGAAACTACTTTGCGGTGCGTTCTGACTGAGGATTTAAATTTATTTCCGTAAAAAATGCAATAGACACAAAGAATATTTTGTCGATAGACCTTTGCTTAGAATACGGCAAAACAGTTTCTCGAATGGTTGACACTAAATCTGATTTTTTTAAGTAAATTCTGATGACCAATAGAGCCCCCATTTCACACTGTCCAGCACTGCTAACAAGCAGAATTGTCGCTTTTGGGAAATGGAGAATCCACATGAGGTTCATGAAACATAATTGAAACCAGCATTAGGCCATTTTTCTTCAGAAAAGGCGAAGCAGTCTACTGAAATCGATATCGGTGGATGTTGGTTTATTGCGTTTGTCCACAAATGTATGAAAAAGGTCTGGACGGTTACGGTTTTCATCCAGGTTTGACCCCTTGGAATTTATTTTTGTGAGATTATTTGAAAAGCGAAGTGTACGCTAGCAAGCCTCAGGCCATTGGATGCTCGATAAGTCAAGAAAAACGCACATTTTGCTTTTCAAAACTATTCAAAAGTTCGAAAACTAGTCCAAATAAATTGTAAAGAACTAGATTAAATAAAAATATCTCATATATTGTAATCGGCTTTTTAGGTTATTCTATATAAGCATATCGATATAAAAGATGGTGCACCCTGTATGCATATGTACTTTGTTATTTTCATGCACTCCATCAACCCAGTGAACCAATAGTTCACTTCGGGTAACATAAATCTTTTTTGGAAGAAGTCAACTCTTGTACTGTCACCAGAGAACGCAAGTGGCACCACAAAAAACAATAATTTAACTCTTCTAGTATTTTAGGAAAAAATCCTTTAATCCCATTTTTGGGGATACAACGAAACTTGAAAAATGTTGCATGAATTATTACTTGCTGAGCATGGGGTTGCTGAGCATGGTTTCAAGGTCGTCTAGAAATCGAAAATGCAACGGCGTTGCATAGAATTTAAACTTAAACAGCATATGCGCTACGGCAAATTTTATGACACGAAAATAAAGAATAAGCTTGATTTCAAGACAAAAATACATACATCAAAAATTATGACATCATTAGGTCGCGAAGGTAGCTACTTATGCAACAAAATTGAAAGATCGTTGCAAAGATTTGTAGGTCGCTCAATATAAAAATTTAGGTGCTACGATTAGTAAAGGCTGTCAGCATTATAACAAAATTATGCAACAAACATGGGAAACATGGGAAAGCTTCTCAGATCAATTTTATGGAAAGACAAAAAATAAGTAACTACTCTGGCCTCATGTTAAGAAATAGTGACGTTTTAAGGCCTTTAGAGGAAAACAGAACAAGAGCTAATAAGGAGAAGAATTGGAACAAGATTGGGGTAAAGACAAGTATTAAGGACAAGAATTAAGACAAGGTCTATGAATAAGTTTAAAGCAAGAATAGGAATTAGATCACGATATGAATTAGGACCAATATTTTAACAAAAGTCAGTATTAGGATTAGAACAATAATATTTGTAAGGATTTTGATAAGGATGAGAGTTAAGGATTTGAGAAAGACAAGAATTTAGACAATGCATAAGCATTGTCTTAAGACAAGAACAAGAATTAATGCAAGTATTAAGACAAGAATTAGGAAAAGGATTAGGAGAACGATTAGAACAACGGTTTGGACAAGGGATGAAAATATAGAACAAGGCTTTCTTTCGGCAAAGAATAAGACAAGGATTTGGGCAACAATTTGGACAAAGGTTTGTACCAAAATTTGAAAATTTGCTTAACATCAAATGTGCAAAAATACTTGGAGAAGAAGAAGAAGACTAGGAGAAGGGTTTATCACGACAATTTTTATTAATATTTAGAGAAGCTTCTAAAATCGGTTTTTCCACATTTTTCGTTAACGTAAATTTAGCGCTAGTTGGGACTAAAAAAAAAAGTAGACGCAACAGTTTTCCAGTTTTCCAGAAAAGATTCGCTAAAATCGGTTTTTCCAATTATCTCACAAACATGAATTTGCACAAAATTTTACATAAAATAAGTTTCATAAAAATATCCATAGCATCGATATTTTGTTTTTTTATATTTTCGGTTAAATACGTTTTTTTCAAAATATGCAAAATTTCCATAGATCAATATTTTTCAAGACACTTCTTCGAAAAGGTTAGTGAAAATAAGTTTTTTTTAAATAGCTCGTAAACGGGAATTTTGAGGTTATTTTTGAGGATATTGAGGATTTGGCCTAAAGGGGACTTTTTCTCACTAGTCACAAAAAATTACTTAAGCAAAATATACGCAGAATACAAATTTTTCGAGATAAACGATGAAAATGGTTCTTAAAATACTATATTACCAATATCTTGCATACGGGAATTTTGTGGTTATTTGCTACCAACGACCTTGGGTCCAATAGATAATTTTACACAAAAAAGGTCGTGCATAAAATTTGCATAGAATAATTTTCAAAATAAACGCGAAAAGGTTCGCTTAATTACATTTTTTCCCCAATACGTCCCATACGTCTCGTAAACGTGAATTTTTGGATTATTTAGGCAAGATAGTTTTTTTCACTTTATAATTTCACACAAAGCTTGCTTTGTAAAGTTTCGTTTTTAAATTTCTTGTAAACTACTGTGAATTACAACACAAAATGTCATTTATCAAGATAAATCGCCGTTATTTTAAACAGCTGAGTCATGTTTGGAAAAGGCTTTAACTCTACTATTGTAAGTAAGCTTATTCCAAACATTGTTACTTTAGAAAGCAGCGCTGATTAAGAAGCTTTCAATGTTCAAATATTCAAAAACCTTGCATGCACAGAACTAACCTAACCCAAATAGAAAAGTACAACCAAACGGTCGATGTTGATGTAAAATAAATCTAAAAAAACAACAACTAATTTTTATTTTTATGGAATAAAAACATGCAAACACGTAAAAAAGTAATTTAATTTGAATAAAATTTACACTCAATGAATGATGTATTTTTTCAAACACTCTCCGTGTGGGATCTTTTATATTATATTCTTACACAAAATCTCATTAATGTGTGTATATATATATAAATGTTCATTTATTGGTGTGATTCATGTGCTAATTTGATTTGATTTTATGCTGTTTTTATTGAAGAAAATTCACAGCCAACGTCAAATTCGAAATGTCAACGAATTTTAACTAAATTATTTTTTAGTGTGTTTTTAATGATATTTTTTTCATGTTACTTTGTTGTTGTTGGTATTTTTAATATAGTGTTGTATTTCTATTTGCCTGTCGCCTAGCTTCAGTACAATGACCGTGTCTAAAATATGGCAGCAGCAACAACAAAAATTATAAAAAAATATATACGAATTAATTTCGACATGCCATGAAAATTAATATTAATTAGTAGTTAGTTTACTTTCAAACACACACACATATGATCATACATATGCATATTAGAACATACCCAATAGGCAATTCAGTTTATTAGGCCTATTGTAAAGAAGGCATGAATAAACTGATACCTTGGGCATCAACACTCTCCGCAATATCGCTACCCCGATGATACAGGCACAGTTTTTGACATCTCACTCGTGATTCGTAACATGTGACAAACCCAAAAATGATCAGTTTGATTTTACAGAATGGCAAACTTCTGTGAGAAATGTGTTTCGCAAGCTAAGTCAGACGGTGTCACATGCCACACAGCACGCGAAACAATAGATCTATTGAAAGCCGAGTTTGGTGAGCAATTAATCTAACGTTTTGGAGCAGTCCAATGGCTGCCAATATATGCTGAAATCGCAATATTGCGTTAGTTCGGTCGTGCGCCGATCGTACTTTATATCGACGTTGCATAAACTTTACGAGATGAGCTGTCAGAACGCACGACCTATAAATTAACAAAACTCAATGTTGCGCTGACAGATCGTTCGTCTGTAATTTTGGCGATGCCAATAAAGCAGCTATATAAAAATGCCCACAAAAGTTGTTCTTACCTGTTTCGCCAACGCATATTTATACAAAGATAATTTGAAGAAAAATAATAGTGGTATTCATGCAATGCCGAAAACGTGCCGAATATGCCGAAAATCGGAAAAAGCGTAAACGCCGTATATCAACTGTCAAAATTTGTATGGAATTTGATATACGCAAAGTTCCCAGTTTTCCTCACCATTTTGATGCGAAAACAGCGCCGAAAACTTTCGGCAAAGAGTTGTTGCCACCTTTAAAATATTTATTACAAACTATAAACTTCTTACTCAACTTCCAACTTGAGAATCCTTTTAAACGACAAATTGCATGTTGTCAGTTGTCGAATAATAAAATAATTTATCTGGAATTTCGTTGTCTTCACCAAAATTATGAAACCATTTATTTATTTATTTATATATTTACTTTTCAGCTCATTTATTAAGCCAAAGTGGCCACTTTTGCAATATAACTTTAAGAACAGCTGATTGATATACGCCACTAACCGAAAAATACAAAAAGGTGCCTCATGCAAAAACAGCGTATATTTTCCGATATACGGCATCGGAAAATATTCGGCATTGCATGAATACCACTAATACAAATAGATTAACTTTATCAAAATTTTCATTTGATTACTTAAATAGCATGAGTTGTTAAAAAACATTATATAAAACATAAATTCCAGCGATAATAAAATAAATCCCACGAAAATCTATCTTTGCCAGTGAAACCATAAAACACCCACATTTTAAGCGCTTTCAACGAAAATGCAACTCTGCTATATGAAGACATGTCAAACGCACGACCGAGTAGAACATTTTTCTACTTATCTCGTTAGATCGTATTTTATCTCTTCTTCTTGTTTTACGATATAAAGTACAACCAACGCTTGAGGTCGAATTTAGATTTGCACCATAAGAACACGTTGATCTCTACTCGAGCTGTCAACGCACGACCGACCTAACGCAGTATTGCGATTTATCCAATAATGCGTTTTGACCCGACTAGACTGTATTGTGGGGCTACGTGCAATCTCTCGTGTACAGAAACAAGTCAGCCTAAATTGCAGCCCTGGAAGATAAGGAATCTTCCTGGAATTGATAAGATATAGGCCGAAATGTTAATACTCTAATGACAAAATTAGAGCTTATGAATGCACCAGCTCAGCAAAAGTAATTTGAGCAGGCATTGATATATCGCTTCAAGTAAATATTTCGTTCAAATTTGCTTTTGGAAATTTTCTGATTTTTTTCAATTTTCAAAAACCAAACGATTAAAAAATCACCTTTTATAAGATTTACTTTTAACGTCAAAACACAGGATTTCCTCGCAGCGTCGATAAAAGCATTAAAACAGGCATTCCTTACTTACAAAGAGTGATTCTTCTTATAGTTAAGGGTTATTTTTTTCTTTTAATGTTAGAATATATCGATGGTTAAGCTCACTAAAGTGATAAGTGACCTTTTGACAAAACTAGGTTTACTGCATTTTCCAAATCATCAGTATAATATCTACCTTGTGTAAATTTCTTGAAAATGCATAACCAATGGAAGCTGGCCAGTATACAGTTGAAATAAGTGTTTTGTACTGAAATGTATTG
Organism: Tetanocera ferruginea; assembly: GCA_958299015.1. Classification (NCBI taxonomy): domain Eukaryota; kingdom Metazoa; phylum Arthropoda; class Insecta; order Diptera; family Sciomyzidae; genus Tetanocera; species Tetanocera ferruginea. The sequence continues at coordinate 129,995,069 of OY282643.1, read as the reverse complement.
AAATTTAAAAACAAAATCGACGTTTCTGAATATATAAAATTTTTCACTTATCACTTTTGTGCGCTTAACCAATGATATAGATTAATATTGTCTTTTATTTGGTAAAGAAAATAAACGAAAGAAATGTTATGAAAAAAGTGTGGTAAAATTTCAATTTCTCTATCTTGTGGCTTTTTGATCTTAAAAATTTAAGTCCATAGAAGTCTGAGTGCAATCTTGCACTCAGAAAAAAAGTTTCTTGGAATATGATAAGAAAGGCATCATATTTAGAGATAAGAAAAATATATCGTTTTTAGAAAAGAAGACTTTTATTTTTGAGGAAAGATTTGTTTTTTTTCTAGAAAATACTTCGCATAGTGAATTTTTTTATCAAATTATAGGAAACATTTTTCATTTTCAATAAATTTTTCTCTATAAATTAGATTTTTTTGTGTAAGAAAAATACTTATCATTATTAGAGAAATTAAATATTTCCATTTCCCATAAGTGAAGAAATATTTCTTCGAAAATGTGAAAATTTATTCTTGAAGAAAATTTTATTTGAAAAAGAGAAAATTGCTATTATCGAAAATAGAGAAATTTTTTATCGCAATAAGATAGTTCTTTTTTTCTGAGTGTGTATAATTGAAAAGTGAGCCAATGCTAACTCAATTATAAGCAAAATCATTAATACTGAATTTTTGATCTAATCTTTTTGTGGCAATATGTAAAATAAAATTTAAGTTATTGACTGATGAATTACTTGGAAAACATTTTGGAGACTCTTGGAAGGAGGAAACCAATTTTATAAGAATGCTTTATTAGGAAGACGAAGAAGCTTTCATGTAAATGTTCATAACTGTTTCATAATTTTTTCTTATGTCTCTTGTCTCTGATTATATCTTCCAATCTTAAGAACTGCGGACCTATTTAATTCGCCCGTTCTAGATTGATAAATCGTAATTTAAATTTTTTCCACATAACCTAAGTACATTAAGGCACCTCACGCTCCATAAAAAAAAATTGTTCGGCACAGTTGCTAAAAATAATCCTTAGTTTATTTTAGAACAGTGGTCATCAACGCGTGGTTCAAACAACAACAAAGAGAGCTTACCGAGTGCAGAGCTTTACACTGAAACAATAAGTTTTGAAAAGCTTTCGCATCATTTGGTTTAAGCAAATATTGTCGCGTGTTCGATTAACATTATAAAGTTGTGCTTTTATCTTCGTGTTTTTTTGTTGCTATTAAAATAGCATGTTCAATAATAGGATAGATGTTAAAACATAGAAAGAGCCAAAATAGATAAAAGTTTGGTAAAAGTTAATGAATATAATGTTTTAATAAGTTCGACGAAAAAAGCAAATCACACATTGTGATTCACTATAAAAATTGCATGAACGCTTAAAACAGACTGACTAAAAATTTACAGCACAGCAAAAAAAACAAACTTTTACGCAGTGTACGTTGACAGCGAGCCAAATTCTATTTCGTGATCAAAAGCTCAAAAACACACGACGCCCGCGGGCTATGGGAAAACATAAGTTGATGACCACTGTTTTAGAATGATTCCCAAAATTTCTTGACTCTAGCCATCCGTGAGCTGGAATAGTTTGAAATAACCTCTAAAAATAGAGTTTTTTGTAAAAACTGTGGCTGTTCGGGTTTAAAATAAGAAAGTAATAAAAAAGTTTTGCGAACTGCATCAACAAATATTAAATTTTTCCGTGGGTTTAAAAATAATGCGGATTTTCATGAATTTTTTTAACTTTTTTTATTATTTTCTCTTAAATTCAAATAACTTAATTATTTTTAATTTCTCATATTTTTAATTCTTTTTGTCAAGATACCGTTCGTAAGTTGCGGGCTGCTTTTTTTGCATAATAGCTAAAATTGATTACCATTAAAAAAAATATATTTAAAAAAAATTATATAGTGTAACAAACAATTAGTTCAAAACTAAAATGGCAATCATGCTTTGCGTAAAAACAAAGTTCAAAGGACCAGTTTCTGAAAATAATTCTTGATTTATAAAATGCTATTCTGTGTCTTGAAAACAAGAATCGCATTAAATAAGTTATTTGAATTTTAGTGAAAATAATAAAAACAAAAGAAAAAGATTCTTCAAAGTCAAAAGAAAAAAAGTAAAATTTTTTTTGGAAGAACTTTCTTTTTACTATTATTTCTGACCGGTTTTTTTAAGTTTACACAGTTAATATTTTTACAAAAAACTCAATTTTTAGAGTGGAATTACCTATTTGGGGAATCATCATAACATAATCCAAGGATTATTTTAAGCGTCTTAAAGTACATATGAATTTTTTCAAAAAAGAAAAGTCCGAAGTTACATATCATATGCTTTTTAGTCAAACATTTAATCTTATTTATATTACATCCACGAATGTTTTCTTTTATAAATCGTTTTAGTTACGTTTGAAACAAATTTATTGCATCTAAGTTTACAATTCCTAACAAAGATAATGCAGCTAATTTGCAAAAAAGTAAAAACTTCAATTTTGCAAAAATGGTGTGGCTTGCAAGGAGTGTGTAGGGCCTATCAAATCCTAAAGCAGACCTGCAAGCAGGCCTTTGAACTCCTAAATTTACCGACTGGGTATGTTTATGTTGAGGAACTGTTTGTACATATCGCACTTAAATAATGGGCAGGTATTTGTGTAGGTTTTTTTTCTTTTGTTGGGCACATGTTTGTCTTCTTATTACGGCATACTAAAACAGCTGCTTCAAATCTATCCAACCAAATTTTAGACTTACGTTGTTTTTTTTCCTCTAAGGGTGACGTTAACATAATTTGCTATTTATGATAACAATAGTGGTATTCACGATGTGTGGCAACTGGTCTAGCTTATGAGTAAAAGAGCAGATTAGTTCTAAACAATAACAAAATACATTTGATGTAAATTAGCCACACATTAGCTCTTTTGCTACACACAAGCCCTTGAGTAGATTTGAGTAGCTAATCTACTACAGTAAAATGCAACTCTGTGTTTGACGTTTCCTTATATTTTACTTTGATTTTTAATGATTATAGAAGTGTGATTAAAAAGTGTGTTCACAATTTGTTCTGCTCTTCAGCTCATCAACCAGACCAGTTGCCCTACATGGTGAATCCCACTCTAATATTGAACTTTGTCTAAAGCTTATTTTTTTAACATAGAGTTCAATGGGTGTCTTTTTAAAGACTACCAATATAAACCCACCTGATATATTTATGCATATAACCTCACTTTATAATAGACCCTTAAAATATTGACTTATTTGTTGAAATCCTATCTTTTCTTTCTTCTTTCTATGTTAGATGTGGATTTACAAAAAAATAGGTATGGAATGAATTTAGATTAAGGCCTAAATGATTTATAAATATTAATAATTGAAATGCAATTTAATATATTTTTACTTTAAAAGTCGATGAAAAAGCATACGAAAATGTTAGACATTAAACAAAAATTAACCCTTTTCTGATTTTGATATATAAAAAAATGTCTTTGAAACGCACGAGCTAGCACAAATTTTGTCACACATTCATAAAATATGGTACTTCATTGATTTTACAATATGAAATCGACGCAAGGTATGAGTTCGAATACTGTGTTGCTTGATAAGAACGCGTTGTTTCTATTCTCGGTGTCAATACACGCGCGACCTAAAGCAACATTGCGTTGCAGCCATTATTTTGGTATGCTTGAAGTCGTGCACACAAGTAGCGGTTCGTTGCTGTGTTTTGCGTTGCCATGCGAAGCGTTCCAACCGCATGCAAGTTGCTTCAAACAACATTTTCAAAGCATTTTCAGCAGCGTCACGCAGCGTAAAGCCCGCTCATAGATAAAATTTGATTTAGTTGGCTTTCTGCTTTACTGAAAATAGCATGGATATTGACAATTTGATCGCAGAAATTCAGGCTAGACGACCTGTGTGGGATAGTGGCGACAAAAATTATAACAATAGAAATTTATTAGAGAAACTGTGGCTCGAAATAAGTGCTAAAGCTGAAGCTGAAGGTAGGATATTTAATCATTTCTTAAACCAAAAAATAATTGATGTGTGTAAAAATCAATACAAGTTCAGAAAATCAGCAAGCAAAAAAATCCCCAATTAGTAGTGATTGTTATGTTTCTTATTTGTTTTTTCAGTTACGGAATGTAAAAAGAAATGGAAATATTTAAGAGACAGACTTCGTTTAGAGCTTAAAAAGCTTGACGTTTCAAAACCCGGCACAGAAAGTGTTTGGTGTTATTTTGATCAAATGTTATTTGTCAAAAATCATATGCTTGGCTATAAAGACACCGAAAGTAAAGAAGAAGAGCTTTTATATATCAAAATGAATACCATCTCCGACGACAACGAACCTCAAAATTCTGGCAACGAGGCATCCGGCACAGATGTGGAGAAAACATTTATTGATCCATTGTTCGAACAAAATCGAAAGCCATTAATAAAACGTACGCGAAAAATTGTTAGCGCCAGCGAAAGATTATTAGAACTCAAACAACAACAGGCTGCAATTCAGGCCAAGAAAATAAGATTGGAAGAATCAGATGATTTGCTTTTCTTCAAGAGTCTTTTGGGCTTTATGAAGGATTTTACGCCATTGCAAAGATTGCGTGTGCGTGACAAAATTCAAAAAGTTATCATTAATGAAATAGTGCCTCCCAATAAACATGCCTGGCCAACAAGTTCATTCGGTTTGGAATCTTCAAACTCAAATTAATTGGAATTGTGGCACAAAAAAAAATGTAATTTTTAATTAGTTTTAAATATTTTATGCCAAATAAATAAATTAAGCGCAAAAAAATTCACTTAATTTTATTATTTTCATGTAGAACTGGGGCTTCAGATGGAAAATGTGAAGCATACAAAAATAGAATTCTGAAGTAAATGGCTTACCAATGCCTCTTTAACAATTAAGAACATGCCAGTAAAGCAATCGCGCCGACATTCATTCCGAATTCATAGTGAACGCTTAAACCCTGAACATATTACACGAGAAAAGCGACGAAATTTATAAGTATTTCTTATGGGACAAAATCTTGGAGACTAAGGGACGACATTGTTGTGCGACATCGATTGTCGTTGTCGTCGACTTCAATTTAGTTCTAATAGCTTGAACACATTGCCAAACGGCACTTTAAATTTACATGTATTTCTTATGGGACGAAATTTTGGAGACTGCTATCAACATTGTTGCGTGACATCAAATGTCTTTGTCGTCGGTTTCAATTCAATTCTATTTAGACATGCGACAAAAGGGAATTTCGTTTATTGTTTACATTTGTCGCATTTGTTTTTTGTTCTTTTGATTATTTCAAATATTTTATATAAACAACTTCAATAAATAAATTTTATCAATTGATTAGTATTAATTTGCAAAAACACTTGCTGCTGAAGTTTGCTGCTGTTGTGTTTATTATAATCAAGTCGCTTAACATCTATAACGACAATGTGGAGACATGGCGTTCGTCGCTTGTTGTATGCGATGTATTCAAGCTATCATAGTGAACTGTCATAGTATGTATTCTGAACACATTTTGCACTACAAGCTAAGAGCGCGAAACGTCGCTATAAATTTACATTTATTTCTTATGGAACGAAATCTTTGACATACGACGGAACTGCGACGACATTATTCTGCGACAGCGATTGTCTTTGTCGTCGTCTTGATTTATTATAATCAATTTCTAATCAAAGCATTTCTCTGCAGGAACAGAGTGGAGACATGCCCTTCGTGGCAAGTCGTGCGCAATGTGTTTAGGCTTTTATAGCCTAGCTATAATGTGTTCAGGCTATTATATAGCTTGGCTTTTATTACAATTTTTGGTCGTAAAATCATTCCCACCAGACAAGCTGTGAGTACTTCAGACGTTGAATTCGAGTCAAATTATTTACTATTGAATATTCCTGCCTATCAAATCTTCATCAAATCTCTTCTTCAACACTTGAAGCGCCGTAACTTCCCTATTGAACTTTGCAAAAGTTTTAAGAATACTCGGAATTTTATGGAATAATTATTTTCAGCGATTCAGCTAATTCTTGGATATGGCACTTCATGATGGATCCTCTGTTGCGGCGGTTTGAACGTTTTCAAAATACTGTGCATACGCTGATGACCCAATTGTCATTGAGAAAGATAGATCTCGAGCTGAGATCTAGACGAGTGAGGTTATGACTGCTGTAAGTGAATGTCACTGCAGTCAAATACTTGGGCATAACAATCAACTAATTAACTTATTGGTGCACCTAGAGAAGTTACAACTCTGTAGACGTCTGAAACAGACGCCCCGTAGACAGTGGTAGCGCGAGTACGTATAATTCTTAGGAATGTTTGGGGTTTTAGAAGACGGGCTGTTCGTCTCATATATGGTGAAATATGTGTTGCTTGTGCAAATGATGGCTTGCCTGTTTGGGCGACATAGCCAGTTCTACTGTGAGCTACCGGAAAATACACTTTACTCAGAGTAATCTTGATTGAATGTATGCCGATGTGCTGTACGGTTTCTATGAATGCCTTTCAGGTTTTGATGGGAGTTGTTACCTTAGATTTGGTAGAAATGCAAACGAACTGTTGAATTAGGAGGTGGTTAACCTTGTTGGGCCGGTTTGGGCTCCGGACGTGCTGGATAGGGATTGGAAGTCAGTTGAGACAAAGGCTATGCTAAAGCTGCGGCTACATCTTGATGGTAATCTAGATGGAGTCAAAGTCAGAATGGAAGGTCGTCCGGACTTTTGGTTCTCTTCAAGTCTGGGTTTCATGTTCACTGGAGACAAATAGCAAAATTTCAGCACTGAAGGAAATTTCAGTACTAAAGGATATCTCTGTGAATCAGCTGTCGAGGATTGGTCACATATGTATGTTGTGCGAATGTGCTCTTTACGAAGACTTTCACTATTTAGTTTCCATGGGCATCATCTAGGTAGATAGCATATGAAGAGTTTGTTGTTGAGAAGCCTTGTTAAGGTGTTGTTCGTGCAGAACAATAACTCTGATGGTCAAGAGTCCGGAGCGGTGATGAGCTCAGCTGGTATTAGTAGCTTTCTACGAGATCTGATCAAGAACTTAAAAACTGGCACAACGGGAAATCAGCGGCCCTTATCAGGCCAGGCTGACTTGTTGGGCTGGCCCTTCGGTGAGCTTCGTGGTGTTTGTGGTGTTTATCCAAATCGTAGGTAGAGTTTTTACTCGAATGTAAAGTTGGATTTTTTCACTGGTTGCAACTCCTACCAAGGGTTACATATGTTTACACAACATTAGCTAATTTGGTACTTCACGTTAAAGTTTCAACATTTATAAATTTGAACTTTTTATTCGATAGCTTTTTAATTTTTTTTTTTATTTAATTAAACATTGAGTAAATTTTAACATAACAGCTTTAACAGAAAAAGAAAATATAAAAATAACAACTACCTACAACAACAACAACAAGAAAGCTTTTTAATGACCCAGGAACGCAAAATAGAAAAGGGAACAATCTTTGCAATAAAATAATATGAAAAAAAAAAAACAAAACAAATACAAAAAAGAGGCCATGAAAACAACAACAAAGTAAAATAACAAAAAATTGCTAATTCCAAAAGCAATCTGGCAACATTCTTGGCTACATACAAATGCACACATGCACATAAGCGAGTATGGTCTCAAAACAGCAATAGCAACAACAAAAAACAGCAAATTCATGACAAAACTCGCTGCTCCCGGGCAACAACGAATAATAATACAACAAAAACAACAACAACAACAAGAACATATAACTCCCCATAATGCCCCATTAGGCAAAAACAAAAACACAAAAGTTTATGGCTTGCAAGAAGTAGCAGAAGTAGATGAAGAAGAGCAAGCAACGCAAGACGTACACTTCAAACTCACAGCCAGTCTGTAACAGCAACAACAACACCAACAACAACAGTAACAGCAACAATATAAACAACAACATCATCAATAAAAGTAATATAAAAAAAAATAAATGAAGAAAAGAAACGAGTTTCTAATAAAAATAAATAAATAAAAAAAAACGACTAGCAAACTGGCAACGGTAGAAAGCAAAGCAACGAGAACACGACCTCACCAACAACAACAACAACAACAACAACAAAAGCAACCTCAAAGCAAGAATGTTTCATGCCAAAAACAAATTGCACAGAGTTGACGCAAGACGAACGATACATAAAATAAAATTCGAAACGAAGAGAGCGAGCAAGAAACCAGCAACGAAAGCAAACATAAACAAAACATTTTTGAAATATTGCAAAAGTAATATAAAAAAAAACAACAGAAAAGCAGCAAAAAGAATTGAAAGGAAAGTATGTGAGCGTAAAAGAAAGATAAATACAAAAATATAATAAGAGAAACAGAGAGAGTGTTGAACACTTTGTTGTTGATATTGTGCAGCAGCAGCGCATTAAACGAAAAGACAAACATCTACGTCCAAACGTACGACAGACATTCGAAAAAGCAAACGGAACAGACTGACAGACAAACAAACAGCTAAATAGACAGACAGACCGAACGTAGTGCAACACACAGCAGATGAACGAACGTAGATATGTACACAACAACAACGACGTCGACGACGAATGGACAACTTAACGTGGTCGGCAATGACGAGAAAAAATGGCGCATTAAAATGTATTCTTTTTCTTGCCGTTTTTTTTTCTACTTGTGGTTGTTGTTGTTGGTGCCGCTGCTGCGATACGAAGCACAAATTCCCCACAGAGTGCTAGAATTCTTGTTGTTGTTGTAGCTATAAATGGATGAATATGCTGGTGGTGTGAGTGCGCTTGTGTGTTGTAAAGGGTGATTTTTTTGAGGTTATGATTTTCATGCATTAGTATTTGACAGATCACGTGGGATTTCAGACATGGTGTCAAAGAGAAAGATGCTCAGTATGCTTTGACATTTCATCATGAATAGACTTACCAACGAGCAACGCTTGCAAATCATTGAATTTTATTACCAAAATCAGTGTTCGGTTCGAAATGTGTTTCGCGCTTTACGTCCGATTTATGGTCTACATAATCGACCAAGTGAGCAAACAATTAATGCGATTGTGACCAAGTTTCGCACTAAGTTTACTTTATTGGACATTAAACCAACCACACGAATGCGTACAGTGCGTACAGAAGAGAATATTGCGTCTGTTTCTGAGAGTGTTGCTGAAGACCGTGAAATGTCGATTCGTCGCCGTTCGCAGCAATTGGGTTTGTGTTATTCGACCACATGGAAGGTTTTACGCAATGATCTTGGTGTAAAACAGTATAAAATACAGCTCGTGCAAGAACTGAAGCCGAACGATCTGCCACAACGTCGAATTTTCAGTGAATGGGCCCTAGAAAAGTTGGCAGAAAATCCGCTTTTTTATCGACAAAAATTTTGTTCAGCAATGAGGCTCATTTCTGGTTGAATGGCTACGTAAATAAGCAAAATTGCCGCATTTGGAGTGAAGAGCAACCAGAAGCCGTTCAAGAACTGGCCATGCATCCCGAAAAATGCACTGTTTGGTGTGGTTTGTACGCTGGTGGAATCATTGGACCGTATTTTTTCAAAGATGCTGTTGGACGCAACGTTACGGTGAATGGCGATCGCTATCGTTCGATGCTAACAAACTTTTTGTTGCCAAAAATGGAAGAACTGAACTTGGTTGACATGTGGTTTCAACAAGATGGCGTTACATGCCACACAGCTCGCGATTCTATGGCCATTTTGAGGGAAAACTTCGGAGAACAATTAATCTCAAGAAATGGACCGGTAAGTTGGCCACCAAGATCATGCGATTTGACGCCTTTAGACTATTTTTTGTGGGGCTACGTCAAGTCTAAAGTCTACAGAAATAAGCCAGCAACTATTCCAGCTTTGGAAGACAACATTTCCGAAGAAATTCGGGCTATTCCGGCCGAAATGCTCGAAAAAGTTGCCCAAAATTGGACTTTCCGAATGGACCACCTAAGACGCAGCCGCGGTCAACATTTAAATGAAATTATCTTCAAAAAGTAAATGTCATGGACCAATCTAACGTTTCAAATAAAGAACCGATGAGATTTTGCAAATTTTATGCGTTTTTTTTAAAAAAAAAGTTATCAAGCTCTTAAAAATCACCCTTTATTTAGAAGTTGGAGCAAATATTTTTTTTTTTGTTTATTTATGCAGAGTCGCACAGTGGAGCGAGTTGGTATGTAAAATATAAAATTAAGGTATTCACAAGGTCTCTTAAAGTCATATGTCTTGAATTTTTAACATGAAAAAATATGATTGATGTGAACAACCCCTTTTTAAGTTCAGTGTGTTATCACAGTTGTCATCACAATGCCAAAAGAAAGCAATATATCTATACTATTATATAAAAGGCTTCTCACGTATCTACGTTTTAGTGCAACTCAAGAACTACTCAACCGATTTTTGTAATTCTTTCACTAACATAAAGCAACATGTTTAACTTGGTCATTGGCGGACTTTTTTTCTTTAAAACTGCTCTTAAAAGTTATTTAAACTTGAGTTTAAAAAGTAGCCAAAAAAATCAAATCCAAAAAAGATTGCTGCATTGAATCGTTAGATACACAACCAGCGCGCTGCGGCGTAAAGCTTTCTCGCTCTTTTCCTCTCCGATTGTGTTTGTTGTTATTGTTTCTTTTACTTAAAGTGCTTTAAATAAGGGATGTTTTACGTACAAGAGCAGACGAAGGAAGTTGTCTCATTCAGTTGGCGCGGAGACTTCAAGCAATTAAGTCTTTGTTGCTTAAGTTTTAGGTATGATATGTTTATGCTTCGTAAATGTTTATCTATATTGTTTTTTATGCTGCGTAAATTTTTGCTGAGACGAAGAGCGCTACAAGCGTAAGTATAAAATCGTGTAATAAATGAATTACAGTGCGGAAGTAATTGAACATTGTACTGCTTTTAACATTTTTGGTCATTAATACTTAAAAAGGTCGATCCAAAATGTGAATCAAAAATTTATAAACCAGTAAAATGTCCTATTTTAGTACCTTCATTTATATGCGTTTCCTGACGTTATTTTTGATTATAGCCTTGATTATAAAAATTGGATAAGTAGAATACAAGATAGACTTGAAAAAAGCGAGAAAAAAATTTAAAAATATTGGGGCATAGTGTAATGAATGTGTGAAATGGTGTGTTCGCATTAGTTAACAGGTGTAAGTGTATTGATACGATACTGAAAGCTGTGGTAAAATTTATTTTCAAAATCCTTAAATTAAGTTGAATGGAACAATTTTCATCAAGATGCTGCTTGCTTTAAAACAAAATGTTTAAAGTTACAGATCTTCATTAAGTTTTAGTTCGTGTTAAAGAATTAAAATGTCGTTTTTGGAAAACGAAAATAGATTTCTGAGCTAAAAAAAGGTTAAAAACTATTTATTTAGACTTTTTAAGCAATTATATACAATTCATACACAATGAAAATATATAAGAATCGCGACATTGGTCAATCAGTTTTATTGGATCAAATAAAAAAATTTTAAATTGAGTGTACATGAGGCCGAACCCTAATTTTAAGACCATTTAATTTTTCCTCAACCAACGAAATTAGCTTCGGTTACACCTAAGAACATTTCGAACAAAATTTGGTCCTTATTGGATCACGGTCAGTAGACACGGCGTCTCCTTGGATTCTTAGGGACTGTGTATGCAAATGAGCTGTTTATTAAAAAAATATTTTTAAAAAAGTAAAAAAAAAAATTTAGATACTCGAAAACATTTTATTGAAAATTAAAAATTATACGTTCTTAGGCCTTACCGAATATTATTTCGTTTTTGGAGCGAAAATTTATTGTACTTGAAAACCAAAGGAAAACATAGAAATCTGCAGTAAGTCAACCAATTTTTAATTTAAAAGTTTAATGCCATGCAGCATCAGACGCTATAATTTTCATTTTTATAATTTTTATAATTTTCACGTTCTAGATGGATTTAGAAGATTGAAAACCGTGAAATATTAATGAATTTTCAATAAAAATTCAACTAGCTGTCATTACATTTCTTACATTAAATTTTCATAAAATATTTTTTCTCATTTGTTTTTGTATTCAAAATTTGTTGAATTTGTATTGAAAATTCATTAACACTTCACGTTGTATCGCTAAAACTTCGGAACTCTTTAAGAGTACACCTTAATTTTATATCGCTAGAAAGGTAATGAAACCTTAAAACAGCTTATATTTTGAAAGTTAAAAAAAAAATTATAGCGTCTGGTGATGGCATTATACTTTGAAATTAAAAATTGGTTGACTTACTGCAATATTTCCAAAAGTTTTATAATTTTCCTTTAAAGTAGACAAAAACTTTTCCAATGATACCCTATTTACGAAAATCGTATTTAAATTGACTGAGCTACGTTGTCTCAAAGTAGACCCTATTTTGGCCGCGAAAAATTATTGCAATAATGTATAACTTCGGTTTCCAATCAGAATTTCTCTGCATTGTTCTGGCAAAATTATCAGTTACCATATCGGAAATATGGACAAAGGATTAAAAATGTAAGAATACTAAAAACATGATCCGCAAGCAATGTGTCTAGCTATAGCTATATCTATAGATTTGTTTAACATTTCGAAGCGTTGCTGAAAATTGTGGCGAAACCGGGATGTTTTTTGGTCAATAACGTCCTTTGTTTGGGCTGCACACAAAAAATCACTTCACTTTGTGATCCTATCTGAAAGCATATATAATAAACACGCTGTCAACAAAAATTACAAATACTATTATAAAAACCAAAATAAAAGACTCAAATGTTAATGCCCTTATAGTGCTTTCACTATTGTGGGTTGTATGGGAGGTGGGCGTGTTAGCCAACGGACTACGCCCAATTTTTGAACACGCATTAGCTTTAGTATAAAATACATACATACCAAATTTTATCTCTGTTAGACAAACATAAGCATATTTATACAGTTTTCAATTTTTTGGTTTGTATGGGAGGTAGGCGTGTCCGTGGGCGGATGACGTCCATTTTCAAAACATCTTTGGTTTGTTAAACAAAACATACGTACCAAATTTTATCTCTGTAGGTTGAACAGAAGCTGACATATTGAGTTTTCAATTTTTTGGTTGAATGGGAGATGGGCGTGTTTTGATATAAAGTGAGTTTTCAATTTTTTGGTTGAATGGGAGATGGGCGTGTTTTGATATAAAGTATATACATACCAAATTTTATTGTTGGAAGTTTATTATGAGCTTAGTTTTGCAGTTTTCGATTTTTGCGTTGTATGGGAGGTATTCAGGTTTAGGGTATAACAAACTTGCAAACAGGTAAAAAAATCAAGTGTTGTATTCGCTTTTAAACCTAAATCACCCCAATTGGCTATGGGTGCTTTTTTTGGTATTTTAAGTGCTTTTATTTAAGTGTAAAATGTGGATTTTTTTTATTTAATGATGTCTTGATGTGCCGAGTTCATATGTTTAGTCTGTAAATATCAAAGAATTCACTCTTACAAGGTAAGCAAATATGTAAAAAAAGTGTTGTAGAACAGGGTCCGGAGAACTCTATTTGCAAACGATTACAGTATGCGTCACTGTTTTTGTACATGGCATCCCACTATATATCCCTTATAAATTTGGGCTCTCTTAACACGAAAATAGCAAACATTTTTTTTTTATGGATACGTTTTTTTAAAAAATTGTTGTTACTTTATTTTATCGACCTTTGACTTTGTTTGTGGTTTTTTTTGACGCCAGAACAACGTTTTAAAAAATTTATGTTTTTTGTGTGGCTTTTTTCAAAATTTTGCTGTATAAAACCTCGGTATATGTGGTACTCCGAGGCCTTAAAATATAGTTTTTAATGATATTTTCCAGTTTGATCCTCTTACAACCTCACCCACTGCATCTGTTGCGCAGTGTACATTTTCATATAACTATATTTTAATATAATAAAAATTAAAAATTTTTTTTGCTTAATGAGGAAATTCTTTTTAACTTTCCTTTTTTAATTTAAATCGGGGCTTTTTATGATTAGTTATTCATTGCTAGAAACGATACGTTCACCAATGCGAAAGTGCTCTTTCAACCATCAAGACTGTATCCATTTCAACATCATATAACATTTTAACATTTCTTTAATTTATCAAAATTTACAAAATTATGAACGTTTGGTTTCTTTGTAGCTACTTAAAGTTTCATCGGACAGACATAAAACCCGAATTCTACACAGAGAAAATTTTGTTCTTCTAACATTTATTTTCATTTACAAAACGGACATTTTAAAATGAGCGAATGAATATTAAACGTTCGTTAAATATTTTAAAATTAAAATTTCAGAAGTGAAGAATAATTAGATTTTTTAAAATTTTTATTTTAAACTATCAACCGATCGTTTTAAAATCATACGTACGTTTTAGAAGCTAATTTAAAAATGTCCGTTTTTAGAATGAAAATACACTTTATAAACTTGCTTTTCTACAAAACTATTAATGCTATAATGACACTAATGATGTTATAACACAATATTTGTAAATAAAAAACAAGTAAAGAAACTCTAAAGATGGTCTAGCCCGACTATGGACTACCCGAAAATCACCTACTCCGAAAACAAACACAATGATATATTACATATTACATATTGAAGTTTGGACAGGACAACGTCTGTCGGGTCAGCTAGTATAATATATAGCGAAAACCAAATAGTGGACGTAATAATGGCTGATTCAAGTAAATTAAAAATACGACACCACAATAAACATAGGTTTCAGTGTTGTAATATTTTAGCACGTTTTTGTATGGAAGGAAACGTCAGCAATTTTAAACCATTGTAAAATTTTAGGACAATAAGACAATAAGACGTGATACCGCACACCTTGAGAATACCCTAAATATTTTAAAATTCGCTAAACTTTGTTCTGGCTTTTAGAGGATCATGCATCCAATTTTGCTCATTTTATTTTAGCGTTTGAAAGTGAAGGTGCTTCTTATGTAAGATGATTATTCATAATGTCGAAAAAAATTAATGATAATGAAATTGAAAAAATTTTAAATAATTTCGAAGATTCAGATTTATCCGATTTAGAAGAATCAGAAGAACCTGATGTATTATTAGACTTGTATGAAGTATTTCAAGGAAACAATTCATTTTTATTAGATGAGCTATCTCGAAATGGCCAATACGAAGTAAATATAGATGACCTTGAAGTTGATAATGTATGGGTTTTAGATTTAGAAGTAGATACAACTTTAAAAGGAAAGTTACCTCTTGATGGCCAATCCTAAAGAAATGTTGGGCTTTCAGATTCTCAAGAAGGTGAAATACTGGTGTGTCTTTTGAGAAAATAGACGAATTTCGTTGGAAAAAGACTTCTTGGACGCCTCCAGAAGCAAATTTTACTGAGCCGGAAATCCCAAAAGAAATTTATAAGTTCTAGTTCAATATTGTCTTGAGTTTCTACTGCTGATTTTGTTCAAAAAGTAGGCATTTCAATTAATTTAAAAAAGGAAGAATTATACAAGCTTTTAGTGCTGGACATTACGATGGGCACAATTGGCTAACCGCGATTGGAGATTTATTGGTTAAAGGTCACCGAAATTCTATTTTTTCGTCAGAGTATGACAAGAAACAATTACTCTATTCGTAATAATCTTAAATTTTGTATCGATGTTGATTCTACTGATAAGCTTTATAAAGTTCACAACAAATTGAACATGTTCACTGAAAAAATATATACAATTTCAAAAGACAAAAACTTCTGCGTGGATGAAATGATGGTTCCCTTTAAAGAAAAAACTGTATAAAATTTGTTCAGTGTAAAAACACTATTGTGGCTGACTTAAGAGGACGTTACACCTTCAAACATTTTTTTATTGTAATATTTTAAAATGCGTATAAGTTGAATAGAAAATTAGATACAAATTAAAATAAATATATTTTATGGAAATAATTTTTCAATTGTGAAGTAAATATAATATAATATGTTTGAACTTTAAATTTATTTTGTATTTACTTATAATTAATGAATAACAATTTAGTTTAAAAAATTAGTTTTTTAATGTAAAAAAAAATAAATAAAAATAAATGCCCCTATGCAAAATATAAGATTTTTTAATTTTTTAATACCTCTAAGGAAATTTGATGCCATATGGCATCACTCCAAAAACCACTTAAAAAAGACTAAAAATGTTCTGGTTGATTACTAATAATATGATCATATATAACAATTATTCTTAATAAATAAAATAGATAGCGAAAGGGTTAAAAAGGTTAAATGAAAAATGCATTTTTTTTAGAATATTGTTCTTTAAGATCTTACGAATATTTATGCAAAATTTTAGAACAAAATAGGTATCAAGTGTTTTTAATTATATAACATTCATTATATTCGTATGTCGCTCATTTTTTAATGTATTATCGTTCATAGAAGAAAATCTAAACTCGTGTTTCTCGAAATTAGTTTTTTCGAATCGGCTTCTAAGATATCTTGTGTTCTACTTGATCGATTTCGATGAATATTGATTGATTGTGATCTTAGAATCTGTTAAGCACTCTACCTATAAAAAGCCAGAAAAAACTTTTATAAATTTTATTTTTAAAGCTAAGAATTCGGCCAAAAAGAGTTTTTTGTAAATTAGTTTTTCAGCGCATCCCTTTTTTTAGTTTTTTTTTTTTTATTAACGTAGGTTGAGTACTCAACTACAACCCTTAACTGAAGAATGCACTTTGATTTTTACTTTCAGACGCCTTGAAAATGCTGGAGATGAGAAGCCAACTTACATCCTTTTTTTAAACACGCAAAAATCAACGACCTCTGGAAAACAAACAACAAATACAAAAACTGAAAAAATATTGTTTTTTAAATCTTCAACTTTAAATGTACTCCGCATAGGGTAATATAATGGTTTTCATGGGCCGACTCCATTATAGGAAAAAACATCTCCAAATTTTTATGTTCCTACCGCTGTGCTTAACGGTTTTTATTGTGTTCCTAGGGTTCAATTCTTGATTCTTGGATCTTCGTACAGAAGTTCTTCCAAACAAAATACAGTGTACGTCTAATATAACGAAATTTCGGTATAACGAATTTTCGATTTAACGAACCGGCAAAATTATCTCAATTGTTCTATATCAATGGTTTATCAAATGGATGGTTTTATATTACGAACGTATAGCAATTTTAGTATCCGATATAAAGAACGCTGCTTTTTTTATGTTTTAAAGTTTCGTTTCTTTGCAAAAACAAAGGTTTCGTTAAGCCAACGGTATATTTGTTATTGTTTGCATCATGATATAATAATTTTAACAGGTAGTATTGACAAGTTTTGATTCTCTCAGCTACAAGGGAACGAACTCTTGTCAAAAACAGCAGTTCGTTGTTATATGCGTTGGCCACATTCAGCTGTGTCAACTGTAGTGATAGCAACACATCGGGGAGCGCTGTTATCGGTATTGAAGTTTCAGAAAGGTAGTCAAGTTGAATTAATGTCAAGCTTTGTATCAAATACCAATGGAAATTTTAGCGACAAATTAAAAATTTTCTATTCTTAAATGCATTTTAATGCGCAACTTCATAGTTATGTGCATAAAGTTTTGACTTAACAGTTACCAACTGTTGAGTACGCTGAATGTGACCAGTGAAAATTAATTGTATGCAATGACGGATTGTGAGCGCTCTCTTTTTTGTTATATTTTTTGACAGAAGTCCGTTTCCAACAGAAACGTCAATACTACCTTGGAGTTATTATATCATGGTTTGCCTAAAATACTTTTGTTATGCATGTTTGCATAAAATATGTACACATGCGGTTCCAATCAATTCATTTTTATATAATGATTCTGCAGAATTCGATGAAAAAGATGACATACTAATAGCAGAGCTGCTCAAACGAAATACGGAAAACGTCCTTGAATCGACATTGACATTGGCGGCATTAGTCTTTCCTGACGTAAGTCCTTGACATTTCTAATAGGGCAATTCCATGATAGAATAGTAAGGTAGGCTCATATTAATATGGCTACTCAAATGTCTAATTTTGCAAACAATGCTGCAAACAATCCAAAGGCAACAACAACAATTAAAACAACTCAAATTCGAACAGCTGATTTTGACAGCTAGCTCACTTCCTCTCCAATATGCGCCTACCTTGTTATTCTATAATGGGGCAATTCATAATAAAGATTTTTCTTTTCAAATAAATTTTTCAGTGTTCACTTAGGATTTCGGATATTTGCGAGTGGAATTGTGTCGATCGTTTTGTAGATTGTGATGAAAGCGACAATTAAGAGGATATACAAACCAGTGCTCATGACAGCGAAACTGCTTACAAAGTGCAACATGCAGTAGCAGTTAATTATTTAGAGAAATACATCACATGGACAGTTGCAACCAATATTGAACTGTCAAAAGTTGTAGTTTTTATAGATTTGCAAGAAACAGCAGTGCAAAAATACCTGCAAAAAAACTAACTCGAATTGAAGACTTCTTCTAAAAAAATAAACATATTTTAAATTTTAGTTATGAAATAAAGAGAATTCTTCAAAAATTCATTGCATCGAACTATTTATTTAAGGAGGGGGCTAAGAAATTAATATAAAACTAGTAAGGTATATCTTCGACTTGGTCGAAGTTAAAATACCCCCACGGCCGATTCTTAAGGGTGGAAGAATCTTAAATTGATGAGCTTTTTGTATGTGATTTTGAGAGATTTTATTATTTTTATGTGTCTAAAATACATACATATCAAATTGTTTTCCTGCAGCTTAAATATAAGCCTTTTTATAAATTTTTAAATTTTGGGGTTTTATGGGAGGTGGGCGTGTTAGATTGTGTATAACGCCCATTTTTCTAGCATACCTCAGTTTCGACATAGAATACACAAATACCGAGGTTCTGTCTTGTAACTTTAATATTAGCCTCTTTATAGATTTTTCAATTTTGGGGATGTATGGGAGGTGGGCGTGTTAATGGGTGGAGAAAGCCCATTTTTATAACACACCTCAGTTTTGACATTAAATACACAAATACCGAGTTTCCATCTTGTAACTTTAATATTAGCCTCTTTATAGATTGTTCAATTTTGAGGTTGTATGGGAGGTGGGCGTTTTAATGAGTGGATGACGCCCATTTTTCTAACACACCTCAGTTTTGACATGGAATACACAAATACCGAGTTTCCGTCTTGTAACTTTAATATTAGCCTCTTCATAGATTTTTCAATTTTGGGATTGTATGGGAGGTGGGCGTGTTAGTGGGTGGATGACGCCCATTTTTCTAACGCACCTAAGTTTTGACATAGAATACACATATACCAAATTTCAGTATTGTAGCTTTAATATTAGCTTCTTTGTAGAGTTTTCAATTTTGGGGTTGTATGGGAGGTAGGCGTGGTTTTCATCCGATTTAGCCCATTCTCGAACTTGATCTTAGTTTTTTTTAAAAAAGCTTAAATATCGAATTTCATTACGATAGCTTCAAAATTACGGCTGTAATCGTGTCGACAGACAGACGGACAGACGGACAGACGGACAGACGGACAGACGGACAGACGGACAGACGGACAGACAGACGGACATGGCTAAATCAACTCAGGTGGTGATGCTGAGCAAGAATATATATATTTTTCCATACCTACCACGCCTCCTTTTGGGTGTTACACACGTCGTGACAAAATTAATATACCCCTTACGCAGTACGCGTGGGGGTATAAAAATCGATCGATTTAACGAATTTTTCGATTTAACGAACAAGAGGTACAACATAAGATCCGTTATATTGGACGTCCACTGTAATTGGCCATTTCAGCCCTTGAAAGGACTTTGACCGAGCTTTTTATGATCAATTGTGTTGTGTGTGTTATTAAATGTTTGCGCACAATTGACCAAGAACTGGACCTACATGTTTTATTCCGACTCCGAACGGCTTAAGTTCATGTTCTCAAAAAGCTTTACATGGCATTATTTACTCTCTGAGGTTTGCCATTGTCTGCAGAGAGGTGATGACCGATCAGAAAAATTTTTTTTTATAAAAACTTTCGCCGCGACTGGGATCGAACTCGGCTCCGAGCATGCTAAGCCACACACTTAACCTATATGCCATGGCCACCACAACATAAAGCAGGCAAAAAACTTCAAAAAGGGACGGACCGTTTGTTATATTTTCAAGCAAATGCATAATAAAAATAGTCCAAAAGGTACATTAAATTCAAAGAATACATTTGTGATGTGTTCAAACAATAAAATAATCAGGGTTGAATTTCCCCAGACAGGTAATTATGTTTTCAAGGAAACGCCAAGAATAATCTAGGAAGTACATAAAATTCAAAGATAATTTAAACCAAGTAAATTACATTTACTAACAATTCCTTGCAATTTCAGAACTTGCCACCCTTTCCCTTACTAAACACCTTTAAACCATTATAAATATAGAAGGAATCCTTTATCATAAAGAATATACTTTAGCAACGTTTGTAGATATCGAAGGCGCATTTAACAATGTAAATACGGAATCTATAAAAAATGCTTTAGTGGAAAAAAGAGCAAAAAGCATGATTATCCAATGGATTTATAATATGCTAAATAGCAGACGTATAAATGCACAAATATATCCCGCCTTCTGTGGCTACTTGTCCTTGACAATAAGCTCAGCTGGAAACGCAACACAGAGGAGAGAAGGAAAAAAGCACTATGCGCCCTTTTTGCATGCCAGAGGACCTTTGGTAAGCACTGGGGCCTGAGACCGCATATCATCCACTGGTTGTATACAGCGATCGTCAGACCTTTTCTCACCTACGGCTCTATGGTGTAGTGGACAATTGTGCACAAAAGAAGCTACCTTGACTTTCTAACAGGAGTGCAAAGGCTAGCCTGCATAGGAATAACAGGAGCCATGAGATCTACGCCACAGGCCTTCATCTACATCAACGACTACATCACACCTAGGGCGGGACCAAAGATACGACCAAAGAACCTTATCGTAATCTCCAATTCTACACTGGTGGCTCCAAAATGAAGAAAGAAACAGGGTCAGGGGGTACGCTTCAGATCAAGGAGTTGAACAAACTTACTGATCACTGCAGTGTTTTTCAGGCAGAAATTTATGCAATTGAAAAAGCAGCACAGGTTATTCACAGCAAGAATCTAACCCCCACAAGGATAGTAATTTTTGTAAATAGCCAAGCGGCCTTAAAAGCGCTATAAAGCAAAACGACAATAGCCCAAACGGTACTAAATTGTAAACAAGTCCCGAACAGTAATACCCATAATGTCACTCTCTGCTGGGTCCCTGGACCCAGCAATGTTGAAGGGAATGATAAAGCAGATGAGCTGGCAAGAAATGGAGTAACAATAGATACAAAAAGAATCATTACAGAAGTGTACATTCCAATAGGCGTCGTAAAAAGGAACATAGAACTGGGCCTCCAGAAGTGTCTGCATTATATCTAGAAGGCTATGGCCAGAACTAAATTAAAACAGAACTAAGAGGCTTCTGCTCTTGTCTAAACGGGATATCCGGATACTGATAGGAATCTTAACAGGCTACTGCCCTATCGGGGTGATGGCCAATAGGATTGGTATTGCAGCACCAGACTTTTGTCGAAGCTGTTATGATCCGGAAAAAAGGAAACAATCATCCACTTTCTGTGTGGATGCCCAAATCTACAGAATCGTCGACTCCGATTTATAGGAGACAGATTTCTTAAAGATTTGGAGCAGCTTGTGAACACACCACTGCTAGACATATGGAGGTTCACAAAAAGCACAGGATGGTTTGGGTGAATAGGAACAAAAAGAAACTTGGTGTTTTGGGTACCACAACCTAAATGGGTTAAATATAACAAATAAAGGATTCGTAATGCACCTATAGGCCCTACGGAAGCACCTCATAGGTGCACGACCCTTCTTACCTAACCTATTGGTGGGATAGCCTTGATTTTTTTTTTTGCATAAAATTCCTTTGGAATATCTGCATATAGGGGTCGGGTATATCTCCCATGGACCATCAAGAAGTAATTTCAGTTTGAAAACAAAAAAAGGTCCCAGGGACCTTCTCACCCATCTGAGGGTTAAACTCTACGGGGCGGTAAGAGTGTGTGTGTGTTGCTGGATATTTTAGTTTCTTATTTTGTTGTTGTTGCTTTTGTTGTTTAGGCGGGCTTTGCACTGTGCTCAGCAGCGAATAAGTTTTTTATTTTTTATTCTTTTTAATCATGTTGTTGGCGTTTTTTATTTGTTGCAGAGTGGGTGGAAGAGTGCTGCAGCGAAAGCAAGAGCGAAAGAATGAGTTCTTAAAGCTTGTTGTTTTTGTTAGCAAGTGAAGCGGGGGTTGTGCGGCAAAGCGAACGACCGACATGAACGTTAATTTTTTTTATATAAATATTTTTTGCTGTCTGTTTTTTTTTTCCTTTTTCTTTGCCATTTGCCTTGCCGTTGCTATGACATATAAACACACACACATTCGTGTTACATAAAAAATGTGTTTATATAAATATGCAAACGTACAAAAATACAAATATTTGTATGAATGTTAGTTAAGTTGTATGTAGTATATAGCTGGATATTTTTTTTTATATTTTTAGTTATTTTTTTTTTATAATAATTTATAAATGGCGCACGTAGAACATGCTTGCATGTTGTTGTTGTTTTGCAGACGTTGGCAGCGCTGTTTTCATTTTTTGCTGTGGCTGCTGCTCCACTTTGCCTCGATGTCGTCTCCGTGTTATTGCTGCTGTTCAACGATTTTTGTTGCTTTTAACAATTTGAAATTAAGAAAAAAAAAAATACAAAAAAGAACTTGTTATTTTTGTTGTATATTTTTCGTTTTATTCTTTTTCTCTCTCAATTTATGTATGTATAAATAAATAAATTATAAATTAAGCAAATAAAAACAGTCAGCAAGCATAATCAAAGTGTTTCACACAGTGACAGAGTGACAGAGAGAAGAGAGAGAGGGAGTTAGAAAAAAAAGTGACTGCGCCACAGAGTTAGAGCAAGAAAAGCAAATCGAAAGGCAACAAAATATGAACACACAAAACTTTCCACAACGTCGTCATTTACTCTTTATTGTTGTTTTATTTTTTTTACTTTATTTTATTGCACTACTTTCTGATGTGATGTGATGTGATTTTTGGGTATTTTTGTTTTTGCTTTATTGAAAACTACATACATATTTATTTCCATTTATTCATTAAATAAAGAAGTCGCACATTTTTTTGTTCACACAGCACACGTTATTGTTTTCCGTTATATTTTCTCGTCCACCTTTTTCTCTGCTTGTCCAATTTTTAAGGATGTCACTGTTTGTCACAATGATGCTTTCAAATTCAAAGTGAGAACTATGCTGCTCGTGTTTAACCGTTATTTTGACTGATATGACCGGAGCTGGTTTGACAACAATTTGTGTTCGACGCCCATAGTTTATGCATAATTTAAAAGGTGTGGTCATAAAAAATTCTAAAACTTCAAATGTACTATAAGAAATAATTTTTCAAGGAACAGTTCAAATACCTTGCATCAAAATTACTTCAATTTTTAAATTTCTTAAAAGTTATTAATTAATTAACACTCCTATTGAAACACGGGAATTAGTCATAAAATTTCATAAAGAAGGAAAACCAGTTTGTAAAATCGCTTAAATTATTGATGCAGATCATAATACCATGAAAATCATTGACAAATACAAAAATTTGTAGCAATAGAAAATCGACCATGTGCTGACCGACCAAAAAAATCGCAATATGTGAAACCGCAATACGATCATTAGCAGGGGCGGATCTGGAAAAAATCTTGGGGGGGGTAAATTATCAAAGACACACATTTTCGATTTGAGAAAATTTTGTCTTTTTTCATATAGACAAATTGTACTTTTTTGAATTGAAATTATTGAATTGTTTAAAAGGCATTTTTTCCAGACACATACACGCACATTTCCGTATTTATTTATTTCACCCTTTTTCTGGAATAATATCTTAGCGAAAAGTAAATAAAAACTCTAACTTTAACTTATTTTAGATTTAAGGTTGATTTATTCCAATTTTTCACATTCATTCCATTATAAAAAAATTGCACAATTATATTTTCAAGTATGTGCAATGAAAAAACATAGTTCTTTTCAATTAAAAAAAAAATTAAAGGAATTTGAAACTCATTGTTTCAATACAAAATGATCTTGAATTTGAAATGAATTTTTTTAAATCTATTATATTGATCTACCGAATTGTATTACTATGACTGATTTCAACGAAGATATACTAGACCTTTCAACTTTTGCACATTCAATAACAATATATTCGACAGTTTCGAAGATATCGACGTTCAAAGTCGAAAACATTTCACAATTTTGCGTAGTCTGCTCTTTTGAAACCCTTGTATCTTTGATATTTTTCAACGAATTTACAAAAACTTTTTTTATTTGGTAGAAAATCTCTGAATTTTAATAAGCATTTTAGTTTTTTTTATTATCTTGCATATTTTCAAAGAAATTGAAAAAACAAACAGTTTTGTACTTTAAATTTTATTCAAATGCACACTACTTTTGTATAAAATTATTTTCTACTTACGTAGGAACTTTTTGAAGTGAATTTTAATAAAATTGAATGTACAAAAATTTTTGTTTTTTCAATTTGTTTGAAAATATGCAAGATAATAAAAAAAAAATAAAATGTTTATTAAATTTCAGAGATTTTCAACAATTTAAAAAAAGTTTTTGTAAATTCGTTGAAAAATATCAAAGATGAAGGGTTTCAAAAGAGCAGCCTACGTAAAATTGTGAAAGTTTTTCGACTTTGAACGTTTTTCGTCGATATCTTCGAAACTGTCGAATATATTGTTATTAAATTTGTAAAAATTAAAGTCTAGTATGTCTTCATTGAAATCAGTCATAGTTATACACATCGATAGATCAATATAATAGATATAAGAAAATTATCAGAAAAAGAACTGATTTTCATGTTTTTGCCTATAACTCAAAAACTCAAGCTGATGGAGAAAAACGAAGTCCATTTTTGACTTCATTGGGCAGCCAAAATTTATTCGGAATTGTTTATCGAGATCTCTGCACTTTTTATAAAGCTTAATTTTGTTACTCTGTGTTATTAGATAGTCATTAGATACACGGAGAAAATTATTTTGCTTGAATCAAGCCATTATTTTGCTTAAACGCAAATCAGCAAAATTTTGCTCAATAGCGGTTTGATTTTAGAAAACGTTTTCTAAATTGAAATTACTTCTCATATAATTTGAAAAAAGCAAAATAAAGATAAATTTTAGCAATAATTTGCTTATTTATTATAAATTCAAATAGCAAATTTTGATTTGATTCAAGCCAAACTTTGCTAAGTTATTATAAGGTAATTGTGTTCAGGCAAAAGCAAAATTTGACTCAATTTAAGCAAAAATTTGCTCAGTTATTATAAATTGATATAGCAAATTTTGAATTGATTCAAGCAAAAAGTTGCTTGGTTATTGAAATATAAAACAAAATTCGAACTATAAATAGAAATACCGTGGCATGCAGGTTAAGAGTGTGGCTTAGCATGCTCGGAGCCCGAGTTCGATTCCCAGTCGAAATGGCCAATTTGTTTTTTTTTTATTTTTTATAAATAGAAATAGCAAATTTTGGTTTGATTCGAGCAAAAATTTGCTCAGTTATTATAAATCGAAAAAGCAAATTTTGATTTAATTCAAGCGAAAATTTGCTAAGTTATTATAAATTTAAATAGCAAAATTTGCTTGATTTTTGCTGAAAATAAGCAATATTTTGAAGTGGCTGAGAATTATGCTCAAGTTTTGCTTAATCTCCATACAAATTTAGCAAACAGTTTTCTCCGTGTAGAGACAAATTATATGACAAAATTATCGCAAAATTATCAATAACTTCGTTAATATTTATGTTAATGTCTCTAAGTATATGCAATAATGCGAGTCCATTCAATCGTTCTTCTTGCATAGTTGAACGTAACCATGTTTTTAATCGGCGCAGTGTAGAAAAACTTCGCTAAGCTGTTGCTACAATGATAGGAAGCGTGGCAAAGATAACAAACGTTTTAGAAATTAGTGGAAAAATGTCATTATTACAAAGAGTAAAACGGCGTTCATATCAATAACCTTAGTTTCGCTCACCTTTTTACACTGCCAAATTTAAAGTTCATGAAATAATTGAATAATTGAATTAGTTCCTTACTAAAAGTGGACTAAACGTGGCAGTTCCATTTCATTAAAGTCGGTTGTGGTAATTGGGTTGGTTTGTTGCAATTATAATTACTAGTACCGCCTGGGGTCGAAAATCGACCAATTTTTGTTTGCTTATTTATAGTTGTATAAAATATTCGGTGCAGTCATAGAGTTCTCCGCACTCTAATTCATTTAAAAAAACAATTATCAAAATCGGTTGAAAAACACGGGAGAAAATGGTTCTTAGTTGTTTTCACTACGCCTATTTATATTATGATGAAGTTAAGGTAGGCTTGAAAAATTTCAGAATTACAAAAAATTAAGAATTAACTCAAACAAAAATATATGTATGCAACAAATTTTTTGCGCAGTTGATACAATTTCAGCAACTATAACCTAACATTAATTCACTTCAAAAAAACACTGTTATATTAATATCAAATATGATAAAAAGTATTACAGATGTTTATAATATTTTCATAAAGACTATAGCTGAAATATTTCTGAAAAATATTTTAACTGTTGATGAAATAATTGAAGTAAAAACAGACTACTGGATTTTACATTGTTTGAACTTTTTTTTTTTGAAAATTTATAAAGTGAAATCTGAAAATAACAATGCACGTATTGTTTTTTTATGATAAAATTTGTTGGCCCACAGGTTGCAAAAAAGTTTGGCAGGTTTTCACTAAAAATTTAGAAGAATAAAATATTTTAAGTGGCAACTATGGTCTTCATTGCCAAAATCTTAATTGCGCTCATTACAAATCAAAATCAATGTTACTTGCTCAATGATTTCATATAAAGGGCATTTTTAAACTAATCGTTAATGTTTTGTAAAAATATAATTATTATAAAGCAAACACTTACGCTGAGGTAGTGACTTCAGGTTTTTTGTTTTATTTTTATTTGTAAGAAAACAACGCGTCTTAAAAGTTGATTGTTTAAAACATGGCTGTAAATTTTAGTACTTAAGGAAATGTAACTTTATTTTCAGGATCATTTTTAAAAAAGGCAAAGTTACTACCTCGACTTAAGTGTTTGCTTTACATATAATTATATTTTGTTTTTTGAAGATGACTACAGATCGTGTTAATCTACTAGCAAAATGGTCCTACTCGTCTCGCATCGCTTCATAAAAACGTCACCTACACGCAAATGACGTCACAAAACAAAAAAAAACAAAATTTTTTTTTTAATACTTTAATAATCGTTGAAATCAATAAAAAAACTAAAGTTTAACAATGTCTCTGACCATTTTTTTGTAGTATTCTTTCAAAAAACGTCTTCAGAATCGCTTATGTATGCATAAAAGTACCCTTAAGCTGTGAGCACAATTATTTTCTCCAAAGTGGACAAAAATAACGCAACAGGAACCAAAGTTAGTGCCAAAACAATAAAACGTGCATTAAATGCAAAATGGTCTATTTGGAAGAGTGCCTTAATATCTTATAATCTATGTTTTATAGATTTTGAATGGAAAAATCATGAAAAGCATCCTGAATTTAACTAAAAAGTATAAGAATCATGAAAATTAATTTTGGAATACTATAATTTCTAGTGATGAAAAGAAAAATCTACAAAAATATAAAAAAGGAGTAAAAGTCAGGAGTTTCAGTAGCGGAATTTTTAACTAACATTAACTTTAACTAACAGCATTTGTGGTTTGCAATAACGTAACGTAACGACATTTTTAGTAAAAAATAACTCACAATGAAAGCCACAAACAACGTTAGCTAGATATATTGAAAATATGACAGCCCTGTTCATTTTGACAAGTGGAGCGGAAAAGAATGCAACTCAATGAAAAAATTGGCCAGTGGATAGGCTGGACGTGATGGAGCTTCCTCTATCAGTCAGCCCGAAAACTCAAAAATAAACAACATCAATATTTTATATGTTTAACACAATAAATAGCAAAACTTTATTAAAAAAATATAATTTAAAGCTAAACGAAGAAACACTTCGCTAAAACTTGCTTAACGTTATTTATATATCAGATAGTGGCGCCTAGATAAACGTATGTAGTTAAGCTTGTAACAACCAACTTTAACGAACTGTCAAAGTTAAGGATAAATATAGCTAGCAAAGATTTTGGGAATATCCGTTAACAGTAAGAGAGTCGAGTCAAATAGGTCTTGCATTGAACGCAGATAAAACGAAGTATCTTGTGTCAACAAACAAACAGTTCCAGCGTCTTGGAAATCACGTCGCTGTTGACAACACTTTCTTTGTGGTTGTGAAAGACTTCGTTTACCTGGGACGCAGCATTGACTTCTCCAACGATATCAGTACTGAGATTAAACGATGGATAACTCTTGCCAACAGATGTTACTTTGGGCTCAGTAGGCTCAGTAATTGAGAAGCAGAGTTCTCTCTCGACGAACAAAACAATAATCATGTCCATCATGCTATAAGCATTACAAACCTGTACGTTGAGCAGCACTGATGCAAAGACTTTAGAAGCGTTCGAGTGAAAAATCCATTGCAAGATCTATGGTCCAATCTGCGTCAATGGCGAGTCCCGAATGCTACGGAACCACAAGCTGTATGAGCTATATGCCGACATCGATAGTCAAGCGTATTAAAATAGAGCGGCTTTGCTGGCTAGGTCGTGTCGAGAGAATGAACGACGAAGCTCCAACGAAAAAATTATTCTATTCGGTACCCAGCGGCAGCCAACGCACTCGAGGAAGACCGCATCTCCATTATAAAGACCAGGCATTGGATAACCTGACGTCGTTTGGAATTTCTTACTGTCGCCAGCAACCGCACGACAAAAAAGGCTGGTGCAAATTCTTAGACGAGGCCAAAACCGACCTACGGTTATAAGTGCCATCTAAGTATTTAACCATTTTCTCACATGTTTCTTAACCGATATTGATAACTTTTTTAAATGAATCAGAGTGAAGAGAAGGAGTGCACAGACTATTTTTAAAAGATTTTTTTCCTAAATTTTTATGAAGAAAATTTGTTTTCACATTAATTTTGTATCGAATCAACAGAAAATACTTTTGAAAAGATAGAATTTCGGCCACTATCACACTCTGGTTTTAATAATTGGATTGAAAATATTTTTTTTTATTTTCAACTTCAAGTGTACACTTTGTTTTGACTCGAAGACCATTTTTCGTTTTTGAATTATGTAAATTTTTGCTGTAAAATAATGTATAGTTTAAGTTAGCATGTAATAAGAGCATGAAATATTAATTCCAAAAAATTTAAATTTTTTATTAATTATTCTTTTTAAAATATTGATACCAAGTGAAAAGTATTCAAAAATATGGTGTACACTTTGTTTTGACACTCATAGTTCATTTGAAGTAAAATTTATACAAAAAAAATTAAAGTTAAAATCTCATAAAATAACGAGAAATTTTGATACAAACCATGTTTGTATCGAGATAAGCAGTTAAACTCCAGAATTTTTTAGACATTTCTTCATTTTAGTTGAGCTGAGATAAGAACTCTAGAAAGAAAACAATGTTTGACAAATTGTACAGCATTCAGATGATACAACAAGTAAAGAAAGTCTAAAGTCGGTCTAGGCCGACTATGAAATACCTTAAACCCACTTTTCAAAAACAAAAAAATTTTTATTGTAAATGGGCGTGTCCGTGGGCGCATGAAGCCTATATTTTATATGCATTTAAATGTTGAAGAAAAATGTACACATACCAAGTTTTATTCCTGTAGCTCACAGTTAATGCCTTTATTATGCTTTCACTATGGGAGGTGGGCGTGTTCATGGACGGACTACTCCCAATTTTTGAACACACCTTAGTTTTGGTATAAAATACATACATACCAAATTTAATTTCTCTATGACAAACAAAACCTTATTTATTGAGTTTTAAACTTTTTGGGTTGTATGGGAGGTAGGCGTGTCCGTAGGCGGATGACGTCCATTTTTCAAAACCATCTTTGTCTTGTCATAAAAAACATATGTGCCAAATTTTAGCTCTGTAGGTTAAACACAGGCTTATTTATTGCATTTTCAATTTTTGGGTTGTATGGGAGGTAGGCGTGTCCATAGGCGGATGACGTCCGTTTTCCAAAACCATCTTTGTCTTGTCATAAAAAACATATGTGCCAAATTTTAGCTCTTTAGGTTAAACACAGGCTTATTTATTGCATTTTCAATTTTTGGGTTGTATGGGAGGTGGGCGTGTCCTTGAGCGAACGACACCCATTTTTCGAAGACATCTTTGTGTTGGTATAAAACACATACATATCAAATTTTGTTGTTGTAGGTTAACTATGAGCTGAGTTATGCAGTTTTCAATTATCGCGTTGTATTGGAGGTAGGCGTGTCCGTGGGCGGATGATGTCCATTTTTCAAAGACATCTTTGTGTTGATACAAAACACATATATACTAAATTTTATTGTTGTAGGTTAATTATGAGCTGAGTTATGCAGTTTTCAATTTTTGCGTTGTATGGGAGGTAGGCGTGTCCGTGGGCGGATTCCAAAAATATTCAATAGTGCAGATCCTTGGGTGCTTGTGACCATGTGTACCAAGTTTCATCCAATTATCTCAACTCCTTCTTCTTATCCTGTGTATACGGACAACACACAGACGGACAGACGGACGGACGGACGGACGGACGGACGGACATGGATAGCTCGACTCACGTGGTGACGCTGATCAAGAATATATATACTTTTCTATACCGGACTCGCTTCGTTCTATGCGTTACAAACGTTTGCACAAAGTTAATATACCCTGACCTTTCAGGTTTAGGGTATAAAAATTATAACATCAAAATGGATGTCACACATTAACACAAAATGTTGGGACAGGACGGCATATACCGACGGTCAGCATGCGAGATTTCCCGCATATTCTGTGTTGCAGTGGCTGGGACATGATGGCAATAACTTACTTAAGTAAGTTCGTCAACTCGAACAGGACCAAAGATTTTGCGAAGAGCTTTCCTCTAGAACACCCCAAGATCGACTGCATCTGTTTGCGATAGTCCCAGTTTATACTTGACGGTCAATTGTTGCATTTGTGGATGAGTGACTCAGACATAAACGTGAGAGAGGGTAAGATCAAAAGGGAATAGCAAAGAATTCACTTCAACTCTTGACAAGTATAATCCGGGACATACAACCCATGTGCCAGACAGCGAAATAGAGAAGCACAGGTATGATGAGCGTCTTGTAGAGTGTCTACAAAGAGACCATGTGTTAATTGTCTCCCTGCGAATGTGTTAAGTATATGGTGTATCGTCAAGATATAAATCGCGTGCTGTGGCGAAAGATTTTCGAAAGATACCAGGTGTTGACTGTGTTGAATTGTCAAAAAAACATCGAATAACAGGAATGGGCAAAAGACGTCCAGTGCTTTGTATGGATTTTGACAATAATGACTCTGAGTGAAAGAGAGGATTAGTAGCCCGGCAGTTACCGTGATTATTCTATCATATCTGTACAGAAACTTGAGCTGAAGTGAAAGGAGCTTCGAAGAGTTTTTTATAACTTTGATATAAAGTGGAGAGTTACAAATTTTTCAGCTTGACAACCAAGAAAATTATCATATAAAAAATTACTTGTAAGTTGAGAACACTATAACCCACCTGTTGAGATGTTGTAAAGAATTAATGTCGGAGATTTTGGAAAGCCATTCGTTTTGAAATGAACCTCAAGTTGATGTTAAATAAAAATGTTTATTGGGATGCTTCACTCTGTACCAAAAATGGAGTATTTAAGGCGATGGAACCACAAACTGTTTGAGCTGTACGCCGCGAAAAATTATTTGGTTTGTTACCAATCGGTGGTTATTGCAGAAGATGACGTCCGAATCGTCGTTAAATATACCAAGTATTGGGCATCCTTACAACGCTTCGATGCTCCAACTGGCACCAACAAGCCTTTCATTACACAAATCAACTGTAACAATATTAGTGTTAAACCTCTCCCGAAATATGTTTTACAAAACCCCCAATAGTTCCTGTGGATTTCCTTTTAATAAAAGAACGAGAGTCTAAAATGAAGTGAAAATTTCGTCAAATCGTAACTTTAGAATTTCAACGTGCTGTACACCGCGAAAAATTATTTGGTTTGTTACCCGTCGGTGGTTAATGTAGAAGATGACGTCCGATTCGTCGCTTTTACTTCTAAGAAACTTGTCAATAATGATTCGAAATTTGAAAGAGTATGACCTGGTACAAGCCTGATTAATACTTCTGAGACGAAGTATAGACGAAAAGCCTCTCTGAACTTATAATCGAAAGTATTATTCCCTCTCGATGATACTTATTGTAAACTACTAGTGAACACAAGTTTATAATAATTATAATCGGGTTTGTGTTGCTTCCTTCGCTGCAACCTCTTGCGAAGAATATAATTATCAAAGTCTAAAGAGTATAACCTCGTAATAAAAAGCCTCATAAATAAGTTCTTGTGAGGCGCAGTTAAGGCAAGAAGCCTCTCTGATTCTTATTATTTCGCAGAACAGCTTCTATAGTACTTGTTAAACAAGCAATATCGCAGCCAATATAAACGAGAGTGAAACTCATACGAGATTTGAACCTAAAGTTAAAAGCTCCAAAAGAGATTTGCACAAAAGATGCGAGAGCATAGAAATCTTCTTCGCAATTGCTTCTTGGAAATTAAATTGATGAATTAGCTAATGAGTCACGTTATGTTTTAACAACATGCATCTTCTTTCGGAGGAATGTTTATCAAATTAAATAATTTTCACTTAATTTGCAATAAAAGTTTAATAATAAAAAAATTTTAATGTTTACTTTTTTTGCACTTTAAGGTTACTTCGTATACTTTCTGTCAAAAGAGGGAGAAAAATAGAAGTTTTATTTGGCCAACTTCAAGGTAAAATGCCAAAATGTTTACTTTAATAAACTTTTTTGCTGGTTTTAATGTTATTAAATAAGCTCTTCTTTTCGGCGCTGTTGCCAAATTTCATTTAATATTCATACTCACATACAGACAATGGCATTAACATAATGATAACATCCACTCATTGAAGTTCTCAACAGATGTTTGATTTGATTTATTTTTTATTTTGTTATTAATAGTTTTCAATATGATTAATTAATAGTCAAGTAAATGAGCTACTTGTGGTTACCGTGGCATGCAGGTTAAGTGTGTGGCTTAGCATACTCGGAGCCCGGGTTCGATCCCCAGCCGCGGCGAAAAGTTTTTTCAATATAAAATTTTTCTGATCGGTCACCACCTCTCTGCAGACAATGGCAAACCTCAGAGAGTAAATAATGCCATGTAAAGCTTCTTGAGAACATGAGCCGTTCGGAGTCGGCATAAAACATGTAGGTCCAGTTTTCGGTCAATTGTGTGCAAACATTTAATAACACACACAACACAATTGATCATAAGAAGCTCGGTCAAAGTCCTTTCAAGGGCTGAAATGGCCAATTTGTTTTTTTTTTTTTAAATGAGCTACTTATAAGTTTGAATTTTGAAAAATGAGAACATTTTCGAAATATTTTAGCGCTAAAAACTAAGTTTAAAGAAAATTAAGGTTTGTTTTGTACAGTGGTTTCACTGTGGATTCAAGATTCACTAGAAATTCATAACATCTTGGGCATAAAAACACGCAGACATGTGTAAAATTTAACTTCGATCAATATTTCCATTTTTGTAACTTCCTTTTTTACGAAATTTGAATTAATTTCTTGGCGTTTTTAAGCAGCTGAGAGTTGCTGTGAAGCGAGATCTGATACATAAGGTCTGTTTCCGTACTCACTCAAGTAACTTGAAGTTACTCGTTTCTTTACACATTTCTTCTTCTCCAGCTCGAGAGAGAAGAAGAACAAGCGAAATGTCGCTTTTTGTCGCTCTCTATTACTCGAACTTTACTTAAAAAATTTCTTCGAGCACGAATATCGAGCTTCAAACAGCTGATTGTCAATGTGATAAAATGCAATTTTTGCATTTAAATTAATAAATTGTAGTTAATAATAAAAATAGTTAAAATAACCAAAATTAATGCTTGTGTTTAAAATACAAAAACAAAGCAATTCAATTTTATTATATTAAAAAAACTGCTGTTGTGCTTGAAACTT
This sequence comes from Tetanocera ferruginea, assembly GCA_958299015.1. Lineage (NCBI taxonomy): Eukaryota > Metazoa > Arthropoda > Insecta > Diptera > Sciomyzidae > Tetanocera > Tetanocera ferruginea. Next base: position 129,960,935 of record OY282643.1, on the reverse strand, counting down.
ACTTGAAACCGTTTCCGTAATGTTTGACGAATTTTCTCATTTTGACAGATAATCAATCAAATAACTCTGCATTACTCGAACTTTACTTGAAGTGCATACGAAAACAGACATATACATTCAAAAAAGAGATTCGAACTTCAATTCGTTGGTTTTAAACATTGCAACGATTGATACATGAGCGTGTGGATCGACATGTTGGAATGAGATGCTCATCTTAGCCAGATCAGAACGGTTTTTCCGTACTGCCTCACTCAAACATTGGAATAACTCGATGTAGAAGTCAGCATTGCTGGTTTCACCTTCTCAAGGTCTCCATAAATGAAGATAATTCCTTTTGAATGACAAAGGTTGGATAGAATTAGTTTTTTCAATATAGTAAGGTTCTCTCTTGGGCAACTTAAGGAGAAGCACTATTTTTTGGTTATTTTTTGCCTGTTCCAGACTGTTACAGCTGCAACAGAAGTCTGGCGCTGCTGTGCCTAACCTATTAGCCGTCACCGCATTAGGGAAGGGGCCTACTAGGACTACTACAAATATCCCTACTTATCATTTGACATAGGGCAGAAGGCTCTTAGTTTTTTCTCACATAATTTCGTCAAGAGCTTTCGATATAGTAGAATGCAATGTCACTTTTGGTTTAGTCTTTCAAATAGAAGTATTTCTTTAATTTCTGTCACAATAACAGAACATTCGACCCATAACAAATAAGGTAGCAGCAGTGCTGAGAGCCGAAAGTCAGAATTGTCAAAAAAACAGCGAAGGAAATAGTTCGACAAAACGATAAGTCAAATGATTTGTATTGATTTTGACAATTCTGATTCTAAGATAGAGATGATTACAGTGTTTACATGCAGAATTAACTCGGGATTAGAGTTTTCGTTGAGTTAAAAACATGACGTCGCTAACTCAATGCTGTTTACATGTAAAACATGTTTACGTTTTAATGAAAGATAGATTTTGACAGTTAGAATGCAGCTAAATCCAACAAGTTTCGTAGAGCTTTCTTGGGTTTTACGAAACTCAACTTAACCCTCATTTAAATGCAGGGTTAACTACAAGTAAACCCCGAGTTAACTCTGCATGTAAACACAGTAATTGATAGCCCTGCAGCTACCTTGTTAATTCTACCATTCCACCCAATTGGTATGACAGCCAGTCAGGCACAGTACAATAGAACGCTCGTCAAAAATTTAAATGCTGGCGCCAGCTCTCGGTCAAATCGAAAACTCTTCAGAATATCCGTTTTTATTGAAAATATTCTCGCACAACAGTTCGTCTTTAAAAAACACCACTCCTAATCTAACTCGCCCTATAAATATTCATGCTTCGTGTAATTTAGCTCAACTCATACAGCATTGCCATTCATGGTCTGCTTTTTTTCCCTATTCCTTATTTGTTTTTTTTTTTTCATTATTGTATTTCCCCTTTTCGCCTTCATTAGATTGCAAGTGTATTTTTAAGGGTTTTTCCAGTTTTCCCTCATACATCATAAGTTGTTAGTTCTATGCTTATACATATGTAAGTATGTATATCGTGTTATTTTTCTTCTTATTTTTTTCTCTACATGTTCTCTTGTTCTGCAGGCATAACTTATGTGGTTGTTGTTGTTGTTGTTGTTGTTGTTGTTGTTGTCGTGTTCTTTATTTGCCGTTTATATGTATGTAATGGATGCGAAATAAATTGCGCTGATGTTGTTCTTGGTCGCTGCCTCTCTTCTGCGCTCATGATGGAAATTGTCTGTGTTGGTTGCTACGTTGCCAAATTTCACTTAATAAGGGTCCACCATCTAACGTTTCTTTTTCAACTAGTGCTTATTTCGTGAATGGTGAAGGTTTCCTGAACACTTAGCACCTGTCTGATTTGACAGATAATTAGTTTTATCCTTCCGCTGAACGAATATGGTAGTATATACGCTTGAACAACGCTGGGAAATATTGCGACATTACTTTGAAAATCATGGTAATGTTGCAGAATGTGTGCGAAAATTGCGTACGGATTTTGGAAGAACAGAAGCACCGTCAGCTCCGTATGTTCGTTATCTTATGAAAAAGTGAAAGCAACTGGCATCCTCATCGATAAACCAAAGCGTGAAAAGCCAAAAACAGTGCGTACACCCGAGAATATTGCTGCTGTGGCAGAAAGTTGGCGTGAAGCGGCATCAACGTCAATTCACCGTCGTTCTCAACAATTGAACATTTCGGAGACATCATTGAGACGAATTTTGCATAAAGTCCTTGGTATGTCGCAATACAAAGTCTAATTGGTTCAGGAGTTGAAGCCGACTGACCATCCAATGCGTTTTCGCTTCGCTGAGTGGGCCTGCGATCGACTTACAGAAGATGCCGATTTTGCCAAAAAAATCATATTTTCAGATGAAGCTCATTTTGATCTTGGCGGGTTTGTAAAGAAGCATAATTGTCGCATTTGGGGCACAAAAAACCCGCACGCATGCATTGTAAAGCCGATCCACCCAAAACGAGTCATTGTTTGGTGCGGATTTTGGTCCAGAGGCATAATTGCACCATGACATGTTGAACGAATTTTTGTTCACAAAAATTGAAGATGAGGATATTGGCAACATTTGGTTTCAACAGGACGGCGCTACGTGCCACACAGACGAAGCGACACTCGATGTTTTGCGCCCTGTTTTAGAAGATCGCATTATCAGCCGCAGAGCTGATGTCGTTTGGCCACCTCGTAGTTGCGATTTGACACCATTGGACTATTATTTGTGGGGTGCCCTCAATGATAAGTGTTACGCCGATAAGCCAGAGACAATTGACGCTTTAAAGAACAATATTCGTGAAGCCATTGGTGAAATACAGCTGCACACAATCGATAATGTGCTTAAAAATTGGACCGATCGTGTAGGCTACTGCATGGCCAGCCAAGGCAGCCATTTGAATGAAATTATTTTCCATTATTAACCGGAAGGATTATACATTCAAATAAAAAAAGAAATTTGAGATAATATAATATTCAGTAGTTTTTTTTGTAGCATTTTCAGAAAAAAAAATTTATTTGGCGGACCCTTTAATTATTTCTTAGATTTCTTATGCTGAAATTGTATATTGATTTAATATTTTGATTTAAGCGTTTTATTGTAATTTTTTTATTGCAATTATTTTTAATGTAGTTTAAAGCTTAGCTCGGTTATTTTAAGGTATTTTATTTATAAATTTTATTAGCTTTCATACATTCTGGTGTTATTATTAACAAAATCAAAATTTAAATAACATAATTATTTATTTTAGAGTTGAAACACTAAAATTCAAGCATTTTGAGCGTGATTGTAAAAAGTCAACTAAATTTCTACCATTTAAACAGATTTTTCTTTGGATATTTTGAGGTAAAAGTAATGAAAAACCTTTGCATTTTAAAATTAAATTTAAAAAAAAAAGGTTTTAATGCAGCTTATCTATTCGCGCGTTGATTTATTTAAATCTTCTAAGCTGTTAAGACACACTTTAATTTTTCACGCAAGTATTTAAATCGAATTTGTTGGGAAAAAAAACTCAATAACTAGGTATGAGCGTTTTTTTACCAAACAGATATATTTTTAAACGACCTTTTCCTTTGACCTTTTAAGGCAAACCATATGGAACAGGTACCTTGCTCAGGCGCATATTTTATATGCGACATGTTAGATATACTTGTATGTTTGCATTTGCAAAGTATCTGAGTTGAACAAGAAATAATGTTAAAAAAAGCTGATTATGACATTTTTTGTTGTGCTAAAATTTTTTATAATTCTTAAAAAACATATTTTTCTGCCAATTTATTCAAGAAATAGCAGTTTGCCATAACAGCAAAGCTCTTTACAGACCAAACCAACAAGACTTGCGCTCGTCGCCACATCGAACTCATCAGTAAGCTTAAAGCTGGAAGTTCATTCGATGCATTTGCGTTTTTCATCCGTTTACTCGCTGGCGTTATAAAGTAGAAGTATGTGAAAGCTTATGGGAGAGAGTTCTATGGTTGTGAACGTTACGCTGGAAAACGCTAGTTACGCAAGAAAGTTGAAAATATTTCAACTTTTCTTGCGTAAATTGCGTTTTTTGACAGCTCGTTACTTATGACGAAAAGCGAGAAGAAAGTATAGTAACGAGTCAGAAGCAATTGCTTTCAGGGATGTCTCTTGCTCATAGATCTTGAAAATTTTAAATGTCTTAGATTTTTTTTTGATAATTTGTTACCTGACGTGTTTAATACTCAGAATCTTAATTTTTATGATTATAAATGAAAACATTTTGAGTATTTTTGTGTAAAAATGATGAAAATTATTGAGAAATATGACGCTAAGATCATAGAAACTGTTTAATAATGTTTCAGCCCTTGCTTGCTCTGAACGTAAAACGCAGTGATTGAACTCTTCCATCATTTTCTTGCGTAAATTGCTGTAGCGAGTAAACGGACGGAAAACGCAAATGCATCGAATGAACTTCCAGCTTAAGTCATAATATTTCAGTTGTCGAAAAGCTCTTAAGCATAACTTTTGCAAAACATATGCAGAATTATGTGCATTATATGCAAATGTTGTTTCGAAGTTTCAAGTTCTCAGAAAACAATAAAATTCAAATGATAACATAAAGTCTTGATTATCCAAAGCCCATTTATATGCTATGACATACATTTATATTCTTAAAATATTCGTTGACCTCTTTATTTTATGACTTTAGCACTTATGTATGTAACCATGCTGTGATCTGAGTTGATGCAACTAAATTCGGTTCACCTTGTAAATACTGAGAAAATTAATACAATTTGCCATAAGATGTTGTTGACTCACTGCTGATCATTTCTATACCTGTAGGCTAAGCTGAAATTCTATGGAACACTTATACAACTAATGTGAGCTCAATAATATTCATCTACCTACTACAAAATGTTTCGAGAATTGGTCGCACGCTTGAAGAGAGTTACCTGCAGAGTTAATGTTTGAAATTCAATAAAAAATCAACACCAATAAAAAAGAAACTAGAAGAAAAAATGAACATATTTGGATATATTGTCAAATTTTGTTTAAATATCCAGGCATTTTCTGAAATCCACCTCGTTAGTTCTTCATAATCAAATTTCATTTTCCAGGCCGATATGAAAAGGTACATATTCTGCCTTTCGATAAATTTGAATAATTTGTCCTTGTTTATACTGTTCATCGTAAAAATCGTCTTTGCAATTCCGAATTTTCACCAGATGAGTCAATAGGAAATTTATGGTGAGTTCGAAAATTTCATTTTCGAGGCCGATATGAAAAGGTACATATTCTGCCTTTCGATAAATTTGAATAATTTGTCCTTGTTTATACTGTTCATCATAAAAATCGTCTTTGCAATTCCGAATTTTCACCAGATGAGTCAATAGGAAATTTATGGTGAGTTCTCATCAGGGGCGGATCTGGAAAAAATCTTGGGGGGGGTAAATTATCAAATACACACATTTTCGATTTGAGAAAATTTTGCCTTTTTACAAATAGATAAATTGTTCTTTTTTGAATTGAAATTATTGAATTGTTTAAGAAGCATTTTTCCCAGATACAAACACGCACATTTCTGTATTTATTTATTTCTCCCTTTTTCTGGAATAATATCTCAGCGAAAAGTAAATAAAAACTCTAGCTCTAACAAGAGCAGCCCACGTAAAATTGTGAAATTTTTTCGTCTTTGAACGTCGATATCTTCGAAACTGTCGAATATATTGTTATTGAATGTGCAAAAATTGAAAGGTCTATCTAAATCGGTAGATCAATATAATAGATATAGCAATATTATCAGAAAAAAAACTGATTATCATGTTTTTGCCTAAAACTCAAAAACTCGAGCTGTTGGAGAAAAACGGAGTCTATATTTGAAATCAGCAGCCAAAATTCATTCGGTATTGTTTATCGGGATCTCTGCACCTTTCATAAAGCTTAATTTTGTAACTGACAAAATCATATGACAAAATCATCGCAAAATTATCAATAACTTCGTTAATATTTATTTAAATGTCTCTAAGTATATGCAATAATGCGAGTCCATTCAATCGTTCTCAATTCGAACGGAACCATATTTTTAATCGTCGCAGTATAGAAAAACTTCGCTCAGCTGTTTCTACACTGATAGGAAGCGTGGCAAAGATAGCAAACGTTATAGAAATTAGTGGAAAAATGTCATTAGTGTCACATTAGTGTCGCTCTCCTATTTACACTGCCAAATTTTAAGTTCATGAAATAATTGAATTTGAATTAGTTCCATACTAAAAGTGGACTAAAAGTGGCAGTTTTATTTCATGAAAGTCGGTTGTGGTAATTTGGTTGGTTTGTTGCAAATATAATTACTAGTACCGCGCTGGGGTCGCAAATCGCCCAATTTTTGTTTGTTTATTTATAGTTGTATAAAATAGTTGGTGCACTTCTTCTCCGCACTCTAATTCATTTAAAAACAGAAAATGGTCCTTAACTTAACCTTAAAGCACGGGAGAAAATGGTCCTTAACTGTTTTCCCTGCACCTATTTATATAAAAAGTAAGTTTAGGTAGGCTTGAAAAATTTCAGAATTCCAAACAATTTAGAATTTACTCAAACAAAAATAATTGTATGCAACAAATTATTTGCGCAGTTGATACAATTTTAGCAACTTTAACCTAACATTAATTCACTTCAAAACAACCCTGTTATAAAGGGTGTTTTTTTAAAAGCTTGCTGATTTGAAATTTAAATAAAACACATGCCGAATTGTGAAATAGCCAAAAAAATTTTTATTTGGTAGATAATTTCTTGGCATTTAACATTTAAATATAATTTCGGGCATATGACCACCACGACTTTTTTGCACAAAGGGCATTCTGGAGGTCCACTTTTCGACCCAAAAGTCTTTGAGGGCGTATTTCAACATCCATATCTTGAAGATTTGGCAACAAAAATTCATTGATAATGGTTCTGTATCGATTTCTATTCACGGTAATGCGTCGTCCTTCCTCATTTTTAGAGAAAAATCGATAAATTAACGTTTTCTTCGACACTGGCCTCAACGACAACAATATTTTCTTCTGTACGCACTCTTCTCATTCTTCTCGGTGGCTTGGAATCCAAAAGAATGAATATAGACCGAAATTTGGTGATTACGTTCTTTATGGTGGTCTCAGACGGACGATTATGTGCACCATAAAATTCGCGAAGTGCTCCATAAACATTTTTAATTGAACACTGTTTTTGAAAATAAATTTTCACGATTTGGAAGCGTTGTTCTGGAGTTAACCTATTCATGATGATGTGCCAAATAATACTGAGTAGAGACGTCACTTTCAACTGTCAAAACAACTGTCAGACAATAGAGTAATCCATATTGAAAAAAAAACCTCAGAAAAAAACACCCTTTATATCATATATGACAAAAAGTATTACAGATGTATATAATATTTTCATAAGGACTGAATATAGCTGAAATATTCCTAAGAAATAATTTAACTGATGATGAAATAATTGAAGTAAAAAACTATTGGATTTTACATTGTTTGAATTTTTTTTTTGAAAATTTATAAAGTGAAAACTGAAAGTACAATGCACGTATTGTTTTTTTATGGTAAAATTCGTTGGTACATAGGTTGCAAAAAAGTTTGGCAGGTTTTCAGTAAAAATTTAGAAGAATAAAATATTTTAAGTGGCAACTTTGGTTTGCATAGCCAAAATCTTAATTGCGCTCATAACAAATCAAAATCAATGTTGCTTGCTCAATGATTTCATATAAATGGCATTTTTAAACTAATCGTAAATGTCTTGCAAAAATATAATTATTATAAAGCCAACACTTACGCTAAGGTAGTGACTTCAAGTTTTTTATTTGTAAGAAAATAACGCGTCTTTAAAGTTGATTGTTTAAAAAATGGCTGTTAATTTGAGAACATAACGATCTGTTACTTTATTTTCAATCTCATTTTTTAAAAAAGCGAAGTTACTACCTTGACGTAAGTATTTGCTTTACATATAATTATATTTTGGTTTTTGCAGATGACTACAGATCATGTGATTCTACAAGCAAAATGGTCATACTCTTCTCGCATCGCTTCATAAAAACGTCATCTACACGCAAATGACCTCACGAAACAAAAATAAACAAAAATTTTTTTTATATACTTTAATAATTGTTGAAATCAATAAAAAAACTAGAGTTTAACAATGTCTCTGACCATTTTTTTTAGTATTCTTTCAAAACACGCCTTCAGAATAGCTGATGTATACATAAAAGTACCCTTAAGCTGTGGGCATAACTATTTTTTCCAAATAAAGTATTAAAAAAAAAGTATTTGAGAGTTCTTGGGGGGGGTAATTACCCCCTTTACCCCCCCCTTGTATCCGCGCCTGGTTCTCATCCCGTAAGTTTGATGAAAAATGTATTTTGACGAGAAAAATCGATGGGCGTTATCCTCAAGTTCGATCAATTGTTCTTCCTGGTGAATTTTGAGCCGAAATGCAAAAACAAAGTGATTTCTGTATGAAGTCAGAATTCTACGCCCTAAAACTAGTCACCAAACAAAAGTTCTCATTCTGTATGTTTGAAATATGAAAGCTAATGAAAATAATATGATTTTGTACCTTAATCACAAAATTCTCATTAATCGTCCCTCACTCCGTAAAATGGCATGGAAGTGAAAAAGTCATATCATGAATGGAAAAAGGAGTAAAAGGTCAAAATTGAAATGCAATTTGCTTGAAAGCAGAAAAAAATTTTCATTTATCATTATCCTTTTGATCGAAAGAATCCTTCTTAATTAAGTCAATTGTAATTTTGAAAATGTTTCTGAAAAAAACGACAAAGATCCAAAGAATTTGGAAAAAGATAACTTTAAATATTTCTCCAATTATAGTGAGCATTTCTTTGAGCAAATAATTGTTTAAATAAATAAAAAAAAAAAGATATGAAATTTCTTTTGAATAGCTTGATAAAATAAAACAACAAAAAGTCTTAGAGGCTAGATAATAAAAAAAAAACAAATTGGGCATTTCAGCCATTGAGTGGACTTTGACCGAGCTTCTTATGATCAATTGTATTGTGTGTATTATTAATTAGAAATGTTTTCTACCGACTCCAAACGGTATTATTCACTCTCTAAGGTTAACCATTGTCTGTAGAGAGGTGTCGGCCGAACAGAAAAATATCTTTCTATTGAAAAACTTTTCCCCGAGGTGAGGTTTGAACTCGGTATCCGTTGGCTTGCACGCTAAACACTTAGCATGCGCGACCACAGTCTCCACAAGAGAGGTTAGTCAACTAGTAATAAAAATCCAAAATACCACAAAACTCTGAAATAAAAAAGTATTTTTCGATTTTGCGTGAAATGGGCCATATCTTGAAACCTTCGTTAAATATTTTTGTTTTATGAAATATTGGTTATTTTCTAAATAGTTTTCAGTTTATTAATTTCTTCTGTGTCGATGGAAAAAAAATCTGGCAACACTAGCCACCATAGCTTCAAAAATTTTCATTAATATCGATGATTTAAAAAAACAAATCAATCATTTTATAATAATATCGACAATTTTAAAAATTTCGACGATACGTCTACATATCTATATCATATTAATAAAACATATTGATTACATGAACAACAAAGGTTATACAAAAATATCGATTATTTAAAAAACAAAATCTAAAAAATTCTTAAATGCGTCAATGCAGGTTTTTATAAAATTATCAATGTTATTTATTGCATATCTGACAATTCTACAAATAACGCAAATGTTTAAAAAACAAATCGACGATTTTACCAAAAATATCGATGAAATATATAAAAATTTTGATATCAACGATATTTATAAACATTATAATGATATTTATTATCTTTTGATTATATTTATGCATATATCGGCTATATTCACATATATATCGATTATATTTAAAAATATATCGATTAAATTTCTATATAAAGATTATATTTACAAATATATCAATTATAGATAGCCAAATTATCGATGATATTAAAAAAATATCGATCATCTTTTAAAATATCACGATAGTTCTAAGAAAATATTGATGATATTTATGAAAATATCGATTTATAAAAAGTACCGTAGGTATTTTTTTTATATTTTAAATATATATAAAATATCAATATCGATATTCATAAAAAATCCGTAATGAACATAAAACTATCGATTTATACAAATATAGATGAAATTACTTAAATATCGGTGATTTTAACAAAAAAATTGTTATACTAAAAATGTGTATATTTTCAAAAATATTTTATAAAAAGAGCGATAAGCTTTGTAGAAATATCGATATTTTTGAAAATTTATATGACATAAATAAAAATATCGATGATATATACAAAATATCGATGATATTTAAAAAATTTATAAATTTCGATATATAAAGATAGAAATATCGATCATATTTGTAAAAATTTCGTCTAAATATATCGACGATTTAAAAATCAAAAATTTTTTGAGTTATAAATTGTGGCATTTTAATTTGTTAAAATTAGTTTGTTCATGTATATAAATACGTATGTATATATTTTTATAAAAATATCGATGCTAATATCGATAATTTTTTAAAAATATCTATGCTAATTATAAAAATATTGATGCTATTTAAAACTAAATTGATGAAATTTATAAAAATATCGTTGATATTTATAAAAATATCGATGATATTCATAAAAATATCGATGCTATTTTTATAGATGATAAAAATAAAAAATTGATGACGTTTATAAAAATTTCGATATTGATAGAACATCAATGATATTTGTACATCTATATGTACACGTGTGTATAAAAAATCGATTAAATTTATAAAAATATCGATGATATTTAGAAAAGTATTGATGATATTTAAAAAATATCGATATTTTTTATAATTGATTTGTTGATTTTATTTTATTAATAAAAATACCTACCGATGATATTTATAAAAATATCGATAGCATTTATAAAAAATCTAGAATCTTTATAGTAATTTGGTGATATTTATAGAAATATCGATAATATTGTTTAAAATTTCCATGTAAATATCGATGATATTATTATATATATTGACGATTCAAAAAACAAAAAATGGTTTTAATAAAAATAAAATACACATATATGTATTAATATGTTTATAAAATATCGATACTAAATATATATCGATAGAAAATAATGATTTATTTGGTATCGATGCGATGATTTTTTAAAAAATATCGATGCAATTTGACAATAAATTGATGATATTTATAAAAATATCGATGATATTTATGAAAATATCGATGATATTTATAAAATATCGATGCAAGTTATGAACATATTGATGACATTTATAAAAATTTCGATATATATAAAAAATTCTATGCAAATACCGATGAAATTATTCAACATGTCGATGATGTTAATAATAATAATGATGGTTTTAATAAAAAATTATATATTTTATAAACATATTTATAGAAATATAGATAGAAAAATGAAGATTTATTGATTTTATACACAAATATATCAATAATATTTATTAAAATAGCGATAATATTTTCAAAAATATGGATGATAAAAAGTATCTATATTTTTAAAAATATCAATGATATTAATAAATATATCGATGATATTTATATAAATATGGATGAAATTTATAAATATATCGATGACATTTAGAAAAATATTGATGATATTTAAAAAATATCTATGATACTGATAAAAATATCTATATTTTTAATAAAAATACCTATCGATGACATTTATAAAAATATCGGTAACATTTATAAAAAATCTAGAATCTTTATACAAATTCGATGATATTTATAGAAATATCGGTAATATTGCTTAAAATTTCTATGTAAATATCGATAAAATTACTAAAGATATCGACGATTTTTCCAAAAATATGGTCACAATAAAAAAAAAATAAACATTTACTTATATATTTATAAAAATATCTATACTAAAAGTATATCGATATATAACAAATATATTATATTATATTTAAAATAGCGATGATAATTATAAAAATATCGAAATTTTTAAAAATATCGATGATATTTATAAAAATATCGATGACATTTATAAAATATCGACATAATTTACAGTAATATCGATGATATTTATAAAAATATCCATGATATTTTTAGAAGTGTCGATATTTTTATAAATATCGATAATATTTATAAAAATTTCTATGCAAATTACGATAAAATTATACAATGTGTCGAAGATAGTTATAAAAATCATGTTGGTATTTATAAAAACATCGATATTTTTTTAAATATCGATGAAAGTTACAAACAATATACAGATTTTTTTTTAGTTTATAAACATATTGCGCATGATTTTAGCAAAAGTATCGATGAAATTTATAGTCGTGTTATTTAGTCATGTAGAATTCACAAATTTTTATGAGCGATTTTTGAAACATTGATGAATTTCATCTTCTTTATCGTAAGAGAGCGACCGTTTTTTTGCACCATTGTAGTTTAGGTGTTGGCCCTAAAGTAGAATTAATTTCCTTTAACTATCTTTACCCTTTTTCAGATATTTAACACAGTGCAACACCAAAAAAAATAACCATATACGGACACCACTACGTGATAAAAGACTAAAAAAAAAAGACCCGTGTCTCCCAATTTTTCCCAAAGTCATGCACTTTTTGTTTTATGGGCCCCCAAAGATTTGGGGCCTCGGTATCATTTTCGTAAAAATGTGATCATTTTCTCAGGCTCATATCTTGTAAACCGTTCAGAATTTTGATTTACTCTCAGAGGCAAAGTTGTAGCTCTTGTCATAAGGAACAAAAATTGTCAACATATAAACTCCAAAAACTTCACCTTCCAGGTCAAAATCGCAAAAAATTTAAAAAATTTCGATTTTTTTTTACCCTTTTTCCCGTGTTTCACGGGTTGATTGTAGTTGATTGTTTCAATTCAAGGAAACAATCAACTACAAAAATGTACCTAAGATCTCAATAAAAAAATTTCTAAAACATATAAACTTCCTAGAGATGATTCTTAACACCGTTTTTTAATTTCATTTGTTTTTTATTTACTTCAACATTGAGTTACTATGCTATCTATTACAAAAATATTAAAAAAAAATATTCGTATTATAATAATTATGTTAAAATGTTATAATTATGTTTATAATGTTGATGGCCCTGGACTTGCAAATCGCGCTCTCTTAAGTTGTGGATCCAAATCTTCATAAGTAACTCGACTTGCTGTACTCATTGCTGTAAATTCTGTAGTACGATCTGGAGTTGGCGGCCTTGGTGATACAAAATTTTCAGGTGCAAGCACTGGTAGTGTGGCTGTTGCAGTTGCTTTATAAATTTTGTTCTTCTCAGCATGTCGATTTAGACGTATTTTATAATTTACGCATGCATATCAACTGGTTGCATCATGATCACCTGGACGATTAATCCAGTTTACCGGCTTACAATACTTCATAGTACCTCTGCCTCCACTCAACCATGCCATGAGATTGTTATAACATTGGCGACACACTGTATTAGGTGTGTAATTTTCACCGGTCAAGTCCATTTCGTCGAAAAACAATGTATATGCTCTTTTGAATTCAGTAGTTAAAAGATTCTTTTCCTTTTGAAATCTTGTAGATGTTATTTTTCTGGTTTGATGACCGCAAACGTAGCAAAATAAATCCTTTTTTTCACACTGCATATTGAAATTGTCAGTTGCCAAAGTTGTGTGCGAATTATGCAGTAGCATTGTCACTTTATAACTTTCACCGCTGAGCTCTCGTTGACGTCGCGCTGTGCAATGCCTCGATGTGAGCGTCGTGTCGCATTTATATGCTCACAATTTCATCTTTATGATAATGTGTTTCCAGGTATTTTTATATTTTGGCTTGTGTTTATGTGAATTCATTCATGTCAATTCAAATTAAAAAACGGTGTTAAGAATCATCTCTAGGAAGTTTATATGTTTTAGAAATTTGTTTATTGAGATCTTAGGTACATTTTTGTAGTTGATTGTTTCCTTGAATTTTGAACGGTTTGCTACCTATGGACCTGAACACGGGAAAAAAGGTAAAAAAAATCGAAATTTTTTAAGTTTTTTGCGATTTTGACCTGGAAGGTGAAGTTTTTTGGATTTTATATGTTGGCAATTTTTGTTCCTTATGACAAGAGCTACAACTTTGCCTCTGAGAGTAATTCGAAATTCTGAACGGTTTACAAGATATGAGCCTGAGAAAATGATCACATTTTTACGAAAATGATACCGAGGCCCCAATTCTTTGGGGGCCCATAAAACAAAAAGTGCATGACTTTGGGGAAAATTGGGAGACACGGGTCTTTTTTTTTTTAGTCTTTTATCACGTAGTGGTGTCCGTATATGGTTATTTTGCCGTGACTTAAAAAATTACACACAGTGTAATTAAAGATTTTTTATTGAGTATTCTTTGTTTTTACCAGTTAATAAAACATTTCCACAGCGCCAGCAAACGGCGCAACGGAGTTAAAGCAACAAATGCAAAGTTGCACGCAACATGTTTGAAGTTGTGTCCTGCCAGCTGTGGTGAGTTTAGAACGTATTTGCAGCATGTCATACAATAAGCAAACATTTGGTGAGCTCGAACATATTCTGTGGCTGCCTTTTGTGCTGCTGCTTCGAATTGAACTAGCTTACGACTTGTTGTTGTGCTCGCAGTCATCCAAGTCGCGCTCTACGTTCGTTTGTTTCGTTCTTAAATGTACTTCGCACAGCGCCGTCGTTCGTTTACGTCGTCGTCAACAACAACAACAGCAACAAAAAACAACGCAACGCCGTACCACCGCAGCGCAACGAGCAAAGAATCGTATCGTATGGAAACGAAATGAAATGAAACCAATGCCGAGCAGCGCCGCTCTTTGCTCTTTTCTCGTCGTTTCATCGCGTATGGCTGTGTGTGAAGAAGTGAAGAAATAAAATAATTTTTAGCAAGTTTCTTCGTCGGCCGTGCGTTTTGTAATTCGGGTGAAAAATTGCAAGTTTTTTGTGTAAATTCTGCAAATTTATTACATCAAGGTAAAAATTCGTATAATTAAAGTGCGCGTGAATTATTCAAAATTAAAAGCAGCTCGCTAACTTCAGGCGTTTTCGAGTTATGCGACGTAGAAAGTTTTTTTCTCAATGTCCCCCCAACTGATTGGGTTTTAATCTGTGTTGAAAAAAAATGAAAAATGCTGCTGCTACACTGCGGCACTGGCTGGCTACAGCTTAATTTTTTTTTCCCAAATTAAAACTAAAGTGAAATATGTGGAAAAAGTGTGTTAATATATTGTTGTTTTTGTTTTTATGAAATTTTTCAAACAAGTTGCAAATATTAAAAAAAGGCAAGAATAAAAAAAAAAATGGTCTGACGTGCTTGCTTGAGCGAGCTGTCGCTGTCGTCGTCGTGGCAGTCATTCCTCGTTCGCCTGCGAAAAGTTTTTTAAAAATGTCTATTGCTTGCAGTAAAAGTGCAAATTAAACAAAAAAGCAAAGAAAATTAAAAAAAGGCAATAAAAAAAGAATACATACTTTAAAACATAGCTGCCAAGTATATAAAAAGCAAATTATAGCCATAGCGCAATGAAAATAAAAGCAAAAACAAAAGAAGCACGACACACCCTGTTTTTGCATAAGCCTTAAATCAGCATAAATTGCTATTTGTTTTTTGGTTGTAAATTAAGGCTTTTTAAAAAACGTTGGCTGACCTGACCTCGCCTAGTTTTTCGTGAGTCTTCTGTTATTTTTGCATAAATCTATTTTTACTCCAACTTCCTGCTCAAGTTCCTCGCCGAAATTATTACCAACATCGCATAACGTTGCTGCCACCCATTTTTTCACTATAACAAAATTTTTCGTGCTGCGGCGGCTCCTTTTAATACAAACGTACGTACGCCCGCCCCATTCTAGCTGTTGAGAGTATGACTTCTCGACATCACCACCCTTGTTTTGCCCATGTCTGCTCCTGATTTTGGAGCAATTTTTTTTTTTTTGTTTTATTTTCGTGGCTGCCCGTTTTCGTGTCGTCGTCGTCGTCGTTGTCTACGCATACAAAGGCAATAAAATCGATTAATTTTGCAAAAATTCGTTTAAAGCAGCTTTCGTAAGTTGTAAAAAATCAATAATTTACGGGCTAGTGACGCGTTTTTTTTTTGTATTATTATATCTATTCCTATACTTTATTGGCAGTAACGAACGGTATTTTCTTATGATTAATCTAAGTTGCTGGCAGAGCTATTTTAATGGATTTTGCAAAAAAACTAAATAGGTGAGTTCGAAGCAGTTTTTTTTTTTAGTACTAGAACTTATTTTTTATTCAAGCATATTGACGATTAATCGATAAGTTTAGAAATAAGTTGTGCTGCTACTAATGGCATTCATAAAATTGGGGTGCGGCAAAGGCTTTGTCAAAAAACAAACAATTTACTTGAAAAATTCTTCGATACTGCGAATAATCGATTTAGTTTATTTACGGAGTTTGTAATGAATAGTTATCGGAGAATAAAGCTTTAACAAATTTTGATTTGAAAATGTTATAAAGAGTTATATTAACGAAGTATTAACACTGAATTTAACTTTCTTTAAATTGAAAGCCTAAATTTTCTTAAAATCGATTGTTAATCGCACAAATGTAATAAATACTCTTTTGACGCAAATTAGTTTTTTGTTTATTCCAAGAAAATTGTAATTTAATGTAAGTAAAATCGATGATGGTCAAACTCAAGTTTAAACTTAAAATTCATGTTTTGTACAGGGATGCCGAGACATTTAAAAATAAAATTTACTTTCCGAAACATTTTATATTTTTTTCTTTTATAGCTTTTATAGTGAGCCTAAACAGAGAAATATTTATCTAAGGGATTTAGCGCTAGTAGAAATTCATCGATTTGGAATTTTTTCAAGCGATTTAAGATGCATCATAATTTTTGTTACAAGAATATATACCTATCATTTTCGATTATTTCATGTCCGTCCGTCTTATTATTTAAAAATGTTGTTATAGCGCTGAAATGCTTTTTTAGATGCTTTTCGTTAAGCGATATTATAGAAATTTATCGATTTGGAATTGTTTTCAATCAATTTCAGATGCTTAGTAATGTTTTTTTATTCCAATAGATTATTATCCATTATTTAATGGTCAAGTTATCTCCAAAAATGTCGATATAGCGATCAAATGCTATTTTGTATGCTTTTTTCAGCGAATTTCATTAAAACGGTATAAAAGTTATGCATCGACAAATTTATCGAACACACTAAACGGTTATAGAAATTCAGCGATTTGCAATTTTTTCAAGCAATTTCAGCTGCTTCATTATTGTTGTTTCATTTCTTTAGACTAACTATTATCGATTATTTTGTGTTCAATTTATCTTTAAAAATGTCGATATAGCGATGAAATGCTGTTTTAGGCGCTTTCGATACAGCAATATTATAGAAATTTATCGATTTAGAATTGTTTTCAATAAATTTCAGATGCTTCGTAATTTTTATTTCAGTTCTTTAAATTATTAACGATTATTTAATGGTCGATTTATGTTTAAAAATGTCTATATAGCGATGAAATGCTATATTGTACGTTTTTTAACTTATTTCACTTAGCGATATTGAAATTGTGCATCGATGTATTAATTGAACGCATTTATTGGTTATATAAATTCATTGATTTGTTATTTTTTCAAGCAATTTCATTTGCTTCGTCATATTTTTATCAATTACGAATTACGTTAATAATTTTTTTATCGATGAAATGTGTTTAACAGTAATCGATTTATTTGATTTCTTTGAATTTATAGGCTACACGAATTTCAAAATAATTTTCAATGATGTTTACTGCGTTTCCAAAATATTTTCGGCATTTCAATAGTTATTTCCTGAATTTCAAATCGAATTTCTGCATTTCAATAGCTATTTTCTGAATTTCAAATGGAAATTTTGAGTTTAAATTGTGATTTTCTGAATTTCAATTAATGTTTTATGTACTTAAATTTATGTTTTCTGAATTCCAAATGGACTTGGACTGAATTTTAAATGGAATTTTTGTGTTTAAATTGAAGTTTTCTGAATTTCAATAATTTTTTTCTGAATCTCAATAGATTTTTCAACAATTGATTGACAAAATGGCTTCAAAGCAGTTTTTTTTAACTAATTTTAAGCTTATTATAAACTTTAAAAAGTGCACCTTTATTAATCAGTTATTGATACTATAAATTTTTGAATGTTTCATTTTGTAATAGAGTGTTAAAAAATGTGACTTTCATTAAAGAACTTATTTAAAAAAGTCGCATATTATTTAAAACATCAAAAATGTGTAATGAAATAGTTTCTTTTTAAAAGTGGAGTTTGTGTGTTTTGATATGTCGATTATTAATAAATTTATCGATAGCAAAGAAGCTGTAGGTAATTTTTACTAAATTGTAAGGCAACCCTTATATCTTGACAACAAATTTGGCAGCACTGTGCATAGAGAACGTCATAATCATCATTTAAACCCGCATTTTGTCCATTTATTATAAAAAAATTAATACACGATCAAATTTCGATAACCATGTTTTTTCTAGCTTTACCAAAAAGTAAACAAATAAACGTCGAAAACCTACCAAGTTTGCACATTAGTTAATAATGTTAACTACATAATTTAATATTGAATGATTTTATTCCCACATTTTTGGTACAGCCCGAATCATGCAGAATACAATTCCTAAGATGTCAAATATTGTGTGGAAATGTTAAAGTGATGCAAAAATCAAGTGAAAACAAAATGATTTTGTTTGCAAAAAAGTATTCACATAGTGTGATGAAAAATTTTAAAAATTGCTACGCCCTGATTCTCCCACACGATTCTTCCATTGAGGCCAAATGTCACGTAGGCTATAAAAATTAGGAATAACATTTAATATTAATAAAGAAAATAAATACAAAAAAATTAATAAATAAAATTAATTATAGATAAAATCAATAATAAATTAAAGTAATGATAATCCTGTGATTTGCCACTTGATTAAAAGTTAAAAAAAGGCTGATGGAAAAAAAAAAATTTAAGATGAAAAGAATCGACTTCACAACAAAATGAACTACAAATTAAAGTGCTTTAAAGAATTAATGAGTGAATTTTTCAATTAAGTTGATTTGTCAGAATGAAAAATTATTTAGGCGTTTGTGACAAACTAAATGATCAGTTACACAAAAAAAAAATTCAAAGACCTAAAAATAAAAAAAAAAAATAAAAATAAATAAAAAAAATGAAAAAAAAATGTAAAAAATAACAAATACAAAAAGTAAACAAAAGTAATAAAAAATATAGTAAATAAAAAAATAAAATAAATAAAAATAAATTTAAAATTAATAAAAAAAATAAATAAATCAAAAAGTACGAATAATTAAAAAAAAATAAAAAAAAATAAAAAAAAAATAAAAAAAAATAAAAAAAAATAAAAAAAAAATAAAAAAAAAAATAAAAAAAATAAAAAAATAAAAATAAATAAAAAAAATGAAAAAAAAATTTAAAAAATAACAAATACAAAAAGTAAACAAAAGTAGTTAAAAATATAGTAAATAAAAAAATAAAATAAATAAAAATAAATTTAAAATTAATAAAAAAAATAAATAAATCAAAAAGTACGAATAATTAAAAAAAAATAAAAAAAAATAAAAAAAAAATAAAAAAAAATAAAAAAAAAATAAAAAAAAATAAAAAAAAATAAAAAAAATAAAAAAAAATAAAAAAAATACAAAAAAAATAAAAAAAATAAAAAAAAAATAAAAAAAATAAAAAAAAATAAAAAAAAATAAAAAATAAAAAAAAATAAAAAAAATAAAAAAAATAAAAAGAAGTAAAAAAATAAAAGTAAATAAGAAAGAAATAAAAATAATGTAATAAAAAACAGACAAATAAGATAAACAACCAAATGAAATAAATAAAAAATTATAATGAAATAAATAAAAAACCAAAATAAAATACTTAAAAACATAAAAAAAATAAAAAAACAAAATAAAATGCTGAAAAAAATTAAAAAAATAAACAAAATAAAATAATTAAAAACACAATAAATTAAATAAAAAAGTAACTAAATAAAAAATACAATAAATTAAATAAAAAAGTAACTAAATAAAAAATACAATAAATTAATTATATAAAAGAAAAATAATTAAAAAATAAAATATAAAACAAAAGAAATTAAATAAACGAAAAATAAATACAAAATTAATTAAATAAAAATACAAAAAATAAAAAATAAAATAAGTAACTTAAATTTTAAAAAATTAATTAAATAAAAAATAAAATAATTAAAAAAACAAAAGAAAAATAACAGGTTTAAAAATAATAAAAAATTAAATTCAATATAAAAATAAAAACGTCTAAAAATCGTCTTTATCGTGTTAATTTTGGGAAAATGTTTGGGAATGAAGAAATTATTCGCAAGATGGGTACCGCGTTTACTCACTCTCGACCATAAACGCGATCGTGTGACTGATTCAAAGGAGTATTTGGCAATGCTGAACAAAGAAAAGAAGGATTTTTCCGCCGTTACAACCGTGAACAAAACATGGATGCACCACTACACTAACAGAGACAAAGGAACAGTCAAAACAGTGGACTTCACCAACCTAACGCGCTGCGAAGAAGGCGAAGACGGTGCTATCGGTCGGAAATGTTATGGCAACAGTATTTTGGGATAAACGCGGTATAATCTACATCGATGACCTTCCACCGGAAAGAACGATCAATACACCGTTTCAACGACGCTTTGAGAGGGAAGGTTTCTCAATTGGCGAGGAATTAGGTGTTCCTCCATCAAAGCAATATGCGCGCTAACACATGCCCAGCTCCCATGGCAAAATTCCATGAATTGGAGTACGAATAGCTTCTCCATCCAGCATATTCTTCAGATTTGGTCCCCAGCGACTATTTTCTGTTTCCAAACCTGAAGAAATGGCTCGGCGGAAAAAGATTCACTACCAGAAAGGAGAACATGGGATCGAGCTAAAAAGAGACTAAAATGAGAAATAAAATTTTGCCGTAAAAATAATATTCACGGAATTATCACACGGCCCTTGTACATACAAAAAAAGGCGCTCCACCACAAAGAATTCGCATAAGTTGTATTTTTAGTCATCTCAGGTGTGCATTCAACAATGTATCAATTTCAGCTATCCTTAATGATGTACCACCAGCAATCTACCTTTGTGGATAGACAACCTAATAAATTGAAGAAAGGTCCAAGCCGAGTGATGCGGTACAACCATGGTAAGGCCGTGCGAATAGTAAACACCGATGCATACAGGCAAGCAGGCAAAATCTATGTGAACAAGCGAGATAGAAAGCTATTTGTATCTATAAGAGACGTGAGTAGGGGATCACCCCAAGTAAGGCTTTCTTTACTAGAAACTAATATGGAATATAGTCGCCAACGAACTACTCAAAAACTTTGAAGGTAAAGCTCCAAAGATAACAGCTTATGCGGAAGATATAACGCAATATCATAGTTGAAAAATGTTTTTCGACAATGTGCTTCATAGGGGAGAATAGACTTAAAGAGGAACTTGGAGGGGCGAACTCAGTTGGTCTAAGTATTAACGCAGAGAAACCGTTTCTGGCCTGAGCTACGAATAAATACAAGAAACCACCAAGAATATACTACACTTGACTCATTCTGAAAACTCATACGAAATATCTGGCATTCGGCCTGGATACCAAACTGAGACTCAATGTGGATGAACGGTTGAGCAGGTATGCTACCAATGCGTTATACGTATCCAAGAATATGCTATCTGTACATGGAGCCTTTAACCCTCTCTAACATATGTTCAATTCTACTATACGGTGTTAACGAGTGGTGAATAAATCCTATCTGCAACATACTCCCAATTGTTGGACTTGGATTTCTACAAAATGAGAGCGGAGATGTGAAATCGGCAGTGTCACTTTTCATTCTAATTAACAATAGCCAAGCGGCGATCAAATCCATGTTCTCCGACATTTTCAAGTTCAAAATGGACTTCGTATGTCCTGGCATGCGACTGTAGAAACAGCCAGCCACTGGTGGGTATCCTCACGGGCTAGAGTGCGCATCTACTGAGCTCCAAGCTACCGGGGCAGTTGGAAATGAGATGGCAGACGTCCTAATAAAAGAGATTGCCGGGTTGCAATCAGAGTTCGTAGACCACGTACCCAACCCGCCAAAGGAATTGTATAAAAACCTCGAAACTAGAGCCAACCAAGCAGTGAGTAGTTAAGATTTTTAAAATTTCGTTTAAAAGATCGTTAAAATTTTAAGAAGAAAGTGTGGAATATTACGTGAAAAATGAACTTCGTATGTCTTGACATGCGACTGCAGAGACAGCCGCACTCTGGTGGTTACCACGCGAAAAATTTGGGTTTTACTACGGATGACAACTGTAGAAAGCGCAATGAACCAGGCATTCAAGAAACCCTGGAATATTTACTTTACATATGCCCCGACTTACTTAGAACTAGACTTAAAAGGTTCACCGACGTTTTAGTCATGAACAGATGTAGTCAAAATTTCTCTAGAATCTCTTCAAAGATTTGCAAATTTCACGCAAATCCTTGAAGATTTTCACTAATTCTTAGAGAATTACAACAAACGTCACCACTAAAGGCCATAAGGCTAGACCACCAGACCAACCTCACCAGAATTTATATAAAAATAAGTGCGAAATGGCTTCACTATCCCGAGAGCAATATTTTGACAGAATCAGCCAAAAGTGGCTAGTTGGTGATATCTGAGAAGTTTCACGGAAAGAATTGAAGTCAAGAAATAATACAAATATTCTACGTAAGAATTCCTTAACCGGGAAAATGGGTAGAATAATTTCATTATGCTAATCAATAAAAGAGCATGTTTGACGAAAAAAAAACCGTGAAGAGGTACTTCTTCTTATAACAATATAACATTCAAGCAAACATGATCTTGGTGAATTTGTACATGATCTCCATGAAATCTGTTCCAGTAACCAATTACATGTGTCACATGAACTGTTCATGCAATCAATGTACAAAACACACAAAATAATAAACACGAGAACACCAACATTTCACAAGCCAGTGTACAAAGTTCATAAAGTGTTTGTCCAAGAAGCAACAAAAAACCTCGCGAATGCCATGAAAAAATGTCGCGAGGGAAGCATGAATCATACAAAATTTTTGTGAATAAAGTTCATGTACAAAAAAGAGGCGAACAAGAGAAGGTTGAAATGAAATAAGTTTATGCAAAAATGCATGAATCTCATGTACATATTAAATGAACGAAATACATATAATCCATGAACAAATACAAGGACGGCGAGAATAGTTCATAAGTTAAGACTTAAAAATAAATTAAACTCGTGTGAAATGAAATGGAATAGTGAGCGGACTGAGATAATTTTTCACTTAAATGAGACGGCAGTGCTTTATATACACTCAGCTCATGAACAGAAACACAAAACCAGTTTTAGACACTCTTTACAACAGTTTCGATTTTTGATGTTTATTGTAAATTGTCGAATTTTGTTTGCAGTTGTTGGTAATTATTTATATTATAAATAAAATATTATAAATAAATAAAATATCATAAATAAATAAAATAAAGCAGCTTTTACAGCGTTTAACTTATTGCTGCTTAAAAAAGTTTGCCCTGTTAAAACCCTGTTAAAATTTGTGCTCAGCTTATGTTAAGCTGTCAGCAAAAATGCAACATTGCCAAATTTCATGTTGCGATTCTTTGCTGCTGCTATTCGACTGATATGAAAGTAGTCAGCAAGCTTCGAACACACAACAAAGTAGCATAAAAAACGCCGCATGCACAGCAATCCCGTTTATTATAATAACGCATTTCTTTTAACGCTAACTTTTTTTTATAGCTTAAATACATTTTTTTTAACAAGTCATGTAATTTTTTTCTGCTGTAAGCTGTTTTTTTTTTAATTGTTTGTTTTTTTTTTTTTTTTTTTTTTTTTGGTTTGCGGTTATTTTTCGTTTTTGTTTCTGGGGTTTTTTTTGTGTTTTTTGCAACGCAAACATCCGCCGCTGCGGCATCATTAAAAATATATTTTTAGCATTTTGCGCTCTACGCCGTTTTTATTTTCTTCGTGTTTTTATTTTCTTTTTAATATTTTGTCTGCATCTGCTGCTGATTTCATTGCAAATGCATTTAAAAGCAAGCAAACAGCGTTGAACAAGCAAGAAGAAAGTAAAGAAAAAAGCAGATAAAACCATAAAAAGAAGCAATAAAAGCAAAGGCGGCAGCAATATAAGCAAAAATTGAGGCTGTAAAATGTACTTTTTTGTTTTTTTGCTTTTTTATCTTTGACTCCTCTGTTGTTTTCTGCATTGCTATAGCTGTGCTGCTTGTTTGTCTTCTTTCTTTTGCTACTCCTTCTACTTCTTTGCAATTTTTATTATTTTTTCATTATTATTATTTTGGATTTTTTCTTTTGTTTTCAGGCAAAGATCTGTTAAGTTGCTTGTATATTTTTTGCATATTTAATAGTTTTTTCTTGCTTTTATGACTTTGCTTTGTTTTCTTGTGTTGCGGTCAGTCTGTTGCTTTTATCTCTCTTCTTTTTTGTATAACGCAACTTATTTAAAATTCTTTTTATGCATGCTTTTCGCCTGTCGATTTTCAAGTTGTGGACACAGACCTGCAGATTTTGCCTGTAATCAAGTTTTTTAAGCGCGCAACTGCTCACGCGCAAATAGATAAGAAAAATGTGGTTGTTGTAACAACAACAACAACTAGACAAAGTTTACTCACGTTGCACACCTTGACGCAGACGAAATACAGCGAGCGCATCGATTCATGCAACCGAGGGTCAATTCACAATTTCCGCTTTTTAAAAAAAAAAAATAGAAAAAAACAACAGACTTTGCAAACATTTTGCATAAAAGTCAACGTAAAGATTTGTATAGACTTGAAATTTGGCAACGTTGCCTCTTGCGCCGAAGGGCGGCTCTACGCTGACTGTTTAACAGAGAAGAGGCACAGAGAAGAGCTGCGATAGTATTTAATCAATAGTTTACATTATTTTTTTCAAATAGTTCTTATTCTTGACTGTTTTAAGGCAACATTGTCATTTTTAAAAAAGCACTTAAAAAAATTGGGCGCCAAATGTGTAGCAAAACTTGACGCACCAAAAATAACTGTTTTGTTTAAAATCGAAATTTCAAAAATTTAAATAACAATAAAAATAACGATATAAAAATAAACCACATCCATTTAAAACAAAGCAAAGCTAAGCCATAAATAAAACTAAATAAAAAAATATCGTTTCGTAGAATTTTGTTTGATTTTATATATTTTTTCTTATGATTTTTAAGTTGCTTAAATTAAAATTCTTCAAATTATAAAAAAAAAAAAACCGTGACTGTTACGAAAGATTAAAATTCAGCAGAACCGGTTAAGCAGCATTTTAATTCTTTTGTGTGTGTTTTTTTTTATTTTTAGTTTTATTTTTATTTTATGCAGAGATATTTTAAGGGATTAAAAAAGTGGAGTAGAGATTAACAAGTAAGCAGAGCCAACAGAGGCTGACGTTTAGAGTTCACAGAGTAGTGAAGAGTAGAGAATGTTAATTATAAATGTTACTGCTTTGTATATAAAACAAGTTTTTATTTTTTTTCAGTTATGCATATTTGAGCCGTCAATTTTTGTTTCGTTTCATTGAAACAGACAAAACTGGTTCAGTTTTTATTTTTAATTTTTTTCTTTAATAAAAGTGGTTACGAAAGTTGTAAGAATAAAGTTGAAAGAAACTGTCACTTACGGCAAGCAAGTTACAGAATGTTTTTTTCAAAAACAAGCCATAAAAAATGTCCGTTATATTATTTTGCTTATAAATTGACGGTATTCTGATAATTTTTCTGATATTAGATATTCCATATCTATTATTATTCGAGGTATTCTATAGCTATTCTTGCTGATACTTCAACTTATAAGAAATCTTGCCAGAAAACTTTAAGATTTACCGCATGCACACGTTTTTTGAGGTGTCTGGGGCTATCACTGGCTTACTTTTCATTATTTTTTTATAATAATTTACAAGAATATAATTTAATAATTTAAGTGGTGACCGTGGCATGCAGATTAAGTGTGGGCTTAGTATGCTCGGAGCCCGTTTCGATTCCCAGCCGCGGCGAAAAGTTTTTTCAATAAAAAATTGTTCTGATCGGTCTTCCCTCTGCAGACAATGGCAAATCTCAGAGAGTAAATAATACCATGTAAAGCTTCTTGAGAACATGAACTTTAGCCGTTCGCAATCGGCATAAAACATGTAGGTCCAGTTCTCGATCAATTGTGTGCAAACATTTAATAGCACACACAACACAGTTGTTCATAAAAAGCTCGGTCAAAGTCCTTTCAAGGGCTGAATGGCCAATTTATTTTTTTTTGTTTTTATTCTCACAATAATGCTTAATAGTTAATAAATTAATAAAAGCTATAAAAATATTAATAAATACAGTACTCTGAAAAAAAAACCACAAAAATATGCCTATTTTTTATACTAGATTTCGATAATGACCGAAATTTGACATTTTCACATACACTAAGAAAAAAACACATAAATTTCTTCGATAAAAATTTCTCCATTTTCGATAATAGCAACTGTCTTGTTTTTAAATAAAATTTTTTTTCTTTCAATTTGAATAAATTTTCACATTCTCGAAGAAATATTTCTTCACTTCTGGGAAATGGAAATATTTCAATGTCTCTAATAATGATAAGAATTATCCTCGTACAAAAAAATTCTAATATATTGAGAAAAATTTTTTGAAAATGAGAAATGTTTCCTTTATTTTGATAAAAAATTCTCTATGAGAAGTATTTTCTTCAATAAAAACAAATTTTCTCAAAAATAAAAGGTATTTTTCTCTTAAAACGATATATTTTTATATATTTCTCTTTTTCAGAGAAGCTTTTTAACATTTTTAGAGAATTTTTAGGGTCACATTTAGAGAAAAGCATTGTCTGGAGCAAAGTCTATACCATTTTTCTCTAAATATGTTGCCTTTTTTAATATATTCCGAGAAACCTTTTTCTGAATGTATATTCTATTTCTTTCAAAATTTTCTTCAAAAAAATTTGGCAAAAAGAATATTTTAAAAGTAGTCAGTGCACTTGAGATAAACGGTAGAAAATGGTTCTTAACTGTTTTCTCTACGCCTATTTATAGAAAGATCTTAAGCCCTTAAGTCCCCCTTAAGATCAGCTTGTTTAGAAACACAGATTTTTGCCCCTCTTCAATATTCCCGTAATTTTTATTAGAAATTGTATTTTTTTATGAGTTATTTAAGACCAAAAAACTGCAAAGTGAACTTTTAAAATGGGCGTGATAACAAAAATGATTACGTAAAATGACAGAAACTTAATAAAGTCCCTTTCTTTTTAAGTCCTAGTAAAGGGTTTAACATGGTTTAATTTAACTGGTCTCTAAATGAAAATTTTGAAATTGTATATTTTTAAGTGTATTTATTTTTAAAAAACAGCTCAAAACGTAACAGCACTAGAAAGGCATAAAAATACGCTTACTTTTTACAATGATTGATAGTTCTCTATACCTCCTTTACTTTCTCCAGGTATTTTTGAGTAAATGTGCAGAATAATATTTTTATTCGAATAGCATGTCATTAAAATAGTTAATTCTAAGGCAACGCAAAAATAAATTTTTCCCAATGGGGCTATTAGAAACAACATCAGAAATAAATGCCGACTCAGCTCTGTTAAACAACGCTGTTGCAGCCTCCGGAAAAAACAATAAATGTGAGCATAACAGTGAGAGGGACAGAGATTAACAGAGCTGTGCCATATTATTGCTGCTAACGCTTTTACTCATTTTCTCTCTCCTTGAACACACACTCATAGTCTGAACAGAATGAACTTGCTTGTTGTCGAACTTGACATGACATTATAGAGGACATGTCGGATATGTTAAAGGAAAAACGACGGTCGGTCGAGCTTGTTGAATGAAAAGAAAAATTTTTGATTTTTGATTCTTTTAATTCTTCTAAATTGATTACATGCACCTCAAAGTAGTTCCCCGCGGATGCAATACACTTGGGCCAACGGTTTTTTTCCAATTTTCAAAACATGCTAAAAAATGCTCTCCCGGTACAGCCTTCAATTGCTATTTCGTTTCGGTTTCTAACTCTTCTATCGATACAAAACGGTGTTCATGGATCGGTCTATTGAGTAGCGTATAGTTAGAAGTCACATGTGCTAAGTCAGGCGAATTCAGTGGTGGCGGAACGATATGGGTCAAATTTTTGGAGAAACTATCACGATTTTACTTTTCTTAGCCCAAATTGTCACAAATTGTCACTCAAAATTGTTTTCATCTGTTCCTTTTAATATTCCAACAAGGTCGGTAAGGTCTCGAACTGTCAATCGACGATTTTGGAGCATCAATTATTTGATTTTGTTGACGTGTTGCTTAACAGTTGATGTTGATATTTGAACTGGCCGTGCCTCGTCTTTAACGCTTTCTCGACCATCATTTAGTACTTCATACCACTCCTAAACTTTTGTTTTCGATAGAGCTTGCTCATCGAAGGCCTTCTACAATATTTCAACAACTGTGTTGTTTCAGACATTTATAAAAAACGAAAAATACACTTTTAGTTATTAACAAAAGAACGCGTATCTCAAACATTAAAGCATATTTTGACGTATAATTTGGCAAAGATGTCAGTGACAGTAGTGCCAATTTAAAAATAAAAACATTTGTCCCTGTTGAAATCCCAAAAAATATAAATTCAAATTTTCTGGTATTTTTTGCCCACAGGTCCAGAACCCGAATTGGCTAAGAGAAAGGGGAAGGGGATATGCTTGAACTTTACCGTAAATTTTTCAAATATTGAACTGAACAAACAGAGGTTCAGGATCCCTTTTACATTCCAATATGTGCGACGACTTCATTCCTACGCATATTTGAAGTACCCCTTTTACATTTGTCAAGAATTGAAAGCAGTTATTCGAGTTCAAAATAATTGACGGTATAGTTCAAGTGTACGCTTCCCCTTTTTTTTTGAACAATTTGCCCCCCGCAAATTGGCAACAAATTTAAGAAATTACTTTCAATTCTTGTAAAATTTAAAAGAGATCCTACAAATTGGAGAAATCACTTTCAATTCTTGACCTATGTAAAAGGGGTACTTCAAATATATGTAGAAATGAAGTCGTCGCACTTATTGGAATGTAAAATCGATCCTGATCCCCTGTTATATTGGTCAATATTTGGAAAATTTACGGTAAAGTTCAAGTATATGCTTCCCCTTTCTCTACGCCAATCAGCCAAGGTTCAGGAACCTTGCTACATTGGTCAATAATTGAAATAAACTTCTCTAGCTTGTTGGCAATTCGCAGTGAATTGGTGAAGAGAAAAGCAAAGCGTGCTTTCAATTCTTGATTTTTGCAAAAGTGGTCTCGGTTTGGTATGATGTTTACAGTATGATGCATATGGTATGAAGAATTTTGTATGATAGTTGAGGTATGATGGGTATGGTGTGATGGTTGGCATGACCCCTTTTACATTGGGAAAATTGGGATGAATTAAATTTTAACTGTACCGTCATATTTCTTAACTCGAAAAATTACCCCTTTTACATTGGTCAAGAATTGAAAGCAATTATATGTTTCGAAAAAAAATAGACGGTACAGTTCAAGTGTGTGCTTGCCTTTTCTCTTCACCTAGTTGCCAAAAGTTGCCTACGAACTAGAGAATTTGCTTTGAATTCTTGACCAATTCTTGATTTCATGACTTTTTCGGATTTCACTTCTGACGTTCGTGGCGGTTAAGCTCACTTTTTTTAATTTTGTGTCTAATATATTTGACAGTAGATGTCTTGACCTGTTAATTGACTCGCCATATATTAAGCATATATTTCTTTAGCTATAGTATCAAAATTTTAAATATAATGAGAAAATATCGATGAAAACTTATCAATTATATGAATAAGTTATTGAAATTAAAATGAATTGATGAATATTTCAACATTTTTTTAAAATTTTTCAAGATTCATGTCAGGATGTGAAAATCGAGGTATTTCCCGACAGGTGATTTTAGCTTAAATTGTTCTACATTTATGTAAATTATAATTTAATTGATAATTATCGATGGCATCTAAACATTCTTACGTTGGGTAAAGAAAAGGGAACTATGATATTTTCAGAATTTTCGATTTTTAAGAATAGATTGTAGACGTATTTGGTTCCTTACCAAATTAACGGCAATTTGTACTAATGAATAATTGTTTGACCAAGCAAGTTAACGCAAAAGTCACCTTTTTGAACCTGAAAAATGGGAACTGACAACTTGAAATATGTATTTACTCTCATAAAATACGCAAATTTTCGAAATATAACTATTTCTTTATGGCACATTACAGCACAACTCGAGCACATTACAGCACAATTTCCAAATTTTTGAAAAAAAATAATGTTAGAAATAAATAAAAAATTATTTAATGGTAAATGGCACAAAAAAAAACATTAAACCTTAGTAGCTTATCGCTCAACTCACAATTTTGAGTCCAAAAAAGTGAGCTGGTAACTATAAAAAAGTATTTATTCATATAAAATCCCCAAATTTGTGAAATATAACTATTTCTCTATGGCACATTGCAGCACAACTCGAGCACATTACAGCACAATCATTGATTTGTAGTAAAAAATCATACCAATCATAAGGTCGCATTAAATTTTTTTTCCAATATGGCGCATAATAGCACAAGTTGAGCACATTACAGCACAAGTCTCAGATTTGTGATGAAAATTATACCAAAAAAGTAGTAAGCTGAACTTTTCTAAGAAATATTTTGAGAAGTCAACAAATTATCGAAATGGTATAACACTTAAATCTAAAATAAAAATAACTTGCTTGAAAATTATCATAAAATAGCTGTCCAAACTAATGTAGGTGAGAGTCTCTCGATTTTTTTTTACGCCCAGTTTTCTGCTCTCTTCGTCTAGAGCACAATGCCAGCTATTCACATATATCGATATTTATGTAATTCACGTGTAAATCAACGTTGTCTGCACGATAAATAAATATGTTAAAATATTCCTCAATCAATGCTATACTTGAACTAAAAAAAACTTGCTTTTATTTAATTTTTGTTTATAAATGTGTTGATTATGCAAATCGATATTTTACTGCTGCTTTGGCTGAGTCAGTAACTGTGGCAGAAAAAAAAAATCGAAAAAAGAAATAAGCTAAATTCTGATATAATTTATCGCGTTGCCTTTAAAGAAAACGTGTTATCAGCACATAAATTCTGTTAAAAATGTGCAAAGGTGGGTTTTTTTTTTATTAATTTTATTGTTATTGTTATAAAATAATATTATATTCAAGATTATTGAACATTTATTTTGTGATGAAATTATTTCAAGTTATAATTAAAATGTTTACTTATTTTCTCTACATTCTGTCAATTTCAAAAATGATTGAACGTTACACAGTAAAATATTTCTGCTGCCTCCTAAGGTGCTGACATATACGTTCCGACATATGTCGTTGTGTTTCTTATGTGTCTTTTATGCTATGGGCAAGAATAAATGGCTTTTTTAACGAAAAGCATGAACTGTCATATTTTGATTGATGGATTGAAGTCATACATTATGAACAACAAGCACATGCTTCAATTATGCTGACATGATTTCGGACAGGGAAGAAAGAACAAACAAGCGACGTAACGTTACCGACGAGAGCCAAAACTCATGCTTCATATTTAACAAAGTAATCGATTTTTCTCGATTACTCAAATAATAAGATATTCGAAAAGCTGTTGGTAAGATAGAGCAAGTTTTTCCATACTTCTACAAAACATATAAAACATACAAGTTTTATGATTTTTGAAGCATGCTTTCTTTTCACGTTTGCCAAATGATGTGCTCGATGTGTGCTATCATCTGTCGCTTAGAAAAACATTTTAGTGCCATGATAAAAGATTTTTGTAAATATTATAAAAAACAGCAAAACTGTTGTAATGTTTGCCCAGCAAACAAAGCTTTAAGCTCTCTTAATTATGCTATTCCATCATATTTGTTTGTCGTCGCCAAAAAAGAGCTGATTTAAATCATGCTCTTAACTCAGCTATTGTGTCATTTTTGTCTGGCACTTACTAAGTAATCGATCTTGTAAGTAGACACAAGTGTAGTGAGCTTTAAAAAGCTGTGCCTGGCAAAAAAAGCTCATGTAAGCCCTCTTAACTAAGCTACTGCTTCATTTTAATCTGTCGTTTACTAAGTAATCGTTGTTGTAAGTTAGTAAAACATGTGCTAAGTTTTTTCAAATTTCTGGTTCCTTCTCCAAGGAACTGAGAGTAACATTTTTATAAAAACTCTCGTGAGCCGTTAGTTAAAAAAATTGTATAAAATCGTGTACATTTCAAATGCTTAAAACTATATATATGTACTTTGTGTACAGCCGGTTACCAGTTAACTTTCTGAATTTATCTGTCTGTCGGCTCGTCCATCAGTCACTTGCTGTCGCTTGTCGCTGATAATAGCTACTTTGGCCACTGATGCTGATGCTACATGTAATTTTATTGCAATTTTCAATATCCGGTCGGATGGTCGGTCGGATGGTGTGCTACAACAACAACCACATATATTGTTGCCTACAAGTCTGTCATCGGTCGGTCGCTTGTCGCCGCCGCTATTTACTGCATACAAATTTTTCGTCATGGCAGCCTCAGCCCTAGCTGCTCTCATCGCTTTCCTTCTGCTTTACTCGTTCTTCTCTCCATCTTTGCCCAACAATTGACATTCGCCATAAACATTGCTGACGAATTTTTGTTTTTCTTTTATTTTATTTTATTTTATCTCGTTTTTCATTTACGTATTATTTGCTTATTATTTCCACATCTTTTTATTTGTTTGTTTTCTTTTTTTGGCTGTTGCCACGTGTGCGTGCTGGATTTTGACATACTTGTGTAGTTTTCCTGAATGCGTCGCTGCCTGCTGCCTGCTCCATTCTACTTGTGGGCTGTCATTACATTTTATGTAATGCATTTCATTGGATTCTGTTTTGAATAACGTGATGCTTTGCGTTTACGTAGCCCCTGACGTTCTTATTACGTCTGCCTGCAAATTGTTACGCATTTAATATAAAACTCCGTGATAGAAAAGAGGCAACGTCAGCGAAGTAAACCGTTTTATTCTAGAGCGGAAATTTGTTCTTAGTGTTTTACAAGTTTTGTGTTATTTATCGATTGGCAATATGTCGATTAATTTAAATACCAAAGTTAATTTTTTGTTTTGACAAGTTTAATTTTGTCACTTTATATATTTTTTTATAAATATTTGTAGAATTATATTGATTTTATGACCTTTTGTGTATGTAAATGTAAATATATATATAAATGTATATCGATAACTCGTATTACCATAAAAAATTAAACGATTATAATGACTATAATAGGCTAACAATAACAATTTTTATTTATTGTTATCGAATTGTTTAATTTTATATCAAAATTTGACGAAGTTTCATAACAACTAGCTTATAAATTAATCTTTTTAATTATCATAACTCGCTCTTAACGAAGAAACTTTCGATATTGTATTAATCGCACTCGAACAAATTGATTGATTCCCAAATATAAATTAAAAATTTTGATTTTTAAGAGTGTGAGAGCGTTTAAAAAAAGTAAAGCGTTTTTTGTTTTCGACTTTCTTTTGGCACTGAAACCAAATATTTCCTTTTTTTACCGAAATATTGAAATTTTCTTAGAAATATATGAATTTTCCCAAAAATCTTTCCTTCAATACAGTTTTAAGATATTTAAAATCCGCTTGACTAACCATTTTTACCATAAAAATTAAAATATAGCAAATTTCGGCGGTCACATTTAGATATGGGCTGTGTTCGTATGGCTAAGATGAGGCGGAAAAGCTGTCACAAAACTATGTTGACTTTAAATATCAAATAATTCTCCAATAATTTAAAAAATTATGAGCCTGTTCTGGTGCTTGACAATTGTCAATTTATTGATAAGCGTTGAAAATTTCGCATTATGAAATCAATTTGAGCTCATTATTTGACAAATATTGTCAAAATTAAAAAAGTTATTGTTAAAAAAAAAAATTAAATAATATATTAGAATAAAGCACCTATCTTTCTCCGATAAAAAGTTTCGATTTTCAGATAAAAGATGCTATTTCTCTATTTTCGATAATAGCAATTTTCTCTTTTTCAAATGAAATTTTCTTCAGTTAGAATAAATTTTCACATTTTCCAAGAAATATTTCTTCACTTGTGGGAAATGGATATTTTTAAAAATTTTATTGAAAATGAAAAATTGTTCCTAAATTTTTAAACAAATCTTATATATTTAGGGAATTTTTAGATTATCATTTAGAGAAAAGCATTCTCAGCAGCAAATTCTATACCATTTTTCTCTAAATATGCTGCCTTTTGTGAGAGTAAGAAAACAAATTTCTCTGAAACTTTACCATCTATACCAGAAGACATTACTCGGACATAAATTTGAAACTTTTGTCAAGAAGGGAACATTTTTTACTCTCGATTGCACTCTATTTTGACATTTTTTGAGTATATTTATTATATATAGTATTTGCCACGAGCGCCAAATGTCACTTTAAATTTACTTTAAATGTATTTCTTATGGAAAAAAATTTTGGAGACCACGACGACATTGTTGCGCAACATCGAATGTCGTTGTAGTCGGCTTTAATTTAATTCTAATTTGACATGCGATAAAAGGAAATTTTTTCCATTGTTTACAATTTTTTGTGATTGTGATTGTTTTTGTGTTCCTTTGCTTATTTAATATATTTACAATATATTTACAATATATTTACAATATATTTACAACTTCAATATATATATTTTATCAATTAATTATAGTTAAATTCCAAAAAATCTTGCTGCTGAAGTTTGCTGCTGTCATGTGTGTTTATTATAATCAAGTCGCGCAACTTTTTTCTACAGCGACAGTGTTGAGACACATGCCGTACGTCGCTTGTTGTTTGCAATGTGTTCAAGCTATTAGGGTACTCTATAAGCGGTGCACTCGCTGACGTTTTTATTAATTGTTATGGCAGCCTTCTTTTGTGTTTTATTATCGGATTTGCCTATTCTTCATACGATTTGTCGAGCATCTGCGTTTGTCAGCAAACGTGGACATTCACCAAGCTTTGGTGCAGCAGAAACTTTTCGTCATTTTCTAATAGCCACAATAGGCTAAAGCTTGCAACTCTTTTTAATTTTTTATCGACTTCACGCATTGAAACACAAATTTTTGTCAAAACAACTACTTTTTACTCAACTTCGAATGCAAGTCCACTTTATTTAAGGGGGCAGATTCCTTTAGACAGGGTGAAATTAGTCATGTTTAATGAATTTTTTTCAAGTTGATAACATAATTGTATCATTTCTTTGCTTTTCTATCTTTTTAGTAGACCTTTGAACTGTAAACAAAATTAAATTTTTTTCTTTTTTTTTTCAGCTGCAGCTGTCAAAATTTATCCACTTATCTGAAACAAAAGAGATTTTTTTTTTCTTAGATTACTGATATGTTAAAGGGAAGCATAAACCTGTAAAATAATCAAAAAGTTCAAAAATTTATATCGGCTGTTTAATCCAAAGTACATTTTCGCCTGTTTTTCTCAACAGTTTTGATTCCAAAAATATTATTTATTCACACGATATCTTTTAACTTGTGGGAATGTACATCCTTCCGGTACTACTACAGAGAGAAACCTGTCGAAATTTTAGCCTGTTCGGT
The DNA here is from genome assembly GCA_958299015.1 of Tetanocera ferruginea. NCBI lineage: Eukaryota > Metazoa > Arthropoda > Insecta > Diptera > Sciomyzidae > Tetanocera > Tetanocera ferruginea. The sequence goes on along the minus strand of OY282643.1, from coordinate 129,925,255 downwards.
CAACTTTTTGAGTTACAGCACGAGCATTTTTTTGAAGAAATAGTTTCGAGATAATCGCGTTAAAAGTTTCGATACGTTATAACTATAAGTTTAAGTGACTTATGGTTCTATCTGCTATTCCGGGTCCATACAATAGACCTTCGGTCTCCTCAAAAAGCTGATTATCTTGAAGCTGCTGCTGTTTTCTTTTGCTTTTGTTTCGCTTCACGTAACTCATCGGTGTTTTCGGCGAAAACTTTGCAATAGGTGCCAATAATTATGCCTAGCTCTTTCATAAACTTCAGAATGCAGGTGTAGCCTTCATTTAACATACCAGCAGCAAAATTAGTTGAAAGTTCGACAGTTTTCAGCCAGGAATTGAGGTGCTTCGTATATATTCGCCTGACAATTGTCGCGTTGAAACCTTCGTTGGCATTCTGTATATGGCCCATCCAGATAAATAAATCAACTTTAGATAAATCAGTGTAAATTGACAGAAGATATTCCTTCTTTGCATCGCCAAGTAATGTAGTACAATCTTCAAATTCGGGCTCGATATTCGTGATGGAATATGGAAAATGATAGCGGTCGTGAAAAGAAAAATTAATGAAATGACATATTAGTTGCTATGCTTACAAACAAATCCATTTCAAATATTTTAATGATCAAATTATATTTAAATTATCGCAAATAGAAATAATTTTTATGCATAAACCTAAAAATATTAACTTAAAAGCTACAAAAATCAATTAAAAATCAAAGACGAAAAAAAACACATCAACTACAAAAGCAGCCAAATTAAATGATCAAGTTTTTCTGCTATTAAAAGTTCTGGTGTTTTTTTTCTACCTTATTTCTGTACAAATATCGACCGTCATCGTCGTTATGATTATTTATTTAATTCTATATTTTTTTTTTTTTTTGCTGCAGCTCCTCTTACATTTTTTTTTGTACTGCTTGCTGGTACAAACTTTGTTGTTGCCACAATTAATTTCTGCTCCCTGCGCGCTTACCGCACCAGCACAGCACAGCACAGCACAGCACATCGCTGCCTGCCTGCCATTCAATGCGATTCCCCAACGACTTGGTTCCACGCCGCTTCGTTTCGTTCCTTTTCAATTATTTGCACAGCGCAACAACAACAACAACAATAACAGCCAGGCAAACCATGTGGCCCGGCTATATTTGATTGTTGTTGTTGTAGTTGTTGCTGTTTTATTGCTGTTGTTGCCTTCGCTTGTTGGTATTAATAATTCAAACCCGAAACTTGGCAACGTTGCGCTGCTTAACGCGCTTTTAATGTTTGCTGCTGTTTGTGTGCAGAGCCAGCGGAAATTTGGCAACGCTGCTTGGTTGCTTGCTGTTAAATTTTCTTTAAATATCTGTGAATTTTATAAATTTACAGTAAAACGTGTCTTTAAAAGCAACAACATTTATTTTAACAAATTTTCATTTAAATTAAGTCTTTAAAAATGAACTTTTAAGATAGTTGTTTTATAGTTTTCTTTTTGTTATCGAATTTTATCTGCACTCGAGAATCTATTCTTTATATTTCATCCTTTTATTTCGAATTTAAGCAAGTTTTAATAATTTTTGTGTTTTATTTCAACATTTCTCCGCGTTATCATCTGTGCTTGTTTTGCTTTCTTTCTGGATTATAATTTTTTAAGCTTAAAAATCAACAACGATACAACAAAAACAATGCAATGCAGGCACTTGAAAGTTCTTATCAAAACTTTTCTCAAAACGTCCTCTGTTGTTGTTGTATATAACTGCGGAATTGTTAAGAATTATTTATTAGATTTGATTAGGAAATGCCTTGCAATTCCAAAAGTCATAGAAATAAGAGCACAAAAGCAACAAAAATTACACAAGTTAACCTATTATTAAATAAAAAAATAATATAAACGAGGCGTTAAGCCATGAGTAACCCATAAATATTTATGTGTAAAAAAAGAAACTGAACTAAAAATAAAAACTTAAGTTGTTTCAATGAAAGACGTTGATTAGAAAAAAAATAATGTGAATTGCGTTTTGTTAAAACCTGCTGCTGAGAACAAGAATGTGTTAAAAATGTCATCAGAGTTTAAAAGTTGATTTGTTTCTTTGCTTATGAGTAGATTTGGTATTATTGGAAAGTGAATTTTGTTATAATAAAAGTTGTATTTCGTGTAAAAATGTTAAAGTTGCCTAAAAAAATTTAAATTTCTATTGAAAAAGTCGAAATTGTGGTGTAAAAATATGAATTTGAAGTGCTAAATGCGGACAGTTATATATCGTGTAAAAATGGAAAAAGAAGAAAAGAAAAAAGTGAAATTTCAAGTGAAGAAGTATAATTTGTGGTGTAAAAAACGTTGAATTTGAAGTGCTAAGTGCGGAAAGTTGTATTTCGTGTAAAAAGTTGTGTTAAAAAAAGTTATATTTCAAGTGAAAAAGTCGAATTCGTGGTGTTAAAAAAGTTAAATTTGAAGTGCTTAGTGCGGAAAGTTGTATTTCGTGTAAAAAGTTCTGTAAAAAAATTGAACTATCAAGTGAAAAAGTCGAATTTGTGGTGTAAAAAAGTTGAATTTGAAATGCTAAATGTTAATATTCGGGAACAGAAAGTTACTGTTCAGTGTAAATTGTGATTCTTTAGAAGTTTCGTGAGTAAAACGTCGAATCTAAAACAGTTAAAAATGATTTCGTGTGTAAAAACAAACGAATGTGTGATTTCGGTCAAAAAAGTTTGATTTTTGAATGTGAGTTGATTTGAAATTTAATGTTGAAATTTTATTTTAAACGGAATTGGCTTTGTGGAAAGTTGCATTTTCATGTGTTAAAAGTGACACTTGATTTTTCAAAAGTAAAATTTATGACAAAAAATGGATTTTTATAGACAACAATTTTTATCTTGTCAATATTTGACCGCAGATTACTGACATGAACTTTGAAAAATACGCTCACGAACGATGAAAAATTCAATCTTCTCATGATAACTATCTTTTTTTGCGATTGTTTTGATAAATTCTTTAGAGAGTGTTAATATGCCATGATTTTATGAATACACATTTCTCATGAGCGCGCTTGCCAAAGCAATTATTCGTAGTTAGAGCGCGGAAGCAAACAAACACTGCATTTAGGCAGTCTCTCATGAGAACATGAACATGATTGCAATGTTTTCGTGAATGTTAAATTTCTTCAGTATTTATCATAATAAAATAGAAACGAAAAATGAGTTATCATGAGAAGAATGCATTTTTAATAGTTCAGGGGCGAATTTTGCCGTCTCTGGTAAAAACTTACTTGGATTTAAAGTGTCAAATGTTGAATTTAAAGTGTTAAATGCTGAATTTTAAGTGTCGAAATGCTGAATTTAAGATACAAATGTTAAATGTTTTGCATAGACTCCAAAATAAAATCCATAAAATAGTTTTGACCCAAATCATAGTTTGGTTTCATATTAAATAACATTCAATCTGTTTTAAAAAGGACAGCACAAGCCTAAAATGGTTTGGTATTCGTTGAATTTCAAGTCTGCTACTAAATGTTCGAAGTGTAAAAATTTTAATTTATTACTTTGACGAACAATTAACACTTTGTTGACAAATCAACAAATCCTCAAGAGATTGAATAAGAATTATTATAAAACTTATCAACAATTATGAATTAAAATTCTTTGTTCATTTCAAATTTAATTTTTTAACATGAAATTCAAACTATTTAACTTCAAACACCTGAAATGCAACTGCTTTATTTGTTATTTTGGCTTTTTATCAGTTTTTGAGTTTTAAAAAGTTAAATTTGATGTGTAAAACTGATGTGTTTACAAAAACAAATACAATTTTGAACACGAAATTCAAAACTTTTAAACTTATTTAACTTCAAACACCTGAAATGCACCTTTTTATTAGTTATTTTGGCTTTGTATCAGTTTTAGGTTTTAAAATGTGTAAAATAAATAAAATTCAACATTTGCACTTCTAATACAACTTTGAAAACACAAAATCCAACATTTTTATGAGGTTTTTATTCTTCCAGTTATTTTTTAATATTTTACTATGAAAAAGTTGCATTTGAAGTGTAAAACGTTCAATTTGAAATGTAAAATTTTGAATGTTTGCATCGAAAAGTCTTAATTTAAACGTATTTTCACTTCCAATTCAACTTTAAGAACTTCAAATTCAATTTCTTATACTTCAAATTCAACTTTTGACACTAAAAATTCAATTTTAAATACGCTCCATTGAGTTGTGAACTCTTAAAATGAAACTTTTTTAATTTTTTGAATTTTTATCAACTTGAAATGTTTAGGGCTTAAATTGATTTTACACATAAAAAAGTCAGAGTTTAAACGTAATTTTTCTCTAAATTCAACTTTTTGCTCATAAAATTTTACTTTTAAAACTAAAAATTTAATTTTAAATATACAAATTTCACTTTAAACAACTCAAATTGAACTTTAAAATAAGGTTTTTGACTTTTTATAATTGTTTTTTTTTTTTATAAAAAGTTGAATTTGAAGTTTTAAAGATTGAAATTGGTTTCAACAAGCATGCATTTGAAACTTCTACACTTCAAATTTTAAACTAAATTTCTTCATACCATATTCAACTTTAAACATTTCAAATTCAAGTTTATACTAATCAAATTGAAATTTTTACATTTCAAATTCAGTTTTTCAATTCAATTCAGAACTTAAAAGGTTGAACTCTTAGTTCTGTTTCCCGTGAATTAAATTCTTGTTGTTTTTTTTTTTGATAAAATTACATTTTGAAATCGCGTTTTATAAAAATAATTTTCTTAAAACCATGCTGGAATTATAAGGGAACTTATCTGTCAATACAAATACAAATTTTTTCAAGTTAAAGTAACTGAAACGATATTAAAAATTTTAAATAATAACAAAGTAGACTTGGTTGATGAGTTTTAAGCGTGCCAGCTGAATACAAAATTCTGGTAACTTTTCCTAGAAGTAGGAATAAACCTGATAAGACACATCCCAGATAGGAACTCAACTTTGGATTATCTTTTGTCAAGAAAACATTCAAACTTTTCGCAGTCTTATTTCCGTATATCTCTGGAAATATTTGTCCTATGGAAATTGTATAAAATCTTATAAACATAGTTTGATTGTTCAGTAGAAATGTTGGGGGTGGAAAAATAATAGAAGTTGAACATATGATCCCTTGAGGGGTCATTCCTGTGGAGTTGTGAACTATTTTTCGACCATTTTCTTAGTTTTTTGTAGGGGGAGCTTCAAAAGGTTTTTTTTTAATGGGTATTCCGGCACAGTTACAGCGATTTTTCAAAAAAGTAAATTTTTGAAGTGGGGTGGAAGGACCCAGAAGGTTAAATGATAAGGTTAGGTTTATGAAAAACATTGAAGGTTGAACAAATTATACGATTTGTTCATAAATTTGATACCTCAAGAGGCTAACTATGATCTGTTTTTTGACAGTGTTCTTAAGATTTAATTTTTTTGTAGGGGGACTACCAGAAGATTAATAAAAATTAATATGAGTTAATGATACATTTGACACATATAATGATCATCCCGACACAGTTTTAGCGGTTTTCAATAGGGGAAGGTATACTAAAAGATTTATAGGATGAACAAATATAGGATTTGATCCCTCTAGGGTTAACCCGGGATCCCTCTAGGCAGGTATGATCTATTTTGCGACTTTTTTCTTTAGATTACGATTTTTTGTAGGGTACTTCCAGAAGTTGAACAGAAAGGAGGTGGATTAGTTCTGGGGGATTTTGTAAGGTAGTCTCAGAAAGGAGACAGATTGAGTTTGGCTGTGTTTGCATAAAATGTTGAGGATGAAAAAAGAATACGATCTGGAAATACACTTGAATCCTTTAGAGGTCACCAAAATCTAACAATTTAAGCGCCAACTTGACATTGTAACAATAATTGTTATTGATTTTGGTAAAATCGTGTTTTATATAAATAATTTTCTTAAAAACCATGCCAGAATTATAAGTTCAACTTGACAAATCAATACAAATTTTTATATTGTAGCCTTCATAAATACATTTGCCATAGCTTAGCTCTTCTTTCATGCATATTCACGTCAATTATAATTACTTGATGCACTTAACTTTTGTTTTTTATTTTTATATTTTCTGCTACTAACTAACAATTTTCTTTTTACTGCACTTTGAACTCTGTGCAAGCACTTTAGTCATATGTCATCATTAAGGCCGTTGTCGCACTGTCTCACTCTTGCTGTTTTCGACAAACACAAAAGTGCCATTAAAATGTCAAACGACATTTTTTTGGTTTTTTTTTTTTGTCTTCTATTTTTATAGAATTCGTTTATTTGCTTATTTTTTTTGTGTGGTTTTTTTTTGTTTTCTTGGGAAAAGAAAAAATTAACCTAGAGTTCAACAACAACAACAACTACTACTTCGAAGCTGACATGTGACTTCATTGCGCCGTTAAGCGCTGTTATATATAAAGAGAATGTATGACAGACAGCAAAAGAGATGACGCACATACAAGCCGTATAGAGAGAAGAAAGGAATAGCAAGTGATAGCGCAATATAGTGCACAAGAGTGTGAGTCAAGTTTTGAAACAGTGAAAATCCATTCATTATAATCAACCTCAATCTGCGTCGAAAATCAATTCAATACACCTGAGATCATTCACATTATTTGCTGTCATTAGAAAGAGATGGCGCGAGTGAAATGTTACCGCTTAAAGCTGAGAAAAAGGTGAGGAGATAGAGAAGGATAGAGTGCATTAGCCGGTCTGTGTGAGTGAATGCTATGCGTCGATAACAGCAAGCAGCGAAAGATAAGCCTTCGTGCTTATCAATAAAAAATGTGCTCAACTAACCTCAAAAGCTCTACCCTCTCCTTTCACTACTCCCGCAACTCTTGTGCTTAATCTTTATTAGCTTTAAAAATAAATAGTGCATTGTTAACCCCACCAGCCCTGAGTGTTTTTTTTTTGTTACATAAACAATTATGAGATGTCTGAGCAAACAAGGCAACTTTGTATCAATCTATAGCTAAAAATAACGTTAAGATAATAATTTTTTTTATGCTAAAGTTAAATTTAGTTAATTTATAAAACAGTGTGATTCTAAAAAAAAGTTGGGCTTGTGGGGGTAAGGGTTAAGGCAACAGTTTTAAATATTATGAATACACATCAAGTATTCTCATCTATACATCTATTAAAGAAAAATCGTTGAAGTGTTCGTGTGAATGACCACGCTTCTTCTGTCACTATAGTTCTCGCTCTACTTGAGGGTCTGTCGTCCATTACTTCGCTGTCAATTTTAATTCATTTAAAAAAAAAGTTTTCTCTCAGCTTTTTATACTTACGTATGCCTCTATGCATATAACTTAAATTAATGGCCTCAATTATTCTTGCCTACCACCAAATGTCATACATTAGGCCATAATTTATTAACCTGCTTAAGGTGGCTATTTTTGGAATGCTTTTAATTATTAATTACATTGAATGAAAGCTTGCTTTGTTTTTGCATTTAATAAATAGGTTTGAACAATTCAAAACGACTGTGGTTAGATTTCGAATAATGTTAATTATGTGCTGGCCACTTTTTTTTCTTTGCTAAGGAAATTATAAGGAAATAGCTTTAAAGCCTTGAATCGGTGGAAATTATTTGTAAGACAAATTTAGATGAAACAAGTAAGGAAACTCTGAAGTTGGTCTAGCCCGACGTAACCTCCAATTATAATTAAATATATGTATATTTACAAATTGCAAGAAACAAATGCGCCTCCCGCATCGTAGGGAGGGCGGAGGAAAGGTGAGGGCATTAGGAGTTGAAAGACGCCCAAAAATGGCGGCTTTTTATTTGCCTTTTTGGAATTTTTTCGTATACTATTAAAAATTTTCACAAAACCATTGGCGAATTATAAGACAAGTGAACTATTGAATATAAATTGTTATTTACCGACCTTGCACTAGTCGCATGCATGAGAAACAGCAGGAATTTTTTACATTTAGCAGAATTTTTGAATTTTCTAACTTTTAGAAAATTTGTATCTTTTTATTTACACTATATATGGTAAAACCATTTGCAAATTATAAAGTCGGAATGTGAAAATGAGCGAAGCGATAAAACAGAGTTATACCCAGAATGAATGATATTCTTTTTTATTATTATCCTTACTTTTATCAAAGTCGTATTTAAAATGATAAACATTTTCCCAAAACCATTCGTGAATTAAAAGGCAGCTTGACTTTTGAATACAAATTGTTATTGTAAGACTGCACAAATCACAGGATGAATGAGAAACAGCAGGAATGGTTGTTACTCGAAAAAGCGTTGAAATTTCTTGCTTTTGCTTATGTCGTCTTATTTGAAACATTTTTAAAAACCATGTGTGAATTTAAGTTCAACTTGAGTTTTAAATACAAAATATTAGTTAATGACTTTCTACAAATCGCAAAATGAATTAAAATCAAAGCTGTATGTGAATGAATGAATCTTAACAAAGCTGTACATTTTTATTGAAAGTTTTTTGATTAAAACCATGTGCGAATAATGAAGTCGGCATGTAAAAATGAGAGGAGCGACTTAAAAGAGTACCACCCAGAAGAGATGATATATTTTCATATACTTTTATAATATAAACCCTACTTTTATCAAAATCGTGTTATATTGTAAGCATTTGCTTTAAACCATACGCGAATTATAAGCGCCGCTTGACTTTTGAACACAAATTATTATTGTAGGACAGCACGGATAGCAGGATGAATGAGAAACAGCCGGAATGGTTGTTACTTGAGTAAAATTTTGAAATGGGCATGCTTTTGGTAACGTCGTCTTATATAATTAATCTTATTATAAATATTTTTTTTAAAACATGCGTGAGTTTTAAATGCAACTTTGCCTCTGAATACAAATTTTTAGTTTATGACTTTGTACAAATTGCAAAATGAATGAAAAAAACAAAGAATATTCAACATTCAGCAGAATATTTTAATTTTCTTCCTCTTATTTCTCAAAGCTGTATATTTGTATATAAATTTTTTTGATTAAACCATTTGGGAATTGTAAGTCGACATGTGAAAATTAGAGGAGAGACTAAATTGTGTCATACCCAGCAAAGACATTATTATATTAGACATTATTTTGTTAATATTAACCCTACTTTTATCGAAATTATTGATTAAAAGCATTTGAGAATTTTATAGTCGGAATGTGAAATTGCAAGGAGGGAGAAAAAAGAGTACCACCTAGAAGAGATGATATTATTTTTAATATAAAATCGTTTATCAAATCGTGTTCTATTATAAACATTTGCTTAAAACTATACGCGAATTATAAGCGCCGCTTGACTTTTGAATACAAATTGTTAATTTAAGACAGCATAGATCGCTTGCTGAATGAAAAAAACAATAAAAAATGTTATTCAATAGAATTTCTATAGTAATTACTTATCTTTTTCTAAAAAATTTGTAAAATTACTTGAAGCCAGTTTTCTGCTATGAAAATTTCTATTACTTCACCCATTAGTTGTTAGTTGTTGCCTCTTTTAAATCTCCCCACTCAGCACGCAATCTGCGCATATTTATTATATAAAAATATACAAAAATATTAAATTTATTAATAAAGCCCATAAAAGAAAACGACACAAATAAGCAACTAGAATTATTTTTTTCCTGCTTATCATGCATTTTTGTTTGTTCATTTCGTGCTGCTTTATTTGCTTTAATCTGTGTTGCTTTGCTTATATTTTATATATATATATATTTTTTTTTTTTGCTCTTTTATGTAACGCAAACACACAATGACGTGACTCGATCTAATCGCAAAATCAGCTAAAATATCAGAAAAAATAAACCCGCGCAAAATATAGTACTTGGAAAAAACTGCTTATGTAGGCAAAACAAAATAAAAAAAAAAGAAAAAAAAATAAATAATCATAAAAGCAAAAACACAAAAATAAATAACAAATGTAATCGGAGTAAAACTGCCATCATTAAGCCTACAACAATTTAAACTTCAATTGACATTTTGTTGTTGTTTTTTTTGTTCTTTAAATTTTTTATGTTTTAAATTAAATACACAATATTTAAGTGAGCGACTGAGTAAGCTTTGAAGTTGTTAGATTTTTTCAAGTCTTTAGCTTCGGTTACCTTATGTGAAACACAACTTAAAGTTAGACACAAAAACACGATGGAAAAAAACGATTGGATTATGAACAAGGTCATCTGAAAGCCTACGAATAGTTTATCTTTTTCGGTGGCAACCTTAATAAATTCTGAATTTAAATTTATCTGTCTTGAAATAAAGCTTTACAAAAGACTTGGAATAAGTTCTCTTTTATCTATAGAATTCATTTACAAAAGATGCTTAGCCGAAACTGACCGAAGTTTTTGTAACAATGAGGCACATTAATCAAAAAATACATAGAAACAATAAATAAGAATGAAATAAAGTATACAAAATTATTTTAAGTTAATAATAAATAAAAAATTTTTTAACAAAAGAAAATACAAAATAAGAAATTTAAAACTAAAATAAAAACAATAAAAAATAAATTTTAACTAAAATAAAAACAATAAAAAATAGAACTAAAATAAAGAACAATTAAAAATTTAATTAAAAAACCAAAAATTAAAAATACAAAAAACAAAAATAAAAATTTAAAAAAAATTTTCAAAAATATAAAAAATATCAAAAAAATTAAATAACATAAAAAGTACAGAAAAATAATAAAAAAAAAAAATTAAGAAAAATAATAAAAAAAAAATTTAAGAAAAATAATAAAAAAAAATTTAAGAAAAATAAAAAACAAAAACAAAATAATACTAACAAATCAAGAATGTAAGAAAATGTAGAAAAAAAATAAAAAGAGAAAAAATGGAGAAAAAAAACAGTAAAAAAATTCTAAAAAAACAAAAATATATATTAAAAAAAGTTAAAAAAATCAAAGAAATTAGAAAAAAAAATCAAAAATTAAAAAAAAAATTTAAAAATATTAAAAACATTTTATCTCTGTAGGTTAAAAATAATCTTATATATTGAGTTTTTAGAGTTTTATTGGAGGTGGACGTGTCCGTGGGCGGATGACATCCATTTTCATCGAAGACAATTTTGTTTTGATATAAACTACATACATACGTACGAAATTTTATTGTTGTAGGTTAATTGTGAGCTCATTTATGTAATTTTCAATTTTTGCGTTGTATTGGAGGTGGCCGTGTCCGTGGGCGGATGACGTGCAGTTTTCAAAACCATCTTCGGTTTGTTATAAAAAACATACGTACCAAATTTATTTCTGTAGTTTGAACATAAGCTTTGTATTAAGGTTTCATTATAACATAATTTAATTAATAATTATAATTGAATTATAATAAATAAACAAAAATTTAAAAAATTAATGAAATATATACATGAATATCTATGTGAATAAAGGCCGCGGCTGTTCCTGCTTAGTCCCTGTTTAGTGGCCAACGAATCTCGACAGACCCGAGTTCGAATCACCATCTCACACAGAAAGTTTTTTTTTTCAATAGAAATCAATTTTTCGGATCGGTCATCATTAAAAAATAAATAAAAAATATATAAAAAATAAATAAAATATACATACAAAAATACATTAAAATACATACAAAAATACATAAAAAAATACATAAAAAAAATCAAAAATACATAAGAAATAAATAAAAAATAAATACAAAATAAATAAAAAATACATAAAAAATACATAAAAAAATCAAAAATACATAAAAAATACATCAAAAATAAATAAAACATAAATTAAAAATAAATAAAGAATAAATTAAAAAATAAATAAAAAAATACATAAAAAATAAATAAAAAATAAATAAAAAATAAATAAAAACTAAATAAAAAATAAATAAAAAATAAATAAAAAATAAATAAAAAATAAATAAAAAATAAATAAAAAATAAATAAAAAATAAATTAAAAATTAAAAAATAAATAAAAAATAAATAAAACGTAAATAAAAAATAAAAAAGTAAATAAAAAAGAAATCAAAAATTTTTATTTCTTTATTGTTATTATATTTATTTAAAAAATTTACTTTACGGCCTAGCTCATCTAGGAAATCTTTTTTATTTTTATTTTTTTTAATTTTTCATTTATTTGTCATTTATTTTTAATTATATATTATATAATATATTTTTAAATTAATCTAAATTTTAAAAATATGAAATAACTTCAATTTAAATAAAAAATAGCCATAAAGAACCATTTATTACAAATAAAATTATGAAATATATATTGTCACCTTGAAAAAATCTTGATAACTCCTAAAAATGTTATGTTATTTAAAATTTAATTTTGCAATTTTATTTTAAATATAATAAACATTCAAAAATTTCAATGTTATATAAATATGGGCATTTCCATGGTGTCGAATGTGACTGTTGTACACATTTCAAGTGAAAAAAATGTCATAATAAAACAAATTTAAAAAAAAACAAAAGGCGAGCCTTATAGCTCTCAATTAGCCCTTTAATAATTGGTATTGTCAATTGTTGGGTCATTTTTAGTTCTCAAGATATTAGCAAAAAAACCAAGGTGGTCGCACGTGACCAAAAACAGAAGTGGTTTTCGTGGCAAAAAATTCAAACGCGGATTTCAGCGAAATGGGAAGCAATGTTTTTATGTAATTTTTTTTAAAGTGCTGTGCATTGATGTTCCTTAAAAATGGCTAGCATTTTAGACATAAAGGATTTATATTTTTTTTTTATTCAATAAAAGAGACACTTTTTTCAAACACCACAGTTGTCTTTTTTTCTGCTCTTTAATGAAATACAAATAAAGAAACTATGCATAAGTCAACAAAAATATTTATTGAAACATAATAATAAAAAACTTAAAAAACTTTCATGAGTATGGTTTTGTGTAAGTATAATAAACATCTACACTGTACAACAAAACTGAAGTATTTGCATTTTGCAAATCCCAAGAAGTTTCACAACGGTTTCCTAAGATTTTGGGTTCGCTGAATCCGAATCTGAAGTCAAAAACCCTAACCTCCTACTGTTAATGAAATGAATATGACCTCCATTACTTTTTCATGAGGAACATTTTTTGCCTTGGAACCCATCCCCTCTAACCCCTCCGTATGGGGCTCCCATACAAATTTTATGATTTTTATATATTTTTTATGTGAACTTTTTTATTTAACAAAAAACTAATTTTATTAATATTCGAAATTCGACAAATTTTTTGTTTGCCTATTTATAATTATGTAGATTTCTTAACATTTAATTAAATAAATACCAAAAATAAATAATAATAAAAACATTAAAAATAAAAAGAAAATTAATTTCACGCAAATTTTTTGTATTCAATTAAAGTTATGCAAAAATCATAAAATTTGTATGGAAGCCACATACGGAGGGGATGGGTTCCAAGGCAAAAAATGGTCCTCTTGAAAAAGTATGGGGGTCGGTAATATTGATTTTATTAACAGTAGGGGGTTAGGGTTCTGCCTCTCATGTAGCTCGAAAACCTAGGGTGACCTGAAAATTCTGAGTTCAGATTTGGATTCAGCGAACCCAAAACCTTAAGAAACCGTAGAGAAACCTCTTGTGATTTTTTGAGTGTTGTACCGTGTCTATTTTTGGTTTTTTTCATCGTTTTTTGCGCTCATCTACATTTAAAATAAAAATTTGTTAAGTGCGTATTTACATTAATAATTGGTCTATGTAAGCGAAAAAATTAATTTTGAATTTCTCATTTACCATGTCGCTCGTGACCAACTTTATACAAATTAAAACAACACAAATTTTTTATTTGTTTACCGGTTCACTTTTGTTTTAAAGTCGCATAAATAAACTCAATTTAAGATAATTATTTTGTCAGCTTACTGCATGTTCTTCCGACGCACTGAGTAAAAATGTTCTTTTTGCATGTCGAACGTGACAACGAACTAAACGAAAAAGCAAATCAAAAATTTACCGTTGTCTTTCATTGCGTGGTTACTTATGATTTTGTTTTTTCGTTCTTTATACTCCTAGAAAGATTTGAGCAAGCAAATCTCAATGCATTATGTTTCTGTTTAATAACTATTATAAAGACAAGACATACCAAAGAAATATCAAAATAAGCAATATTTCACATTTGCGCTCTTTGCATCCGAATATTTCGCAATGAGATATGAATAAATGTAAAATGTATTTAAATTACATAAATTTTAATGTTTCCTTATGTGAATAAGACATCAAACATTCTTATCAAGAACTTTTAATTTTTTCGTCTCGGTTGACTTTTTGGTGAAAATGCCCATATGTAAAAAAAATAAATTATGTTTAAAAAATAAAAAAAATAAATTATAATTAAAAAATAAAAAAAAAATTATAAAAACAGTTTTAAAATAAAACTATAAAAATTAAAAGAATACCAAAATAAAACAATAAAATAAAATAAAAATAAATAAATAAATAAAAATAAAAATTAAAAAAAAAACTGAAATAATACATCAGTTACATAAATAAATTATTTTAAAATGAAAAAAAAAGTAGATTTTACAAGAAACAAAAATTAAAATAAGCACAAAAAAATTAAAAGGCATGCAAACTCAGATTAAAAAAAATCGTAAACACAAATTAAAAACTCAAAATTAAAAAAATTTCAAATTAAAAAAAATTTTTTTAACCAAAAAAAAAAACTTAAAAATAAAAAAAATATTTAAAAAAGAACCATATAATCTTAAATCCTACTAACTTCATATAAAAAACAACAAGCAAGGAAATCAATGGCAACAAATTTAAATTAAATAAAGAATTAAAGAAAAAAATTGAAAAAAAATAATTTAAAATTATAATTAAATATTTATAAGTTCCCGTGATTTTGAATTTCCCGCCTCTTGACTGGAAGGCAAACACTGCTCCTGCCAGCAAGTATCTGTCTGGAAAGAGATTTGACTCTAATGTTGAAATCATCTCACAAACAAAAATCTATTTAGAAGAAATAAAAATTGGAGAAACGTCTATACATTTAGCTTATAGAGCTCAAAAGGGACTTTGTTGAAAAATAAAATTATTTTTGTCAAAAACCTGTGTTCAAAAAGTAAAGAGCTTATTCACGCGTCCTCGTTAAAAAAAATCAAAGATACTGAAGGCATGGTTCTATGATAATAAAATTTCGTATGCTTGGCTGATTTAAGCTACTTTAGAAAAATTTCTAAAAAGGGTTTAAATTGTTTAAAGATCATGGGCTAATGGGGTTAGACGCAGATTAAGAAGTCTAGAAATAAACGCATTTGTTACTTAAATACTCCTTATATCAAGATCAATAAAAATTTTTATTTGTTTTATTAAAACTTATTCTTTTTTTGTTGCAGTATCGAGTTAAATTTATGAAACTTTTATTAAATTTTATCTAGTTCTGTCTTGTAGTGTGAAAACTTGTGTCTCATCTTTCTTTCTCTCTTTTCTTTCAGATTTTCGAGTAAATGACGAAGACGTAGTCTTTGCAACGGAATTGCATGACAGAAGTTATTATAAAAACAACAACAATAACACTAACAATGCTTTGGAATAGAAACAAATGCTGTCAGTCTTTCCGTCCCTCTCTCACTAGATTTTTAATTATTTCATATAATTGCATAAAATGTATGAAAGACGATCGTTAATTGCAGCAAAGCGTAGCCTAGCCAGCAGCAAAGTAAAAGCAATTAAGAGCCAAATTAAATAATTAAAAACTTGCAACAAAATTCATAAAACAACAACAACAACAAAAAATAGCAACACAGTTATTATAATAAAATGCACAAAAACAATACCTAAAAGGAAATTGAATAATTCACGCGAACTTATTGTTGTTTCCGTTAGTCACCGTTTATTTATTTTAACCATATATTTTCTTCTTTTATCTTCTCTGCTTTTAGAATGTGCAGCAAAATTAAAGCAACGTTGTTAAAACTTGCATTCTTTTTTAAATAAATAATAATAATAAAAAAAAAAATAAAAAATCTGAAAATTTATTTTTTAAAATTAAAAAATAATAAAAATATCTCTTTTAAAGATATGCAAATAAAGTGAGTGCTTTGTTTCATTGTAATATATAATAAAAATAATAGTTATAAAATAATATAAAAATTAATTTAAAATAATTTAAATTTAATACAAAAAAAAGCTCTAGTTTAAGCTTAAAGCTATAAAATGAAATTATTTTAAGTGTAAAGAAGTGTTGCAGAATTAATAAAAAAAAATAAGTTGCATGTGAAAAAAGTGTGAAAAATTATAAAATAAAAATAAATAATAATATTGCTAAATATATGAAAATTATTCAAGAAATAAAAATTTAATATAAATAAAAAAGCTTAAGAAATTCATTTATACGTAAAATATTGCAAACAAGTGATTATTTAGTAAAAATTATATGCAAACCTCTAAGCAAATTAAATAAAAAATATAAAGCAGAGCAGCAAGCTAAAAATATTGAAAAAAAAAAATAAATAACAAAATTGTGTTGAAATAAAAAATATCAATACAACTTTGGCTGTTTGTGTGCGTGCGTGTGTGTGTGTGAGTGTGTGGGTGGGTGTTGAGATTAAAGAAAATACAAAAAAATATTTTCTTGCGCCTAAACCGCACAAACTATAGCTGCCGCGCTGCCACTCTACCGCGCTCTCTCTCTGTCTCTATCTGCCTGCCACACTGTCGCAACTTTCCAACAGTACGTTAACATGTTGTGCCAGTGTTTAATGCGTTCAAGTTGTTGTTGTAGCTATCAAAATTGTTGTTGTTCGGGGATTTTGCGATCTCTTGAATAGGTCGGCATGAAATGGAAGCAGCAATACGTTCAGCAGTGCAGGTCGGTGGTCCACCGCCACCTTCGTCCACCTCAAACGCGGGCCAAAGAGCTGGCAACGCTGCGCCGGGGAATAATATCAATAACAACAACAACAGCAACAATAACAACATCAGCGGCAGCAACAGTAATATTAACAACAACAGCAACAGCCACAATAATCAACAACAGCAGCAGCAGCATCAACAACAACAGCTCCAACAGCAGCAGCAACAACAGCATCATCACCAACAACAGCATCAGCAACAGCAGCATGATAACGGGCCAACGTCCCATCATCATCATCAGCAACAACAACAACAGCCACAACAAACTTCAAATCAACAACAACAAATGGGTGGGCAACAGCAGCAGCAGCAGCAACAACAACAGCAGGCAAATATGTCGGCGTATCAACAAAGGATACCATCGGGAGCGTCACCGATTCATAGGTAAGAGAAAAATTTAAATATTTAAGAATTTAAAAAAAAGCCAAACAACAAGAACAGTTTCACAAAATATAAGAACTGTACACGGCAGTCTGAACTCTACGTGAAGTACGTTTTTGAAAGTACGAACCTGAATTGCAAGTGATTGTTAAACACAAACTACTCGTGATGTTCACGAGTTCACGTTTTCAAGACTTGCACACATATTTGCTTTTTTACATAGATTTTTACTTTTCTGGGAACAGTTTTTTAAGCTTTTAGTTGTCATTTGGCGTGAATACAGGTTTCTTTGGCTCTTTTCTTCGAAAACATCATGTAACTACATTATTTTCTCTTACAAAGTTACAAAATAACTTACTTACAAAATAAGATACTTATAAAGTAAGGTACTTACAAAGTAAGGTACTTAAAATATAAGTTACAAAGTAAGGTACTTACGAAGTAAGTTACTTACAAAGTAAGGCACTTACAAAGTAAGGTACTTACAAAGTAAGGTACTTACAAAGTAAGGTACTTACAAAGTAGGTACTTACAAAGTAGGTACTTACAAAGAAAGGCACTTACAAAGTAAGGTACTTACAAAGTAAGTTAGAAGCCCTAATAGTAAAGGCATGTGTCTTCTATAATGTTCCTAAACAGCTAAAGCTAAAGTCCTATTATCCGGATCTTTAGCCCATAAAACACTTTTATTTTATTTTATTTTATTTTATTTTATTTTATTTTATTTTATTTAATTTTATTTTATATATTATATATGATATATATATTTTTGGACTAAAATATACGCCAAAGACGATATTCTGTCAGCAATATTTTCAAATTGTTTTGGCGGAAGAATGGGCTTAAATGTGGGCATCAGTGACACAATCTGATAAATTCAATGGGACCAGAGTTGAACCCACAATGTGCCAGAATTTGCCGCGATTCGGTGCCGTTAACTTTTTATTTATTTACTTTTGATGTATTTTTGCAATTCGTGCCCGTGAGCGTTAAAGAATACTAACATCGTTAGACCCGAGTTCAATTCATCCAACTGACAACATTCTTTTCAACAGAAAAATGTTTCTGATCGCTCGTTGTCTATCTTCAGGCAGTGACAAACCTCAGAGACTTAACAATCTCATCTGAAGCTTCTTGAGAACATGCACCTAAAATGTCTCTTGCTAAAAATAGAGTGAATCCTGAAACGTAAAAGTAATTTTACTTCATCACTTTTACTTGTTGGAAACCGCGTTAAAATTTCAATTCTAATTAACGAATGAAGTCAAACTGTTGCATAGACAATGAACATATATAAACAGAGTTTTGCCCTCTACAGGTTACAGTTCTGCATTACAATTGGAGTACTGGGAAATTTTGACCTGTGTTTTTCAGAAGAAGCGTTGTAAAAATGTCATTAAGTGAAATTTTGTATAAACAATGAACAATACTGCTTACAGTTCTGCATTACAATTGGAGTAACGGACTATTTTTATCAGCACGAGCTCTTCAGCGCAGAATATTTGTTTCTAATTTTAATGCTCGTATTTTCACTGTCTTAAATCGTCGATTTTGAATTTTTTTTACTGTGTGTTTCGTTTATAAAATTAAAAAATGTCATTCTTAAAGCCTTTAAGTCACAGTGTGACATTCATTATCCCATCTTACCGGGGACAGATGGTAAGGCCTGTTCTATTTCTAGGGAAGTGGTTGTTCCCCCGGCTTTAGAGTTGGGTGAAGTAGAGTATGCATAATGCAACTCAGGGGGAAATAGTTTCCGGGTATAGATGGTATGACTGTAGAGTAAAGAATAGTACCAATGGAAAGTATAGCTCAATATTTTACCAATAAGCTTAAATGGTTATGAATACCACGAAAATGTATATTTTATAGGTGTTTAAAAGAAACATCTTTTCGAATATGATGAAAAATCGACTTTTTCATCATTTCTCAAAAGAGTTTGTAAGGACAACAAATTTCAAAATTTTTTTAACCAATATTTGTGTACTATCACAATCTTAACTTTTTGCTTATCTTGGGTATGCATTCTGAAGAAAAAAAAGTTTTAGGCAAAAAACTTGATTTTTTGGCCAAAAAAAGTGTTTAGGAGAATCAAAACCGCTCCATGGGGATTTCTCCGATCCAAAAAAACAAAAATGATGCGGAAATAGTTTTTAAGACTCCCTCTAACTTTTGAGTCGGTGTCCGGCGATATCTAAATTTCGATCCGGCTTACTGTAGAGATATGTAAAACCATCTGGAACGTCATTCCTGAATACTTGGAAGCCTTGTATGGTAAGCGCATAAGCGAAGGCATTTTCCCAGACGCATGGAAACGGGCGCGGATTAACGTGCGCTTGAAGTCACCCGATAGGCTGAGGGGCAATCTTCGGTCCTATCAGGGCATCAGTCAGTCTCCTTCCGGTGCTTAGAAAGGTACTGGAGAGGTTCATGGTGGATCAGCTCCAGGAGTGCGAGGGTGCACAAATTTGAGACAGGCAATTCCGTTTCCGAAGAAAGGGAAAGAGCGTCGAAGATGCCTGACTGTACGTTAGAAGTATCGTAAATGAGAGTAGCTCCAATTACGTGGGTTATTATGGGTGCTTTTCACTATCTATGCTGGAAAAAAGTGATAGGCAGGCTAGAAGAAATTTAGCTTTCGCAGAGCTATATCAAGGACAGAAAAACACTCGTGATAAGAGTCAACCCAACAGTAGGGATATATGTGTTCGTGGCTGTCCGCAGGGTTTTATCTGTGGTCCTTTCATTTGGAAACTTATGATGGATCCTCTTTTGCGGCGACTGGAACATCTGTCCAAGTGCTGTGCGTATGCTGATGACCTTCTAGTTCTCGCGCTGTGTTTGAAACCAAGGTTAGTGAGGTTATGGCTGCCATTAGTGCTTGGGGTGTAGAGGTAGGGGTTGGCATGGCAAGGGACACGATGCTGTTGCTCAAGTGGAAATTATCACGCGGGCGATCTCCTTTTGTCAGCCTGGAGGGTGTGGGCCTCAGGTATGTAACTAGAGTCAAGTACTTGGGAATTCACATGAGATAAAGGTAAACTTCTTGGTGCATCTAGAGAAATTAAGAGAGCGTCTGTTGATTGTGGTAGGACGAATATGGAAAATTCTGAGGAGTAACTGAGGACTCAGTAGGCGGGCTGTCCGTCTCATGTATGGTGAGCTGTTTGTTGCTTGTTGCTCTCATGTCAGAAAGTGATCTTGATAGGATGTATGGCGTTGTGCCGCACGGTCTCTATGGATGCACTTCAGGTGTTGATGAGGGTGCTGCCTTTAGATTTGGTGGCAATGAAAACCAGCGTTGCATGCCGAATCCGTAGGGGTTTGCCCTGGTTCGCTCTTGACTCGGCTCCGGACATCCTAGGTAGGGATTTGAGCTCAATTGAGACAAAGGCTGTGCTAAAACAGTGTGCTTCACCTAGATGGTGTCAGTCAACCTACCAGTTTTATACGTGACGTGACTTTTGTGGAAGGTCGTTCAGACTTTTAGTTCTCCCTAAATCTGGGCTTCCTGTTGACTGGCCATGGTTCCCTTAATGCATTTTTTCAATGTGTCGGTCCAGTGTTAAGAGCACACTAGAATGAAGCCTTCACGGCAGGTGTCTACGTAAAACACATTTGGATTTTCTTCCCAGCTTTTCAAAATGATCGGAGCGAAATTAACATTTCCGGAAACAGTTCTTGGCTCCTTGTTTAGTACATACAACTTTGTTCCATATTGTATGTTACAATTTCTCTGTTTTAATGTTTCTACTTTTTTGTGACTGTGTACTGCAAATTTTAATAAATCGTTTATTCTCTTCTTCTGTGCACTGCAAGTAGCAAACCTACTCCGAATGCCACTAACAATGTAAGCTACATGTCATCTGTGTTTAAACAGGCCTTACAAAATAAATGGAAATGAGAATTAAACACAAATGTTTAAGGCCTCGTAGCATCATTGTTTATTAACAATAGTCGAATTTGTCATACCAACATTTACCAGCGTATATTTTACTCTCTTTTTTTACTTCTTTACAATTTCCTGAAATCAGATCAGTTAAAGAGCGCTGTTTTAACATTAAATGCTATTCCCACATTCATTTATCATTTATCATCTACATTTATCTGTAATTTCTTAATCATAATAATTTTTTATTATTGTTGGTTTTTTTTCAAATGCTTACTCAAACATTTTTGCAGTCAGCGAGCGCGGCTTTTACGAAAAATCCTTTTATGCTTCCTTCAGCTAATGGCCGGAATTTCCTGCTCATAAAAAATAAATTGCACTAGACTTGAAGAAAATCGATTTTTTCATTTTATTTTGTTGTTGTTGTTGTTGATTTTGATTACATAGCTTCTCCCTCAATTAACTAACGACTTAACTACTTTGCCGACTTAACGACTTAACGATTTAGCTATAAACTACGTACGTCTTTTTTAATGATTTTTTTTTTTGTTTTTACATAATCACGCTATTGATTGCACAGTTGCTGGTAACTATAACACCGGTTGCAACAACATGCTCAAATGTTGAAACTTCTGCAAAATTTCCCATAATACAATATGAATTGACGTTATTCCACTTTTGGTCGCATACATTGTGTGCAGTTTTTTAATGAATTTTTTTTCACGCTCTTTTTAATGTCAAACTTGTTTCAGTTTTACTATTAATGTCAATTCTAATTCACCATACAATTTTTTAAAACTCGTTTTCGTAGCACATTAATTTCTGAGTTTTTACTTGGTAATGAGTAACAAAGATTCTAGTTAAAAATACTCTGAGACGCTTCTTTGAACGATCAAATTGGCAAAAGTCTTGTTAAAACTGGTGAATTATTTTCAAAAACCAGAAAATCAAAAACTTAAGACAACAATTTGATGTCGCGATAGGTCAAAAATCTCTGCAAAATAGAAATTTTTTACTTGGGCTTACATAAAATTAAAACAAATGTCTCTTAGTCAGAGACAAGGGGGCGATATTCACATGGCAACGTGTCTGACTGCCTCAACTTGGCGAGGCCAGCATTATCCATGTCGAAATCGTCTCAAGTCGACTCAAAACCTCCGCGTGGTGTCTCCTGGAAACGTCAAAAACTATCGCCCGATAAACTTTGGCGGCTAATTTGAGCGGCGGGCTTCCCCTTTGGCCATCAAGCAAAGGTTGTGCGTTGGGTTTGAAGCCCACCACATAAAAAAAAGATTTCAATGAAACGAAAAAGAATAAATGAAAGAATGATCCCCAAATCTGATGACGACTACCGCAAACGAAAAACTGATAATGATTTACGGATATGCACCTGGAATGTCCGGACCCTAAACTGGGATGGTGCCTCTATCCAACTGATTGATATCTTGGAAAGATATAATTCTGATATCACTGCAATCCAAGAAATGCGATGGAAGGGACAGGGTTGCTTACGGCAAGCATCCTGTGATATCTACTACAGCGGCCATGTGGAGAAGCACGAGTTTGGATGCGGATTTGTAGTTGGCAAGAGAATACGGCATCATGTCCTGCGATTCACTCCTGTGAACGAACGGCTTGCCATAATCCGCTTCAAGGCTAAATTTTTTAACATAAGCCTAATATGTGCGCACGCTCCGACAGAAGAAAAAGATGACGAGACCAAAGAAAGTTTCTACGAGTGCCTTGAAGATGCATACGAGCGCTGCCCCCGTCATGACATAAAAATCGTGCTTGGTGACTTCAACGCCAAGGTGGGTAAGGAAAACATATTTGGTCCAACAGTCGGAAAGTTCAGCCTCCACGACAACACATCCGATAACGGAATGAGGTTGATTGACTTCGCCGCAGCACGAAACATGGTCGTAAGTAGCACTAGATTCAAGCATCTCAATATTCATAAGGCCACCTGGCTGTCCCCTGATCAAAAAACATGCAACCAAATTGATCACGTTTTGATTGACGGAAGGCACTCTTCCAGTGTACTAGACGTACGCACGATTCGTGGTGCTAACATAGACTCGGATCATTATCTTGTCGCAGCCAAGATCCGCACACGTCTGTGCGCAGCTAAGAATGCTCGCAATCCTACACTTAGAAAGCTAGACGTCGACAAGCTGCAGTCAAAACGGACGGCCGAAGCCTTCGCTACTCGACTCTCACTCCTGCTTCAAGAAAGCACTCCTCCGATCGACGATATATGCGGACAGTGGACGCACATATCCCACTCTATGCGTACGGCTGCCGAAGAGGTGATAGGCTACCATCGCCCTCGCCGAAACCAGTGGCACGACCAGGAGTGTCGCGACGCCACTGCAGAGAAGGACACCGCCTACAAAGCCACCCTGCAGTCGGTTGTAACGCGTGCTGTTATGGAGCGATACCGAGAAAAGAGGAGGGAAGAGAGACGCATTTTCAGGCGAAAAAAACGAGAGGCGGAAATGCGTGAGTGCGAGAAAATTGAGATGCATGGCGACAGGAATGAGACTCGAAAATTTTTCGAAAAAATAAGACGCCTGGCCGATGGTTTTAAGACCGGAGCCTCTTCCTGCAAGGACGAGAATGGGAATCTAGTGACAGATATCCAGAGTACACTGATGTTATGGAGGGAGCACTTCTCTAGACTTTTAAATGGCGACGCTGACAACAATCCCGCCAGTGGAGATGATATCCCGGAAACCCCAATTATGGATGACAGCGTTGAAGTTCCGCTGCCCGATTATAACGAGGTCTTAACAGCTATAGCTCGGCTTAAAAACAACAAAGCCGCAGGAGCCGATGGCCTACCGGCTGAGCTGTTTAAGACCGGTGGCGAAGCTCTGTTTAAATGCATTCACAGACTTCTATGCAGAATATGGTCGGAAGAATGCATTCCAGATGATTGGAACCTCAGTGTGCTCTGCCCAATCCACAAGAAAGGCGATCCCACCATTTGCGCCAACTACCGTGGGATTAGCCTTCTTAATATCGCATACAAGGTCCTGTCGAGCGTATTGTGTGAAAGACTAAAGCCCATCGTCAACCAACTGATTGGACCTTATCAGTGTGGCTTTAGACCTGGAAAGTCCACCATTGACCAGATCTTCACGCTCCGACAAATCATGGAAAAGACCCTCGAAAAACAAATCGACACACACCATCTTTTTGTCGATTTCAAAGCCGCCTTCGACAGTCCAATAAGGAGTCACCTATATGCCATCATGTCTGAATTTGGTATTCCTGCGAAGCTAATACGTCTTTGCAGGATGACACTGAACAACACCAGCAGTGCAGTGAAAATCGGGAAGGACCTCTCCCTTCCGTTCGATACCAAGCGAGGTTTCAGACAAGGTGATTCCTTATCGTGCGACTTCTTTAATATAGTAATGGAGAAGATCATCCAAGCTGCTGACCTGAGACGCAGCGGCACAATTTTCTATAAGAGTGTTATGCTGCTGGCGTATGCAGATGATATTGACATCATTGGCCACAATACGCGCGAAGTCAGTGCAGCATTCTCCAGGCTAGAAAAAGAGTCGAGTCGAATGGGTCTTGCAGTGAACGCAGATAAAACGAAGTATCTTGTGTCAACAAACAAACAGTCCCAGCGTCTTGGAAACCACGTCACTGTTGACAACACCTCCTTTGAGGTAGTGAAGGACTTTGTTTACCTGGGATCCAGCATTAACTCCTCCAACGATATCAGTATTGAGATTAAACGAAGGATAACTCTTGCCAACAGGTGTTACTTTGGGCTCAGTAGGCAATTGAGAAGCAGAGCTCTTTCTCGACGAACAAAACTGACGCTCTATAAGTCAATAATCATGCCCGTCCTACTATACGCATCACAAACCTGGACGATGAGCAGCTCTGATGAAAGGACTTTGGGAGCGTTCGAGAGAAAAATCCTTCGCAAGATCTATGGTCCAATCTGCGTCAATGGCGAGTACCGAATACGATGGAACCACGAGCTGTATGAGCTATATGCCGACATCGATATAGTCAAGCGTATTAAAATAGAGCGGCTTCGCTGGCTAGGTCATGTCGAGAGAATGAACGACGAAGCTCCAGCGAAAAAAATATTGGATTCGGTACCCAGCGGTGGCCAACGCAGACGAGGAAGACCGCATCTCCGTTGGAAAGACCAGGCATTGGATAACCTGACAACGCTTGGAATTTCCAACTGGCGCCAGCAAGCACACGACAAAAGAGGCTGGCGAAAATTCTTAGACGAGGCCAAAACCGACCAACGGTTGTAAGAGCCATCTAAGTAAGTAAGTAAGTCTCTTAGTCATTCTATGTTCTCATCACCTTGAAAATTCACATTATTATTAAGTTTCTGTAAAAAATTTGGTTCTACTTAAGAGCATCGAGCGGAGAACGATCAAGAAACGATTGTTCTCACAACTGATCACCACTTAAAATCATCTACTTACAATTTCTCTTCAGTTAAAAACTTGCGCCGCAAACAAAAGCATTAACGATCTCTTCACAAACAAAAGCAATGTACGTTAATATCACGACCGAAAACACTTGGCTGCAATCGTTGTCGCTTTGCTCACTCATGATCGTACGTTGGTTGTGAACGCTCGTGTTAAAACTCAACACGAATAACTTATATTGTGAGGATTGAAACTTTAATCGATTGATTATGACGATGACTTTAATCGCGTTAATTTCGAATTAAAATTAAAATTGCAATAAAATTTTCTTAAAAGATTATCATTCATCAAAAGTTGCATCAATTGATATTCGTTGCATGCAACTTTTTTATGTTGCAGATGCTTTGGTGCCTATATAATAATATGTATTTGTCGCTTGCGACTTGTTTGTTTAAATGCATTGCAATGTTTGATCTGTTATTGTTACTTAGAGGTATGCATTCATTTATTGATATTTTTCGCATGCAACTTTCTGATGTTGCAGACGCTCCTCTGGTGCCTATTTAATAACATGCATTTGTCGCTAGTGACTTGTTTAATCCATTGCATTGCAATGCTTCATCTGTTGTTGTACTTTAGAGGTGTGCATTCATTAATTGATATTTGTCGCATGCAACTTTTTGTTGTTGCAGACGCTCTGGTGCTTACAGAAAATATATAACTTTGTCGCCTGCGATCTTTTTTGAGTGAATATAATGTGCATATTGAATTGTTGTTTAGGTTTTGATGTGTGCATTCATTAATAAATACATGTTGGCTGCTACTCTTTCAAAAATCTTTAATTTTTCTTAAAAATTAAAAGTGTCGCAGACGCATTGTTGTTTATATCAATATTATAAAGTCGCTTGCAAATATTTAAGTCATTATATCGCGAATATTGATTTGTTTTTGAGCCTTTGTTGTTGTGTACTTTCATTTATTGAGATGTGTCGCATGCTATTTTTTTAAGGCGCAAGGCTTTGCAATTACCTAAAATTCACTCTAGCTGTGAATGGAGCAAAATACTTGCGTTTTCTTGAATTTTAAATGTATAGCAGGCGACTTCTTTAAAGTTGCACGGCTTTGCAATAGTCTTAAACTCACTGTGGCTAAATATTGAGCAAAATACTTGCGTTTTCTTGAATTTTAAATGTATAGCATGCGACTTTTATAAAGTTTACAAGGCTTTGTAACAGCCTAAAACTCACTCTACCTGAGCATGGAGCAACAAACTTGCATTTTTTTTGATATTTCAAAGTGTCGCGTGCTTCACTTATGAAGTTGCAAGACTTTGCAATAGTCCAAAATTCACTCTTGCTGAAAAATGAACAACATTTTTGCATTTTCTTGAAAATTGCATGTGTCGCATGCAACTTTTATAAAGTTGCAAGGCTTTGCAATAGTCTAAAATTTACTCTGCATGCGACTTTTTAAGTCGCAAGGCTTTTCAATAGTCTTAAATTCACTCAAGCTCAAAATTGAGCAAAATATTTCCATTTTTTTGAAATTTCAAAATGTTGCATGCGACTTTTTTAAAGTCGCAAGGTTTTGCAACTGTCTAAAATTCACTCTAGCTGAGAACTGAGCAAAATACTTGCATTTTCTTCAAATTTCAAAGTGTCGCATAGCTTTAAGCTTGTCTACTCGCTACCTTTTGCGACTTTTTTTGCACAATAATTAATTTTATTTTTCCCTCTACCTGCTTATTTGTCTTCAAATTAATGTGCTTTTACTTAATTTTGCTGCATATTAAGTGTTTTCTGCAGTGTTATAAATTATGCACACCAACACATTTGCTTGTCGTCCTTTGCCAACAAAGGGCTGGCAAACACCTTACAAACTCAATAGCAGCAACGTCATTTATAATAATAGCGCTACAACTAAGTAAAAAACAGAGCATTTGCTTGAACACAGACATTGCTTAAATTTAACGCATCTTTGGCAGCGCACAAAAAGCAATGCATAAAACTTTTCATCTCTAATGTTTGCATATTGCATGCCAAATATCCTAAAAATATGCAGCAAGCATTTTATTTAATACTTTGCTGTTGGCAGCAGCTGCCTTCACATTTCAGCATGCTTTTTTAGGTTGCTTAAATTTCTTTTTTTTTGAATCTTCACTTCACATGGAACGAACCATCAGCAGCACGTTGGTGCAACATCCTTGTTCCATAAAGCTAGCTATACACACTCTCACACACACACACACATACGCTGGCTTTAAAGCATAATTCCGTCTGTGAGCACAAAAGAAATGGCACATAAATTTCTATCCTGTCGGAAATTTTTGCTGTTTTCGTTCTTTTTTTTTAACCCTCAAATAAAAATAATAAAGTTGCACAAAACAAGTAGTAGAAGTGGTAGAATAAAAAAAAGTTATTGGAGTAGAAAACTTTTACGGAATTTTTTGCCTGCGCGTCTCGTTCTCATTCTTCTCATTTTCGTCCTCGTTTGCATTATTCTTTGACGCCCATTCTTACTAGTTTTCATGTTTTTTTTTTCTTCTTTTAACACAATGTTTCTTGTATTTGTTCTGTAGCTCCTCTTGTTCTTTTGAAATGTTGCTTTTATTGTGTAGATTTTATTTTTTTTTTTCATTTTATTTTTACTACGTGGCAACATTGCACGGGCGTGTTCAGCATTGCTTCCATATGCAGCAGAGTGCTGCATGCACCGGTTTTTTGTTTTTCTTGCTTTCATTCAGTTAAGCAAATGATGGCTGGCTGCCTGCCCACCCACCCACTTTCACAAACATGCTCTAGCTATATAACCTGAAAATTTATGTATTTGTCGGACTTATCGGTTTTTTGTATATACTATAGATATACAGTATATATGTATCTGTTGTTGTTGGCTCTTCGCTGCTTTGAATTCATCTTATGTGCTGCTGCTGCTGCCTTGTTTTTCAACCCTCAGATCTCGAGTCAACGGTTTTTGTGCTAAATTGTTGCTTTTTTGTTACATTGTTATCAAGCGCCCTGGCGTAGCAGGAAACAGTTGCCTCAAACAGTCTTGCCGCCCCTCACTGCCCGTCTGTTGCCCTCTATGCTACACTAACTTAATTTTGTCACGCGGCTGGCTGCATTCGACAGGGGATGTATGGCAAAAGGTATCAAGCGACCTTTGCTTGTCTCAAGTTGTGGCAAGTTTTTTGTTTTATTTTTTTTTTTTTTTGCTTAGGGGGAGAGCAGGGTGTGCATAATTTTCTTCTCAGCCGTTAATATAAACTTTTATTGTATTTGTGTTTTTTTTTGTGTGTCTTATCTATTTTCAATTTTTCTATCGTCTCAGCGGATTTAAGCGACTTTATTTCCTCTGCAGCTTTTCAAATTTTTACATTATGTACTTGCTGCGGATTTTTTCAAAAGTAGCTCAGGCTTGAATTGTATTTTATTTTAAAATTTAAGAGCAATTTTGAAATTCTTAAATTAAAGAATTGACGTTTGTCTATGTCAGATTGTCTGAAGTCAAGACCCGAGCGACTTTAAACTTACAACTCTTAAAAATTTAATTTCGACAATGAATCGACAAATTTTCATTTCACATATTGAACATTTTAGATCATCATCTATATCCTTAACGCTTATAGAATATTCTATGTGCTATATTAAGCAGGCTTATATGACCAAAGTTTTAAATAAATGATTCCATTCTGAGTTTTGAATCGTTTGAAATGTATTCTTCCGACCATTTTCTACATAGAACCCATGAAAACCGTTAAATATAACTACGTCTATAGTAAGTTCGTTGCTTGAACAACAAGTTCAACAAGTACGCCATCAGCTTTTAAGAGAGAGGTTAGTGCTATTCAGAGGTCTTTTGTGCCTCAGACCTACCAAACGCTCCGATAAATCACATTCTGAGCGAGGTTCTGCTCTTTTTACCGAATATGGCGTTTGTCTAGAAAGACAAACTCGATAAGACAAACTCAATTCCGGGTGTAAAACGAACCGTGCCAAGAGATGAATGTCACTACGGTAAAGTGGGTTTAACTCCAGATACCTGTCGAATTCAATCTAAGGAATAAAGCTCATTTACGGTTCAAAAAACTGATTTGTCAACTGACAATGCTATTTTTGTCTTGCGTAGGCGAGAGTTCTACTTTTTTATCAAACTTTTTGTATAATAAATATATTGACTCCATTGATAGAGACCTATTGTCGAATCCTTAATCTTTTTGGATATTTGTAAATTAAAGAAGAAAATCTTCTGACTTTCCTTAATCAATGGAATATAGAGAGAGGGTTTCCTATAATTTTGATAGAATAACTGAACATTTTGCTGATTTTTTCGTATCTATTTTTAATCCCTCGAATTTTCACGGTAATGCAAATGTTTTTTTCCGAATTGCCGCAACTGAATTGAACATTGGTTATTTAGAAATAATGAATAAGGAGGTACTGGAGGCTTTAATGAGCCTTCGCTGCTCTAAAAGTGCTGATTTCGATTTGCTAACTGAAGTATTTTAAAAAATTTTAGTCTTTGAAACCATGTCTGCTTATTGAGTTTTTCTGATAGTCAAATCTTCAATAATACTTGCATCGCCTAGGGTCGAAATTCGACCAATTTTTTGTTTGTATATTTATAAGTATCGAAATTCGACCAATTTTTTTGTTCAATTATTTAGAATTGTAAAAAATACTCGGTGCACTCCTTCCCCGCACTCTGAATAAATTAAAAAAAAAATTATCAAAATCGGTTGAGAAGCACAGGAGAAAATGTTTCTTAACTGTTTTCCCTAAACCTATTTATATATAGATTATGTGCATTAAGGATATAACTGATGGTTAAATGGATTCTTGTGAATTGTTATATTTAATTCCATTTAATTAATTAAAATTTGTAAGGGCCATAGTCCAGTAGATGAAATAAATAATGAAGCGATTCCATAGTGATTCCATTTTCCTCTTAAAGCTTTTGGATTTCCGAATAAGTGAAGAAAGTTTCAATTTTTATGAGGAAAGAATTCGGGTTCAGGTGAGATTAAATCAAGGTAACATGGTTTACCATCATTTACATGATCTACCATGCTAAAATATGACTTTGAAACTACAAATCCCTAAGAGGAAAATGAGAGTTCTTGATAAGCCTTTTTAAAGGTGCATCATTTCTAAAAACTCAGAAATTTAATTTAGACTTAACTCATCGTTAACTTTCAGGCGAATACAATTGAATGATTGTTCATGAAGCAAAAATTTGAAATTATCAAAAATAATTTATTTGTAAACCAATAATTTATTTATCAATGTTAAGTATCAACTAACAAATATGTTTCGATGTGTTTTTCTCCAAAAATAATTAAAATTTAGCTAAACAAGAGTAGTCCAAGAATAATCTTACTTCACTCGGGAGTATCACGAAAATTTAACCTGAAACTCCGAGTGCAACTAAATTTTTCGTCCAAAACTTCAGCTTACGTGTCCCGGCGTTTTCATGTGTCTCTTTTTCACGTTGCTATAATGTCTTTATTATTGAAAAATTAAATAAAACTCAAATTACCAGTTTTGATTTTATTTCCTTTTTTTATATACATCTGAAAAAGGAGAAAAAACAGAAATGCAGAGGGAAAAACTTCTTGAAAAGCATGAACAAGGCAAAAATGATATCCGCCGTAATCTGGAAATACTGATTCCATCTTCTGCAATCAGTCTTAGTTCATCATTCCTGAACAATTGAAAAAATTCCTGAACTAACCATAAGAGATACAAGTTTAAAGATCCCTCTTAATAGATATAAAAATCCCTCTTTATATGTACGAAGAAAAGAACCGTTTCAGAACCTTTTCATGCGATAGTTTCCAAAGTGCTGGCGAACGGTGCCTATTCTGCCACGAAAATATGAAAACGACCGGGCCCTTTCACATGGCATTGCCATTGACAGGGGTAAATTGACAACGGCTAGATACCTTTGGACCAATCTAAGAACCGGTTCAAAAATATATCGGCAGGGGTCAATTGACACGTCATAGTTACCTATCTATGGACCTAATCAGTAGTCGGTGTATTAAAAACGATACATACGCACGTTGTTAATGAAATTGAATCAATTTTTTGGAAGTTGAAGTTTAGCCGAGGTTGCTAGCGTCGACGTTTTGTACACTTTTGACCTGGGTTCAATTCCCGACAAAACCACAAAATAATTTCTTTTAAAATCATTACTTTTTTAATAATTTTTTTTTAAAAAAAGATGAATGTACAATTTTTTTTGAAGATTGCAAGCAAACTTATTTTAAAGGTTATTTTTGACCAAGCAGTTTTGAAACAGAATTAAAATTTAAATTATTAAATTAAAATATTTGATACTTGCACAGTCAGGATACGAACCCACGTCATCTGCATGACAGTCTAGCACACTTCCACTGAGATATTGCTAACGACAAGATAACAGGTAGTAAAACATCTTTTAAAACTATTGGTCCCGTTCTGAGTTATATCGTACTTCTTCTGTGATAGGTTAAATAAGAACTGTTACTGGACCGGTCACTTTCTCCGAAGGGAATATACCTCGTAATAGTTCTCAGTGCGCCTTTCCATCTGACACATCTACAGTTATTTCAATCTAGTCTAGCCGGCATTACCGGCATTAACGAAAATCTAACCGGCATTAACGAAAAATTCTTTTGAGTCAACACAAACAATATTACGTGCCCCATAAAATACAATAAAATAGGCCATGCAAAATAAGTATCATTCTTCATTATTCAATGAATTTGAACTATGCTTAAAGGCAGAAGCCTCATTAGTGGCACTAGAGATTGTTCTTTATGAGGAGTACTTTGACCTTTTTTATCTCAAGTCTGCTTTATAACGTACCGAAAATATCGGAAATAAATCAAAGTGACCTTTGAAAACCCAAAAAACTGCTGTCAATAAATAATATTTAAGTATCAATATTGAAAAGACAATTCTGGTATTACTTTTTTCTTAGAAATAACAATTTAAATCTAATAAAACCGACCCAGCCTAGATGAAAGACTCAGCCTTTTGAAGTGAGTTCAAGTGTTCTTATAAAACTTACTACACCAGATTGCATTCGTTTTGTTAAAATTTTGCAGTGCGTTCAACCTGACGCACCTCTTTTTCAAATAATTAACCGTTAATTACTCTGAATTTAATTTTTGTTGCTATTTTGTCAAAGTGCTTCCAACAGGGGCCAATAAACTTTGCAGCCGCGGTCAAAGACTGCTGTAGGACCTCAAAGTCTTTTGGCTGATTGACATTTTTAAACTACGATATCGAAGTTTAAACGTGTGAGGGATAAAAATGTGTTTAATTCTGTACTATTTTGTTGTTGTTCGTCTGACTTATATACTTTTTTTTATCAGTTTTGCTGTCGTAGCGGTTAATATATCGAATTACAATTAGTGTGCAATTTTTTTTGTTTATTTTCTTATCTAAAGCTCCCTCATTATTTTCTTTTTATTGAGACAAAAATAAACATTTTTCGAACAAAAAACGGAAAGGGGCAAAAAATGCTTAATGGGGGTTAAAAACAATTTTCGATACTCTTCATAAACTTCTCTACCACTTACTACAACAAGTTAGTCGTTGCATTGACGAATTTGTAACTTTAGTTGATCAGAATAGACATAAGAAATGAAATTAAGAAAGATTGGTAGTATTGCACCATAACCTAGGATTTGAACCCAAGACCCTTGAGTGACAGGCAAACACGTTAACACGGTATTAGACTAATTCTTCAAGACGCTATTTTAAATCTTTATATATATATATTTTTCAGTCTTTTTCATAATAATTTTTCCTTTGTTTGTTATTTTATTTTCGTATGGTTCGAAAAGCACCACAACTTGCGCTAAAAGAACTGTTACAATAACATTTACGTTTATCGGTTTGTGCAGAGATAATTATAGTTTATTTTCGCTGTTAAGCTTGTACAGCTTCGTTCACACGATTTACAGTCTAATTGACAGCTTTAATGTTTTAAACGCACGCTAAACACTTGCCTTAAAAAACTGCTTAGCAAGTTCTTTGTATGTTTTAAGAACTTGCTTCTTTGCCGTTTTCTCCTCGCTGACGGATTAAGAATCATGCATTTCTGATGATTATGTCTCAGTTAGCTTGATGAGACAACAAGTTGTACCAGGTTAACAGTATTTTTAATTACAACGTTAAAAAATTTCTTTATTAACCGTTAGTTGTCAAACTGCGTGACAAGAAACTAAGAGAGACAAGTTTAGAAGTCACTTTTGTGTTCAGCGACAACAAAATGTTAATGTTTATGTTAACGTAAATGTTAACTTTGATGTTGCAAACTAAATGTAAATGTGAATGTTAATGTTAATGTTAATGTTAATGTTAATGTTAATGTTAATGTTAATGTTAATGTTAATGTTAATGTTAATGTTAATGTTAATGTTAATGTTAATGTTAATGTTAATGTTAATGTTAATGTTAATGTTAATGTTAATGTTAATGTTAATGTTAATGTTAATGTTAATGTTAATGTTAATGTTAATGTTAATGTTAATGTTAATGTTAATGTTAATGTTAATGTTAATGTTAATGTTAATGTTAATGTTAATGTTAATGTTAATGTTAATGTTAATGTTAATGTTAATGTTAATGTTAATGTTAATGTTAATGTTAATGTTAATGTTAATGTTAATGTTAATGTTAATGTTAATGTTAATGTTAATGTTAATGTTAATGTTAATGTTAATGTTAATGTTAATGTTAATGTTAATGTTAATGTTAATGTTAATGTTAATGTTAATGTTAATGTTAATGTTAATGTTAATGTTAATGTTAATGTTAATGTTAATGTTAATGTTAATGTTAATGTTAATGTTAATGTTAATGTTAATGTTAATGTTAATGTTAATGTTAATGTTAATGTTAATGTTAATGTTAATGTTAATGTTAATGTTAATGTTAATGTTAATGTTAATGTTAATGTTAATGTTAATGTTAATGTTAATGTTAATGTTAATGTTAATGTTAATGTTAATGTTAATGTTAATGTTAATGTTAATGTTAATGTTAATGTTAATGTTAATGTTAATGTTAATGTTAATGTTAATGTTAATGTTAATGTTAATGTTAATGTTAATGTTAATGTTAATGTTAATGTTAATGTTAATGTTAATGTTAATGTTAATGTTAATGTTAATGTTTATGTTTATGTTTATGTTTATGTTTATGTTTATGTTTATGTTTATGTTTATGTTTATGTTTATGTTTATGTTTATGTTTATGTTTATGTTTATGTTTATGTTTATGTTTATGTTTATGTTTATGTTTATGTTTATGTTTATGTTTATGTTTATGTTTATGTTTATGTTTATGTTTATGTTTATGTTTATGTTTATGTTTATGTTTATGTTTATGTTTATGTTTATGTTAATGTTAATGTTAATGTTAATGTTAATTTTTAAGTTATTTTTAATGTAATTTGTGTAAAGCTGTTTAAAGCTCTTCTTCATGCCAATTTTTAGATACTTGAAGTACTTTTTTTTGCATTTTGCAGCAAAACGAACCAATTTGCATGAGTGAAATTTTATTCAATAGAAAGCAATGTTCAACTTAAATCGATAAATTAGATTTTGTTTAAAGCAACAAAAGGTGACTTATCGGTCTCATTAAAAATAACTGTTAAGTAACGTTCACATATGTTGAAGGCTTTAGGATATTAGTAAAAGCTAACTAAATAATTATTACGAGTTTTTTTGTTCTTAATGTAACAGTAACTCTGGTTCTGCTCGTTTTGAACCATTTTATACATCTGTGTGTACCTCTGTCTGTCCGTCTGTATGTTGTATCCATAAGTTTAATAATAACCACTTTCAACTGTAAAATTAAAAAAGCTGCTATTCAGTTGTTGTTATTGTTGTTGTAGTTGTTTTTTTTTTGCTGTTGTGCTGCGTGTTCAGTCGATGATTTATTGTTAACCTTGACCGTTGAATAAAGCGATATTAAAAAACAAAGCACAGCAACACCAGCAACACAAAAAAAAAAACAATTTGTATAAAAAATTATTCACAAGATTTTTTTGTTGTTTTTGTTATTTATTATGTTTGCTTAATGTCGTTGTTGTTGTTTTATTATTAAATCGGTTTTGTTTGCTGACGGAAATAGTTAACTGATGTCTGTCTGTCTGTCTTTCTGCTTGGCTATCTGTCTGTCTGTCTGTCTGTCCATACATACGCTAATTACATACATAGGTAGTACGTGTATCTTATGGATATGTATCTCACACACAATAGCTGCTTAAAAGTTTGAAAAATTAAAAATAACGAACACATAAAATGAAAAAAAATTTTATATTTTTTTTTATTGTTTTACAAAATTTACATGCAAAACTGTGTGTTGTTTATTTTTGTTGTTGCTTTTCATCTTATTTTTATTTCATCTTGTGCAAACTTGTAAATATTTGCATAAAAAAAAACCAAAAAAAAAAATACACTTTGCACTCGGCAAAAACTCGGCAGATGGAGTGCGAAAAATAAGACATAAAACAAAAAAAAAAAAAAAAAACAAAACTTAAAATAATTTATTTGTGAAAACATGAAGATTTATCGTTTTTTTGCTGCCTTAATTGCATGTTTGCTCTTCCTCAATTGTTTGAATACAATGTATATGTAAATAGATATGAAGATATGTACGTTCGCATGAATACACAAAAGTATTGATTGTTTTCTGAACGTTATTTTCACACAATATTTCTGCGAAAAAATAGAATTAAAAAAAATTCTTAGGACGTTTTTGAATGCATTGTTTTAGTCAGACACTTGTGTTAGTGTCTTTTGTCAGTTAGACTTTCTGCGTATTTTTCATTATTACTTAAGAATCAACAATCTGCTGAAAATTTTGATATTCTTCAAAAGCGGGAAATGTAGTTCTTTCAGACACGTTTGATCCTTTTTAAAAAAAAATTACTCTGTCATATTACATAACCTGAAATATCTCGAAAAACATTTCCTTTGGCACTTTTAGGTTGAAAAACCTTTGAAACCTCCATCAACGCAAAAATTCTGACCGTCGGAAAAGTATATTTTGCTAACTGGGTCTAAATTTCGACGGTTTGCGTGTACTGTGCAAAAACCATTAATATTTTTATTCAAAAAGAATCCCTTAGGAACTTTAAACATGCTGAAAAGCTCTAATTTTAATACTTTTAGGTTAGAAAATCTCAAAAACCGGAGTTTCGAAAAATTTTCGGTAAGTATACTTTGTTTTCTGGGTATAACCATTGTTGTCTTTTGTTAAAAAAGACATTAATGCAATTTTGTAAAACTCATTCACGTTTTTATTAAAAATAATTAACCTTTCGATGCTACATTACCTGAAATATGTCGAAGAATCCTTTTTCTGGCACTTTAATATAACAAAATATCAAAACCCAGAGCTAGTAGAGAAATTCTGACTTTGGATTCGAACTTAATGTGTTAAAACCTTGGGAGTTGTATAGGAATATATATAAAACTTACTATATATTCTAGTTGCTGACTCCGAAGTTCATTCAAAAGTTTGTTTGCCTTAACAGATAGTATCTATTAGTCAGATAGTAAAAATATGAATTTATTATTAATAATACATAATAAAATATGAATATTATTCCGATTTGTTTTAAAATTCTACAACTATTTAGTTATTCATTCAAAAAATGACCTATCATCTTGTCACTCTAGCTATGGCCGTCTTATTAAAGCTAAACATACCATTAGAACAACCCCCACCGATTTTCATGATCTAATAATAGTATTGATTAAAAATATAGTACGAAACGTGCGCAGGTATAGTTCCTGTCAAAAAATTTCATATAATAAATACTATTTCTGTGCTAAATTTCTAAATAAAACCCATGTTATAATAAGTGACATACTATAGTGACGGCTAAAGCACCCTATAGCAATTCTAAACAACAATTCATAGACATTTGTTGCCCAAACATGCTTTTCTTTGAAGTTGCTATGTGTAGGAGGTTAATTTGTTATCATTTCACCTCAATGACAAGTGGCTTATATACTTCACATCTGGTTTTGGCCGACTTTTATTTAAGACAGGCGTATTGGTCTCAATTTGTTATTTATTTCTTTTGAAATCTTGTAGCAAACCACCCTATAGCAATCCTAAATACCAACATATACGCTGTTGTATATCCTTATCTTTATAAGCAGGTGGATAAACTTTGATAGTACAGTTTGATAGTACAGTGTCTGACGTTCTACAAGCAGCACTGAACTCGGTATAGAGATGATGTTTAAACGAAGGTCTCTCTATAAACCCAAAAAGGCAGTTATTGTTCCTTTTACAAAACCTTTAGGGGAAAAAGTACATTTTTGCAACTCAGCAAATTATCTTGGAGTGGTTCTGGACAGCAAACTGTGGACTTGTAGAAGAATTTATTGCAAGAACTGTTACATAAGCCCTAAGATGATGTCCAATCTCTACACGTAGATCGGTAGACCCACACTATCATATGCATCTATAGTGTGGTGGTCGAAAGTGTTTTCCCTCGAAGGAAAAACCATCAAGCGGTTAGAAATCTACTCAGATGTGCAGGAACCTGTATGACAGACATCAGGTCCACGCCAACAGTAGTCCTCAATGTCATCTTAGGACTTACACCAATCCACATATACATCCGGATGGAGGCGAAACTCAGCCTGCACAGACTTTTCCAACTGGACAACATTGTCCAAACCACTCCCTAAAGGGACACCTTTCCTTAATTGTAACCGACAAACGAGAAAGAGAATTCTCCAAGCCTTTAAATGCTATGCTTTCCAAATGCTGCTTTAACAAGAACATCATCATAGTTATCCCCACCCCGATCTAACTGGGAACACGAGAAACTAACCCCATCCAAAAACCACTTTTTATGGTCAATTAATAATAATTTGTACTCAAAGACATGCAACTCATATACTTCACAGCTGGTTTTAGTCAACGTTTATTTAAAACAGGCGAATTTCGTTGCAAGGGCAGTTTTTTATCATTCCTCGTTAAATTTTGTGTTAAACACAGTCTATAATGGGGTGAAACTTGCGGCTGGCGCACCCTATAGCAATTCTTATCACCAATATATAGGATCTTGTTGTCCAAAGTACGCTTTGACTTGGTTCTGCTATGTTAAGGAGGTTATTTAATAATATTTTGTACTCAAATACAAGCGAATCATATAGTTCACAGCTGGTTTTAGTCAAAATTTATTTAACACAGGAAAATTGGTCGCAAAGAAAGTTTTTTGTCATTCTTTGTTAAATTTTGTTGTAACCACAGGTCAGCACAGCCTTTAATGGGTGACACTTGGGGACGGCGCACCCTATAGCAATCCTAAACACCAATATATAGGCTGTTGTGTAAAGTACGATTTGACTTGGTTCTGCTGTATTTATGAGGTTAATTTATGATGATTTGTACTCAATGACAAGCTACGAATATAAGTTACCTAGTATATATAAACATACATATATTAAAAAACATAAACATATATTTACATACATATTTACAAACATAAACTTTAAACTGTAAACTAGAAATTAGAGAAATCAGAATAAGAATATTGTTAAGAAAAGAGAGGTTGAAAAATGGTTAAGTTAAAGACTTGTACTAAATAAATGAGTTGAGTTACATTCCATGGTAAACACACCCTACAATGGTTGACACTTGTGGTTGCCGCACCCTATAGTAATCTTTAACGTTAATATAAACGCTGTTGTTGTCCAAAATATGCTTTGGCTTATAGTTGCGTAAAAGCTGAATTAGTTATGATTTGTACTCAATGACCAGCTACGCATATACTTCACAGCTGGTTTTGCCCAATGTTCATTTAACACAGTCGAGTTTGCTACAATATAATATGTTTGCCTATAATATGTTACACTTGAGGTTGGCGCACCCTATAGCAATCTTTAACACCAATATATAGGCTGTTGTTGTTCAAATTACGCTTTAGCTTAATGTTGCTATGTGTAGGAGGATAATTAATTATGATTTGTACTAAATGGCCAGCTACGTATATACTTCACAGCTGGTTTTGGTCAATGCTTATGACATAGGGGTATCTTTAACAGTATTAGCACTTCTTTTGGACGTATTATTATAACGAAAAACTGTATAACTTCAGCTATATTTCAATACAATTATTTTATTATTGAATACTCTGTTAAAAAAATGTTCCCCAGCCTCTGAAGTGCCAATAATTTTGGTACAAGCAATAAGCTTTTACATTTTGGATTATTTAATGTAGTTTTTATTTCAAAAGCAGCTCAGTAAATTACTATTTCACTTAAATTTGTTGTTTTCAGAAAGTTTATTGATTTCTTCGTTGTTTCGTTTTTCTTTTTGTTTAATAGTTATAATTTATATTTTTATTGTTGCCAACTATTTTGTTTTTTATTTATTTCTCCTGCACGCAATGCCAGAACACGTCAAAAATATGCTGGCACATTGTCAAATTGTTGTTGTAACTTTCTGTCTCAGTGGTATTTGCAATCTTGTTGTTTTTGCTGCTGGCATTGCGAAAATTTGTTAAATCATGCTATTTCATCATCATCTCCCAACTACTTTAACCCCTCCCCCCTATTGCTGGCTCACTGTCATCATTACATATGACTATATTTTACTTTGGCGATTCAGCAGATTTTGCCGATTTATTTTTAAAACTTACAAAAAAGGAACAATAACAGCAAAACGGAAGCCGTTGCCGTCGTCATGGCTAAAATTAAACAACAAAATGTAAAAAAAAAATAAAGAAAATTTAATATGCATGCTTCCAAGGCGCTATAAATTGTTTTAAGCTGCCAGCTTTCGGGCAGGGTTGCCAAGTTTTATTGTTTTTTTACACGTGCTTTTTATGGATTTGACAACATTTAGTTGGCATACAATGAGCGTTACAAAATTGCTTTAGCCAAGCAATGACTTGAAAAACAAAATCGCTGTTGGTCTACATACAAAGCAAGTTCACACAGATCATGCTTTAATTTAATTTTTTTTTTTGACATGACAACATTTTTCCTAAAAAGTTATGCAAGTCATTTTAATGAAAATGCAACGGCTTTGCATGGAATTATTGAACTCATTGTTAAGGTGTTACAATAAAAGTTATAAATCGAATATAAAGACTCACCACAAAAATATAAGACTTAAATTATTTAGTCTTCAGGTCTTGAAGGTGGCAGCCTAAGCAACGAAATTGCAAAAGTGTTGCATGAAATTTTAACTAGTACAAAAATTGAGTGTGACGCAGTCTATAACAATCTTAAACAACAAACATAGCCTGTACAAAGTACACTTTGCCTTAATGCGGTGTTGTATACGAGGTCACTTAATAATCATTTGCACTCAATGACAGATACCTCATATACTTCACACCTGGTTTTGGGCTAATGTTAACGTAACCCAGGTGACTTTCTGATTGTATTCTGGTGATGAAAAACTCTCGAAGTCATCAGGTTGGAAAATTTTTACGGTTTTTTCAGGGATGAATAAATTAATGTTGTTAACATATTTTGCTGTATACCATGTCCGAAAAGTTTTTCTATGCTTTTGCGAATACCGTCACCTGATTTTCATAATCAATCAAAGACAAAAATGTTTATGTTAATGTTAATGTTAATGCTAAAGCTAATGTTAATGTTAATGTTAATGTTAATGTTAATGTTAATGTTAATGTTAATGTTAATGTTAATGTTAATGTTAATGTTAATGTTAATGTTAATGTTAATGTTAATGTTAATGTTAATGTTAATGTTAATGTTAATGTTAATGTTAATGTTAATGTTAATGTTAATGTTAATGTTAATGTTAATGTTAATGTTAATGTTAATGTTAATGTTAATGTTAATGTTAATGTTAATGTTAATGTTAATGTTAATGTTAATGTTAATGTTAATGTTAATGTTAATGTTAATGTTAATGTTAATGTTAATGTTAATGTTAATGTTAATGTTAATGTTAATGTTAATGTTAATGTTAATGTTAATGTTAATGTTAATGTTAATGTTAATGTTAATGTTAATGTTAATGTTAATGTTAATGTTAATGTTAATGTTAATGTTAATGTTAATGTTAATGTTAATGTTAATGTTAATGTTAATGTTAATGTTAATGTTAATGTTAATGTTAATGTTAATGTTAATGTTAATGTTAATGTTAATGTTAATGTTAATGTTAATGTTAATGTTAATGTTAATGTTAATGTTAATGTTAATGTTAATGTTAATGTTAATGTTAATGTTAATGTTAATGTTAATGTTAATGTTAATGTTAATGTTAATGTTAATGTTAATGTTAATGTTAATGTTAATGTTAATGTTAATGTTAATGTTAATATTAATGTTAATGTTAATGTTAATGTTAATGTTAATGTTAATGTTAATGTTAATGTTAATGTTAATGTTAATGTTAATGTTAATGTTAATGTTAATGTTAATGTTAATGTTAATGTTAATGTTAATGTTAATGTTAATGTTAATGTTAATGTTAATGTTAATGTTAATGTTAATGTTAATGTTAATGTTAATGTTAATGTTAATGTTAATGTCAATGTTAATGTTAATGTTAATGTTAATGTTAATGTTAATGTTAATGTTAATGTTAATGTTAATGTTAATATTAATGTTAATGTTAATGTTAATGTTAATGTTAATGTTAATGTTAATATTAATGTTAATGTTAATGTTAATGTTAATGTTATTGTTAATATTAATTATGTCACAGTAAACTGCATACTTCTTTAGTTAAAAAAAATTTAAAATTAAACAAATTATTTAATTTTTCTTGATATAAGAATTTCTATTCTTTTATGAAATTTTTAAGATATAAATAAATATTATTTTGTTGTTTCTTTAATATAATTCAACATAAAAATATTTTTGACTCAGACAGTGAAGATACTTAATCAGCAGTATTTCATTAATTTTTTATTTCACACATACAAACATTATTAACGTAAATATATGCCACATGTTCGCTAGACACAAACGATGTCCTACACAAGCAATCGATTGTGTTTCGCAAGAATCGTTTTTTATATTTTATTGGTTTATTTTTTTTTTTATTAATATTTTTTTTTAGTTTTGCAAATAAATCACTGCCTGCCCCCAGACTGGCGAGTTTTTGACTATCTATCTGACTGTCTGTTTATCCGTTACGCTCCAAACAGTTGCTGTCATTTATTTTAAAAATTCTACGTGTGCCGCTTGTTGATGTGTTCTGTCTTTTAAGTTTCTGTTGCCAGTTTATTTTTAATTGGAAATTTTTATTTATAAGTTTTTTTTTTTTGTAGACTTGCCAAGTTTGTTTTGACACTTGCAGGAGCTGTCAAAAATATTTTTAAATTACATAAGTTTTTATTTCGTAAGCTATGATATTTAAATATATTGAAAAATGTGGTTTTTAAAAATAAACTGAATTATATTTTTTTTTTTTACTTTCAGGTAATTCTCAGAAAAATTGCAAATTTTGATTCTTAAAAATAGTAAGTAGTTCTTAGTCTGCACAATTTATTTCAAAATTATATGATATTGTTCAAAATTCTGTTCAAATGAATAATAGTTTACTATTTATTTTTTATAGTTCTTAAAATATTCTTATACTAGTGATATTTTTTGAAAAATTTGATATTGTTGAAGTATTCTCTGCAACGATAATACTTTGATTTTTTTTAAATAGAAATACTTCATTCCTCAATAATTCTCTTAAATTTTTTTTAATACTTTTCCTCACTTTATGTTTTATGAGTCACAAAGATGTTAAGTTTTCAAACTTTTTTCTAATTCAGCTCAGTTTCGTGCTTTCAACAAATGTTGTATTTCCACAAATGGTTCATTTTTAAAAAATTATGCTAAACACTGTCAGATATGTTTATATTATTTCCTCAGACAAAACTCAACACAGCTCTGACTCAGCTGCTCGATATTTAATTGTTTCAAAATTTGTTTTGTTGTTTGTTGCATGCGTTTCAATAAATATTTCAGCTATTTAAATATTTTTTGTTTTATTTATTTTTGTGATATTTTCAAACAAAAACCGCTCAAGAATTTTCAGCTTTAAATACGCGCATACAAAATATAAACAGAAAAATATATATATTTATAATAAAAGCAAGATTTTCAACAGAACTTGTATAAATAGAAATTCATGTTACGTGAGTGAAATTAATTAAGAAAAAAATCTGGCAATTAGCCAATATTTTTGGGCGAAAACAAAAAAAAAAGCACAAAAAACATTAAAATAAATTTAAAAGAAAAATGCGTCTATAGTAACTGCAATGTTGGCTATTTCGTCTGTTTAAATTGATATCGTCGATTTGTTTTTCATTTTGGTAGCTACCATAAAAACTATCAACGTAGCTTCTGCTCTAGGCACATTGGCGCCAGATGACCTCTTCTAAATTGGCCAAATTTGAAATGGGTGCCAATTGGATTATTTATATAAATGTTGATTCAAAAAATATTGTTCGAGACAAGCCAGCCGCTTGTTTTACCTCCCCATCAGCATTGTTCAAATACCTTCGATACTTTTATGAAAATCATCGATTTTTTTTAAATAACCTAGATTTTTTATAAATATAATCGATATTTTTTAAATATAATCGATATTTTTTAAATATAATCGATATTTTTTAAGTATAATAGATTTTTTTAAAAATATCGATATTTTTGTAAAA
Source organism: Tetanocera ferruginea (assembly GCA_958299015.1). Lineage (NCBI taxonomy): Eukaryota > Metazoa > Arthropoda > Insecta > Diptera > Sciomyzidae > Tetanocera > Tetanocera ferruginea. The sequence continues at coordinate 129,881,103 of OY282643.1, read as the reverse complement.
ATCGTTGATGTAATAAAAAAAATATATTTTCTTTTCTTTTGTCGATAATTATTTGGTATTAATGTATTTATAAATATTGCTTTTTTTTAATAAATAACATATTTTTTATAAAAATCATCGATAATTTTTATAATTTAATTGATATTTTATGTGAAACAACGGTTTACTTTTGTAAAAATCTACATTTTTATAAATACCATTGATATTTCCACAGTTATTATCGGTTTTTTTTAAATATCATCTATATTTTAGTACATTTGAATGATTTATTTGTCTATAACATAAATAAACCCATTTTTTCCTTTCGACATTTATTTAGTAACGATATTTTTATAAATTGTCTATGTATTTAATAATTTCATAGATATTTTTATAGAAACCATCGATTGATTTGTTCTTCAAAAAATTGACATTTTTGTAAATAAATCGATATTTTTATAAATAGATCGATATTTTTGTAAATAAATCAATATTTTTTATAATTAAATTTATCTTTTTATAAATATCATCGATATTTCATAAAAATCATTGACATTTCTGTATGTATCATGGATTTTTTTATAGATATCATAGATTTTTTTATAAATATCATCGATATTTTTTAAGTATAATCGATATTTATGAAAATTGTCTATGTATTTAATAATTTCATAGATATTTTTATAGAAACCATCGATTGATTTGTTCTTCAAAAAATTTACATTTTTGTAAATAAATCGATATTTTTATAAATATATCGATATTTTTGTAAATAAATCAATATTTTTTATAAATAAATTTATCTTTTTATAAATATCATCGATATTTCATAAGAATCATTGACATTTCTGTATGTATCATGGATTTTTTTATAGATATCATAGATTTTTTTATAAATATCATCGATATTTTTTAAGTATAATCGATATTTATGAAAATATCCATGTTTTGATATTAACAATTTATATATTTATTATATGATATATAAAAAATACATTTTCTTTTTAATTTATCGCTATGTATTTAGTATCGATATTTTTAACAATATTTGAAAAATCTTTTTAAAATATCGATTTTTTTATAAGAAAACACATTTTCAACAAGTCATTGAAACATTTTATGATTTCGTTAATATTTTTATAGAAATCTGCGGTGCACTTTTCAAAAAAATCGATATTTTTATAAATACGATCGATATTTTTATAGCTATCATCGATTTTTTTTAAAAATAACATCGATATTTTAGTACATATCGTTGATATATTTATCTATAAATTAAATAAATCTATATTTTTCTGTCGATTTGTTGAATAATTTCATCTTTATTTTTATAAAAATCTTCGTCATGTGTGTCATAAAAAATCGAAATTTTTTTAAATATACTTGATATTTTTATAAATACATCGAAACTTTTAAAAATTATCGATATTTTTTTAACACAGATATTTTTATAGATATCATCGATATGCTTATATATATTATCGATATTTTTGTATATAATATCTATTATATTATATTTTTTAATATATAATCGATATTTTTATACATATCATCGATATTTTTTGTATATATCATCGATATTTTTTATATATATCCTCGATGTTTCTATAAATATCGGATTTTTATATATTTCATCGATATTTTTATAGATATCATAGATTTTTTTGTAAATATCGATATTTTAGTACACATCGTCGATATACAATGTATTATATATATATTATAATATGTATATTATACATATTTATCTATATATGAAATCTATGATTTTTTTATAAATATCGATATTTTAGTACACATCGTCGATATATATATTTATCTGTATATGAAATAAATTTATATTTTTCTGTTGATATTGATCAAGTAAAGATATTTTATATTGCCGATTTATGAATTAATTTTGTCGATATTGTGTTGTTAAAAAAATCGAAATTTTTAAATTCATCGATATTTTTTTAACAGATAGATATTGATAAAAATAATCGATATTTGATATATTTTATCGATGTTTTTATGTTATCGATATTTTGTGTATATAATCGATATTTTTATAAATATCATTGATTTTTTATAAATATCATCGATTTTATTTATAAATATCATCGTAAGTTTGGTAACTATCATCGATATATTTGTAAATATCATCTATATATTTTTAAATTTAATCGATATATTTGTAATTATAATATGTACAGCAATTTTTGAATATAACCGATATAATATTATGTGTTTTCTAAATATCGATATTTTTCTACATATCGATATTTTTACTATTATCATGGACATTTTTATTATAATCATCGATATTTTATAAATATCCTCGATATTTTTTAAAAATCATCGATTTCTTTATAAATATCATCGATTTTTTTATAAATATCATCGATTTTTTTATAAATATCATCGATATTTTTATAAATATCATCGATCTTTTTTAAATATAATCGTTTTTTATAATACTTTCAATATTTTGGTAACTGTCATGGATATGTGTGTAAATATCATTATAAATTGTAAATTTAATCGATACATTTGTTAATATAAGACATATATATGTGAATATAACCGATATACACATGAGTCTAACATCGTTGATATGGAATTTTTTGTTTATTTTAGCAATACTTTTGTTTTTTAAAATTGATCGATTTATCGAAAAAAAGAAGTATCGATTTTAAGAAAAAGTATTAATGCTTTTACTATCTAATGAATATTTTTTTTAATAATCTATGCTTTTTTTATTCAATCGATATTGTATAAATATCTGTTATTTTTATAAATATCAATGATATTTTTATGAAAATCATCGATATTTTAACTATTATCATCGACATTTTTATTATTATCATCGATGTTTTTATAAATATCATCGATATTTTTAAATATCATCGCTATTTTTATAAATTTCATCGAGATTTAAAAAAAATAGGCATTTTTGTTAGTATCATCGGTATATATTAACACATAATCGATACATATATTCAAATCAGTATTAAATAATTAATAACATCGATATTTTTATAAATATCATCGACATTTTTATAAATAGCTTCAATATTTTTTAAATGTCATCGATATTTTTAATTATCATTGACATTTTATAGATATCATCGATATTTTTAAATATCATCGATATTTTTAAGTATCATCGCTATTTTTATAAATATCATAGATATATTTATAAATATCGACATTTTTGTAAATATCATCGGCATATTTTTATAAATAGGACATTTTTATAAATAGCTTCAATATTTTTTAAATGTCATCGATATTTTTAATTATCATTGACATTTTATAGATATCATCGATATTTTTAAATATCATCGATATTTTTAAGTATCATCGCTATTTTTATAAATATCATAGATATATTTATAAATATCGATATTTTTGTAAATATCATCGGCATAGTTTTAAACATTATCGATACATATATTTATATCAGTAATAAATTTATTAATATCATCGATACTTTAATATTAATATCATAGATTTTTTTTAAATATCATTGATATATTATAAATAATATTGATATGTTTAATATTTTCAGTTTTTTTATTAATTTAATCGATAAATTTATGAAAATCGAAACTTTTATGAATTTCATCAATTTTTTTATCAATTTTAAATATCTAATACATAAAATATTTTTAAAATACATTTAATATCTACATTTTATAAATGTTATCGAAATATAATGGTTATTTGTAGGATTATCATCGATATTTCTTAAGTATCATGATTATTGTTGCGAATATATCTATTTTTTCATGAATATCGTCGATAGTTTGAAAAAAGAGATCAATATTTTTTGTTGATATTTCCAAAGCATTATCATCGATAAATTTCATGATAAATTTATCAAAATTCATACATTCCTTCAATAAGTTATAGTAATTTTAGTGTTTATGAAACGATCTTTTTAAATATATTTTTGATATCTCTGCAGATGTTATTGATTTGGTATAAATATTATTGCTAATTTTATACGTAATTTTTTTTATGTATGTACAAAGGTTTTATTTATATATTATTGTTCATATGACTTTTACTGGTTCCAAATTTTTAAAATTTTTGTCGAAATTTTAATGAAAATTATCTATATTCTTATAAATATGTGTATATAGTTAATATTATCGATATAACTTTTGGAGTTGTTGATATTTTATTATATATTATCGATATTTTAAATATTTTTAATTATTTTGTAATATTATAGATATTGCTAGAAATATTTTCGTTATTTTTAAAAATGTTATCGATATTTTAAAAAATATCGATATTTTGAAAAATTATCGATATTTTCATAAATAACATCCATATTTTTATTGCTATTGATATTTTTCCTACAACTATTGATTTTACTGTTATTATTATCGGTACTTTGATGCATTTGGCGAAAAATATCATATACATTTTTGACAATTTAGTTATGAAAATTTTTGATTGATACTTTATTTTTTAAAAATAATGAATTTTGCCTTTTTTCTTATATTTCGATATTTTAATGCCCATTTATTTATAGTTGTGGTATTTAATAAAAAATTACTTATCGCTCACTATCAGCCCCATAATGAATAATTTTTCATGCGAACCAGGAAACGGGAGTTTTCGTTTTTGAGATAAGAGATAAAGACATCATGTTTGCTTTTATTACGTTCATGAGTATTAACAGTTGACGCACAAATTTGCATTAGAAATTTTCAAAATGTTATTGTGTTTGATTGCAAAAATGTTAACTACCTTTTCCAACTCCGCGTGAAAAATTATTCATTTCATCTTTCTCTTTCATCTTTCCCTTAAATAAATGTTCGTTGCATAATATCCTTAAAAATTTCCAAATTCTTAAAAGTTTCTTATCGTTCGCTTGACTCTGATCAAATTTTTTTCTAGAACTGCTTATAAGAACTTCTATTCAGCTATGATCTAATTTTAAATTCTGTTTCCTTTCCTCCTCGCGATTTGGCTTTTGCAATGTTTGTAGTATTTTTCTCAGCCACTTCTTCTTCATTCTACCTTTGTTTCTTCGCGCCCACAAACACTTGACTTCCGCCTACAAACAATTTCGTTTTTTGCAATACATCTATTGATTTATTTCCAAAAACTGCAAAACTACAAGCAAAACTGTTAAATTTTTAATGGCTTTTAGAGTGTTGCATCCATTCATTCATCTAATGGATTTCAACTGCACTCAGGTTCTAACAACGTTGTTGTTGTTGTTGCTTCAGTTAATGTTGCTATTGATGCGGAAACAGTTCGTTGAGATAAACATGCGTTTTAAAACGCTTGAGTTTCTTTTTCGTTTAGTTTTTTCCGTTTAGTTTTTTGCGCCTTGTTAAGTGGGCGCACAAGATGTTTACAAATATCCGCAATTAACAGGCTACGTAGTTTTTCAATGATGCTTTTAAAGGATTGCCATGCGTAGCTTAAACAAAAAAAAAACTTATAAAAAACAGTACAGATAGAACGATAGAAAATTACCATAATGATAATTTTCTATAAAATTCAATGACTGATTCAGTTCAGGTCTAAAAGAGGGCTTCATGATGACTATATTCCACAAAATTCATTGTCTGATTAGGGTGGAATTCAGGCGGGACCGAGAATTTTCTTGAAAACTTCTTTGAATTTTCATATAAATGTCCGCATGTTCAGACTCAGACCTGATGTTTGAAATTTATTGAAGTTTTTTCTTCTGCTCCACTATTAAATTGTCACGATTGTTCGCAAAAACCGACTGTTCAAAGCCTGCTGCGTCTTTATCATAGAACAAACACTATCGAACGAAAAATAAGCACAACTGGCATCTGGTAGTTATATTCTCTTAAAAACTTGGAAAGTTAAAAATTTCCAAAATATCTCTATGACACATTGTAGCACAACTCGAGCACATTGCAGCACAATTAACGGAATTTATGAAAAATATAAAAGATACGAATTGACTGTCAAACGATGTGCATATACGTAAATTTTTTACATATTTTTATACCAGATGTCAGCACAACTAGAGCACATGACAGCACAATTACAACTTTACGGAGAACTGGTATTTGAAAGTAATTTTTTCTTAAAAATTAGCAAAGTTTAAAATTTTCAAAAAGTCTCTATGGACACATTTTAGCACAACTCCAGCACATTGCAGCACAATTACCGAAATTTATGAAAAATATCAAAAACACGACTCGACTCTGAAACGATGTAAATTAAACTAGAACATAGATGGGAGACATAATAGCACACGTCGTACATATTTAACTATAATAAGGCTTAAGCGAAGATTCCACGCCATTAGTCAAATTTGAATACTACAAAGGCCGACGAATTTCCCACAAGGGGGCCGATATGCCATCTTTTTTTTAATTCTAAATAATGTCAATGACTAATATTTATTGGGAAAATCTTTATTCTGTCAAACCTCAATCAACTAGGCATTACTGTACCGATTACTTTGGATAACTTTTCCTTAGACGTTTTCACTTTTAATAATTTCATTATCAAACAATATTTTTCTTATATTTCGCCATAAATTTCCAATGTTTATCGATAAATTTAAAATATTTGTCGATTGGTTTGAAATTTTTTTCGATTATTTTCAAAATTAATCGATAACTCTTTAATATTGATCGTTAAGCTTCAATAATTATTGTTTATTTTCAAATATATAACGATTCTTCGACATTTTTCGTAGATCTTGAAGTATTTATCGATTATATTTTGTGTATCGATATAAATTAATCGATAATTATTTAATATTGATCGTTGAATTTCAATAATTATTGTTTAATTTTCAAATATTTAACAATTATTCGAAATTTTTCGTAGATCTTGAAGTAGTTGTCGATTATATTTATATATATATCTTATTTATTTCATTCACACACACAAAATGGCAAGCAACTTATAATTGAATCGATGTTTATATGTTTTTCAAATATTTGTCGATTTATATGTAATATTTCTAGATTATTTTGAAAATTAATCGATAATTATTTAAAATTAATCAATAAATCTTTTATATTTATAGTTAAACTTCAATAATTATTGTTTATTTTCAAATATTGAACGATTATTCGAAACTTTTCGTAGATCTTGAAGTAGTAATCGATTGTCGATTGTATTTTATATATATATATCTTATTTATTTCATTCACACATACAAATTGGCAAGCAACATATCACACACGATCTTCAAAAGTGACACAACTCAAAATTTTAAAATTTTCAGGAGAGCCAAAAAAGTATTTCTTTTTCAATGCAACTTCATAAAAAAGAACAACACAAAATGATTTGTTTAAAAATTAACGAACAATCAGATTAAAACAAAATTTTAACAGTCGATGAAGGTGTGCATTACGAATTGGTTTATATGAAAACGTCAAAAGTGAAAAATTTTGAGTTGTCACTTTTGAAGAGGGTGTGCGATATAATTGAATCAATGTTTGTAGATTTTGTTCAAATATTTGTCGATTAATTTGAAATATTTTTTGATTATTAAAAAAAATAATTGATAATTATTTTAAAATAATTGATACTTATTTTAAAATAATTGATAATTATTTTAAAAATAATCGATAATTATTTAAAATTAATCGATAATTATTTAAAATCTTTCGCTAACTCTTTAATATTGTTCGTTTAATTTCAATAATAATAATTTTTTTGTCGAATATTTAACGGCTATTCGAAACTTTTCGTAGATATTGAAGTAGTTATCGATTGTATTTTATAAATATATCCTTTTTATTTCATTCACACATACAAATTGGCAAACAGCTTATAATTAAATCAATGTTTATAGATTCTTTTCAAATATGTGTCGATTAATATGAAATAGTATTAGTATATTTTTAAAAATTAAACGATAATTCTTTAAAATTTATCGATAATTTTCAAGAATTATTAATTAATATTTTGAAATATTTTCATTATTTTTTATATATTTCAATATTTATAGATTTTTTCAAATATTTGTCGATAAATTTTAAATTTTTCGATTATTTTCAAAACTAAGTGATAGTTCTTCAAAATGTATCGAAAATTTTTAAGAATGATTGATTATTACTTTCAAATGTTTTAATATTTAACGATCATTCGCAACATTTAGTAGATCTTGATGCAATTATCGATTATATTTTATGTATATATCTTATTTATTTCATGCACACATACAAATTGGCAAGTTTCAATAATTGAAACAATGTTTATAGATTCTTTTCAAATATTTGTCGATTAATTTGAAATAGTTTTCGTTTATTTTTAAAATTAATCGGAAATTATTTAAAATTTATCGATAACTCTTTAATATTGTTTGTTAAATTTCAATAACTATTGATTATTTTCAAATATTTAGCGATTATTCGAAATACTTCGTAGATCTTGAAATAATTATCGATTATATTATATACATATATATATGTTATTGAATTCATTCACGCATACAAATTTGCAAGCAACATATAATTGAATCAATGTTTATTGATTTTTTCAAATATTTGTCGATACTTATTTAAATTTTACCGATTATTTTCAAGAATTAGTGATTATTTTTAAAGATTTTTCATTACTTTACAAATATTTCATTCTTTGTAGATTTGTTCGAATATTTGTCGATTCATTTGTAATAGTTTTTTATTAGTTTCAAAACTAATCAATAATTCTTTAAAATATATCGATAACTTTCAAGAATTATTGATTATTATTTTCAAATATTTTATTTTTTTTAATATTTAACGATAATTCGCAGAACTTCGTAGATCTTGAAGTAGTTATCGATTATTTTCAATATGTAACTACTATTTATGCTATTTGGACCACATTTCCGAATAATTTGCAAATTTGAATCGCAAAAAATCGATGAATTTTTAATTCTAAAACATTTTTATAGTCACCAACACGTACTGAAAACTAATTTTGACTGTTTAAACTTCAGAATTCACAGAATCTTCGGTGCTTCACCTGAAAAGGTAAAGACATACATACCTACCTTCTTTAAATGCCGTGTTGAGTTTCTTTTTAATAATTTTAATATCTGAGAAGATATTAAGCATGCGATTTTGTATTTAACTCAAAACACGTTTCTTCTGATTTTTTAGATTTTTTTTTCAAATAATTCTTGAATAAATTTTCTTGTTAGTAACAAAGAAAGTATAACAAAGTTATAATATTTAATTTTAACAATTTAATGCATACCTAAATTATTGAGTTCTTAACAATAAATAAATTAAAAACATGTACAATTAATTCAAAACTACTAAAAATACAAAAAACTTCAATAAATCGGATTAAATATTCAAATCATGTCTCGTCGTTGCTCGTTGCTCCTCCGTTGCTTGCCGCTCTTCTCTTCCTTTCATAACACTGCGCTGCTGCTGAGTTTTAAGCGTTTTAAAGTCTATTGACACTATTTTTTATAGCTACTCTTGGCTAATTGTTGTTGTTGTTATTTGTGTTGTTGTTATTACTTGTGTTATTGACGTTTCATTTATTGTTGTATATTCAAATCGTGCTGTTGCTATTAAAAACAACTGCATATAAAATATAAATAAATTGCCGCAAATTCTTGGCAATCAACCGTTAATTTTCTTCTTCTTCTTGCTTCTACTTCATTGCTTTCATTCAGCAGCAACATTTTAACAATTTCTAATTCTCACGTAATTGCAAACAATTGGCAACGCCAACTACATACTAGAAATATGCAGCAGCGAAAGAGCGAATTATTGCTGTTTGCTTTTATCAACAGTTTAAGTAAAAAGAAAACACAAACAACAACAAAAATAATTTATATAATTTTGCTGCAAAGCGTAAAATATAAATAAATAATAGCAAAATAAAATAGAAATAAAAGCAGCCAAAGAAATGAAAATATTGCACAAGGACGTTGACATAAATTTACACAATTGTATTAAATATGATTAAGTGCAGTTGTTATAGTTGATGTTACGCTGAATGCAACCAACAACAATAGATCTCAAATTTATCCACTTAAAGCGCGCAGCGCATAGAAAAGCTCAGACAGACAGCTGTCAGCCCTGGCATATGCTAGTGAGAGCTAGTTCGGGGTGACCAAGAGAGAGAGCGAGTCAGTGAGTCAGTTAGTGAGTGAGTGTCTGCCAGTCAGGCTTCTTTTTAATGGGTCTCAACTGTGATGAATGCGTTTTTTATTCTACGCCGCGTTGCCAACTGCTGCTGATATCTGCTTTTATTTATTGTTATTGTAACTGCAATTGTTGTTATTGTTGCAGTTGATTTTTTTTTGTTGTTTTTATTTTTAATGAAAGTGTTGCGCAAAACTTTACAAGTATAAAAAAAAAACACAGAACACTACAATAAACAACAACAATGGGTAAAAGAGAAAAAAAACTAGAAAACAGCAAACAATAAGCAAAAAAAAAAATTTAATAAAGCGCCGTCATCATCGTCGTCGTCGTCGTCGTCGTTGTTGTGGTTGAGTGCGCTGCGGCGCCGTTGTCATCGTCCGTTGCTGCTGCTCTTAATCGCTGCATCGCGCTGAATAGGTCGTCGGAGTGCAAACAACAGTTGAAGGCGATTTCATAAACAAAATACAGCAAAAAAAAACAAGAAAAAAAATCAACAACAAGGAAAATGAAATAAATACATGTAATAAAAACGTGTTTAAAATAAACGTAAGTATTTTGTATGTAACCATGTTGGTTGCTCTTGCCGCTGTTGTTGTTGTTGTTGCTCCCATTGAACTTTTTACTTTTTGCTGCTGTTGTCTTGTTTTGCAGCGGCTGGCAGAGGAAGCTTTAATGATGGCGCTGCCTTATTTACAAAATTACATCAACAACAAAAATACACAATGATTTAAAAAAAAAATTCTTAATAATTTCAATGACGCATCTTTAACGGGGAAAATCTTTACTCAGTCAAACCTCAATCAACTAGGCATTACTTTACTGATTACTTTGCATTCATTTTCCATAGAGGATTTTACTTTTCATAATTTCAATATCAAGTAAAAATTTTCTTATATTTCGCCATAAATTTCCAATGTTTATCAATATATTTCAAATATATGCCGATTGGTTTGAAATATTTTTCGATTATTTTACAAATAAAGAGATAATATTTAAGTTTTAAGTCATTATTTCTATATTTTAATCGATAATTTCTTTTTTATCTATAGTTTATTAACTTTTATCTATTATTTCTGATAATTTCCAATGTTTATCGATAAATTTCAAATATTTGCCGATCAGTTTGAAATACTTTTCGATTATTTTACAAAAAATCGATAATGATTCAATGTTAAGCAATAACGTCTTTCGATAACTTCTTTATTTTCATCGATATTGTTTATTTTTATCGATTATTTCTGAAAATTAACTTATGTTAATCGATAATTTATGTATTTTTGTCAGAAATTTTAAATTTTTAGATTGAATTTTTAATTTTTATCGAACATTTATTGTTATATAAATATTTTGTCGATATTATCGATATTATTTAATTATGTCGATACTTTTAATTTGGTATATATCTTTAATATATTGTATTTTAATCGAAATTTTTTTTTATATAAAGCGATATTTCTATATTTTTACTTCTTGAACTTGCATTTTTTCTCAGTAAATTTTAAAATGCCAATTATTTCGAAATATTTTTCTATTATTTACAAAAAATCAATAATTCTTCAATTTCAAGTGATAATTTATACATTTTTATCAATATTTTCCTTAATTTACCAATAATTTCTTTAATTTTATCGATTATTTCTAATAATTTCCAATGTTTATCGATAAATTTCTAATATTTTCCGATTAGTTTGAAATATTTTTCGATTATTAGAATGCTTCAATAATGCGAAATCGATAATGCTTCAATGTTTAGAAATAACTTCTTTATTTTTATTGAAAATTTCTGAATTTTTATCGATAATTTCTTTATTTTTATCGATAATTTATTTATTTTCTCAAAACATGAAAATTTTTTCTATAATTTTTTTTTTTATTGATCATTTATTGTATTATAGATATTTTGTACCATTTGCGATATTATTTATTTATATCGATACTTTCATTTGACATTCATATATCCATTTATATGTAAACAAAAACAAAAAACAAATTGGCCATTTCAGCCCTTGAAAGGACTTTGACCGAGCTTCTTATGATCAATTGTGTTGTGTGTGATATTAAATGTTTGCACACAATTAACCGAGAACTGGACCTACATTTTTTATGCCGACTCCGAACGGCTCATGTTCTCAAGAAGCTTTACATGGCATTATTTACTCTCTGATGTTTGCCATTGTCTGCAGAGAGGTGGTGACCGATCAGAAAAATTTTGTATTGAAAAAACTTTTCGCCGCGACTGGGGATCGAACTCGGGCTCCGAGCGTGCTAAGCCACACACTAAACCTGCACGCCACGGTCACCACTATGCACGGTCCATTAATATGTATTAATATTTATATTTTCATCGATATTTTTTATTTGTATCGATAATACTTTAATTTATGGATATTTTTTTACATATTGAAATTCCAATGTTTATCGATAAAGTTAGAATATTTGCCGATTAGTTTAAAATATTTCCGATTATTGTACAATAAATCGATAATTTTTCAATATTAAGCTGTCATTCTATTGAAGCGTAAAATATTGTTTATAGATAAATTTCAAATATTTGCTGATTGGTTTGTTTAAGATTTTTCGATTTTTTTTCAATATTTATCCATAATTTTTCTAAATTAAGCAATTAATTGCAATACATATTTGAGAATTTTCAAATTTGAATCAATGATTCGAAACATTTTGTTAGTCTCGAAAAATGAATTTTAATATTTATGTCTTATTAATTCTATTCACAGATAAAAAATTTGAAATCATTTTCAACTATGTGCCGATTAATTTGAAATAGTTTTCGATCATTTTCAAAATACATCGATAATTCTTTAATTTTTATCGACAATTTTCTATATGCATCGATATTCTTTAAGATAAATTGGTAATTTTAAAAATTAATCGATAATTATTTAGTAGTTGTCGATAATTTATTCAATTAATCAATATATATTTGATATTTATCGATAATTCTGTAACGATAATAAATATGTAACGATAATTCGCAACGTTTCGTGCATCTTAAAGTAGGTATCGACTATTTTCAATTTGCATCTTCTTTTTATTCCATTCGCACCACATTTTCGATTAATTTGCAATATTTTACGATTATTAGAAAAATGTATTTATAATTCTTGATTTGTGACAAATAACTTTTGAGAATTATTGATTGTTTTCATAGGTTTATCGGTAAATGCAACATTTCTAAGGTCTTAGAGTAGTTGTCGATTATTTTCAATGTAAATCTTTTATTCATTGTCTTCACACCAGCAAATTGATTTTGAATTTTCTATATGCATCGATATTCTTTAAGATTGATTGGTAATTTTAAAAATTAATCGATAATTATTTAGTAGTTGTTGATAATTTATTGAATTAATCGATATATATTTGATATTTATCGATAATTTTGTAACGATAATAAATATGTAACGATAATTCGCAACGTTTCGTGCATCATAAAGTAGGTATCGACTATTTTCAATTTGCATCTTCTTTTTATTCCATTCGCACCACATTTTCGATTAATTTGCAATATTTTACGATTATTAGAAAAATGTATTTATAATTCTTGATTTGTGACAAATAACTTTTGAGAATTATTGATTGTTTTCAAAGGTTTATCGGTAAATCGCAACATTTCTAAGGTCTTAGAGTAGTTGTCGATTATTTTCAATGTTAATCTTTTATTTATTGTCTTCACACCAGCAACTTGATTTTGAATTAAATATAAAAGCAATTTTTATTGATATTTTTCTAACGTTTGCCGATTAATTTAAATTATTTTTCGATTATTTTCAAAATGAATCCATGACTCTTCACTATTAACCCATTATTTTTGAAGAATTATTGATTGCTTTGAAATGTTTATCGTTAGTTCGCAATATTTCTCATATATTGATGTTATCGATTATTTTCAACGTTTATCTAAGATTTCTCCCATTGACAACATCAAATTTGTTATAAATTAAGAATAAGATCGGTGCTTTTTGATAAATTTAAAAAAATGTTCGATTAATTTTAAATATTTTCGATTATTTTCAAAATTACTCTTTAATTCTTCAATATTAACGGAAAAACTTAACGAATTATTGATAATTATTTATTACTTCTCGATAATTCGCAACATTTTGTAGATCTTGAAGTAGTTATCGATTGTTTGTTTAATATTTATCTCTTTGATTCCATTTCCAAAATTGCCACCAGCTACCAAAAAATAAATTCTTATCTCACATTCATTTCAAAATTTTCGATTCTTTTCAAAATTGAACGATTATTCTTGAATATTTACCAACAATTTTTAAGAATTATTGATTGTGTTCAAATATTTATCCATAACTAGCATATTTCTTAAATCTTGAATTAGTTATCGATTATTTGTAAATAGTTATTACTTCGAATAGAGTTAACTACTGCAAATTTGTTATCAACTAGGCATTACATCAATGTTTATCGATAAACTCTCGATATTTGCTGATCAATTATAAATACTATTTGCTAATTATCAAAATAAATCGATAATTCTTTAATATTGAATGATAATTTTCAAGAATTATTGATTCCTTTCTAATGTAAAAATGAATCCATAGTTCTTCAATATTTATCTATAACATTCAATATATATTTATAATTTTCAAATATTTATCGATTATTCGCAACATTTCGAAGATCAAAAAGCATTGATGTATTATTTTCATTATTCATTTTTAAATTATTCTATTTACACCAGCAAATATGATATCAATTAGAAATTTAATCATGTGTATCGATTATTTCAAATATTTGTCAATTAATTTTAAAAATTTTTCGATTGTTTTCAAAATTCGAGCGATTATTTTCAATAGTTATTGGTTATTTTTGAATATTTATAATATACTAGTTAATTATAAATATTAATAGTTCACTGGTTTAATCTTGAAGAAGTTATCGATTATTTAAAATTTATTTTTAATTGTTATTGATAACTTATTTATTATTCCTCATAATTATTTTTTTATCGATAATTTATTTTTTATTGATCTTTTTTTTTTCTTATTGATCACTTCTTTATTTTTATCTATAATTCATTTATTTTTGTCAAAAAAGTTTGGTAACTGTCGATAATTTTTATTTTTTTGTTGCTCGATTATTGTTTTTATCGATAAATTTTGCTTAAAATTATAATTTTTACATTTTTTGTTATCAAAAAGTTTTTTTATTTCTATCGATAACTTTTATTTGTACCTGTAATTGTTTTATTTTATCGAAATTTTGTTATTTTTATCATTAACTTTGATTTGAATCTATAATTTTTAATTTTTATCGATGAATTTTATTTTTAACGATATTTGTTGTACGTAATTTAGATGTTTTAAATATATTTGAATTAATAATTTATCATCGACACTCTTTTTTTAAATCAACAATTTTTATTTTTTATTGTTATTGTTATGGTTTTATTTTTTATGTACATTTACTAATTATATCGATAATTTTCGTTTTAACAATATTTATTAAAATAAATATTTGCTTGCATCGAAAATATTCAAGTGTTAAGCTGCTTGTCCGGTTAGTCATCATCGTTTCAAAATTATTGAATTGACTTCAGTTATGTATCGGCATCGGCTGAAATCAAAACAAATCGGTATCTGCATCAGTTTTCAATATTAAAAATGTTATCAACATCGGCATTGCAATTAGTAGTCGGTCGAGCACTAAAAATTTATCTATAAAGTGATGCAATGATTGTTTATTTTTTTTTTTGCTGAAATATAAAAAATGGATGGAGATCTGTGTACTTTTTATTTAATTGACTTAAAGTTTGTTTTTTTCAATTTATTTATTAATCATGCTTTGAAAAACCGATAAACTTCTCTTATTATCCACAGTAGGCAATTTTTAACGATATGCATGTTTGTACGGACAAAAACTTGACATTTCCTTGAGTTTTTTAATGGCTCATTAAAATGTAGTCAAACAGTTGTTCAAAAAATTAAAAGAAAATAGCAAAAACATAACACAAACAACAACATAAAAATAAAACGACAGCCCGTCATCGAGTGAACAAGCAGCCGCCTATCAGTCTGTCCGCCTCTTTGGCAATTTTTATTGTAATTTACCAGTTTTAAATTTTTTTTGTGCTATTTAGTTTTTTTTTCTCTTCTAAACTAACGTTAATTTTACAACAATAACAACTTGACGCATACATTTTAAGATTTGAATTAAACGTTAAACTGAACAAACACACATGCACAAAAATGCACATGTTTAGCAGCAGCAGCAGCAGAGCAACAAACAAACAAACGAAGTCACCTTAATTGGCAAAAAACCTCATGCAGCTGAGCTGCTGGCCACGTCAAACATGACAACTGACAAAAAGTAAATGACAACAAAAACAACAGCAATAAGAAAAACAAATAAAAAAGCAAAGAAAATGCAGCTTAGAGGCTAAAAAAGTGTTAATTGAATTACCATGACTTGTAGTCGTGCATCGACGTTGGCGTTGACGTCGCACAGTGGATCAAGTTCATATAAGTGCGGGTCAAAATTAAAGAAAAATTGCTTGATTCAAACTAAATTTTGCAGTCATAGTGGTGCTACTATGAATACTAACCTACGAAGAGAAGTTATAACTTATCGATAAATAGTTGAAAATGTCGATAAAAAGATGAAAATTTCGATAAATATTCAAAAATTTTCATTATATTGACTTTTGATGCTGTGAAATAAGAACTCCTAAAAGAAAACGGTCATTTATTTTAAAAATAATTGTTCCTTTTGTGTACAAGAATTTTTAAAATTTTGCCGATTTCAATGTGATGGTTTTTAAATCTACTGTACAAGTTTTAGTGCAAATAAAAACTTTATATTAATATTAAAATTAGCCGATAACTATAAAAATATATTCAAATGTTTACTATGAGGAAGAATTATTTGAAAATTATTGTTACGATTTTAAAATTACAGAAAGCACTTGAAATTCATCGAAAAATCTTTGAAAATGATCATTGAATATGTCAAAATAATCGATAAATATGTAATTTTAATGATTATTATGTGAAATAATCTATTAATATCTGATACTTCTGACTAATAATAAACACTTGATTACTTAACATATTGAAAAATCATCGATAAATATTTATGCATATTAAATTCTTATTAAATATTTTTTTTAAATAATCCAAAAAAATATTTGAAAATTATAGAAAATACTTCAAAATTGGTTACAATTATTTGTAATTTATGGAATGAAAAAATGTCAATAAATATTTGAACGACATTGTTCAAATAAGTATTTGAAAATATTCAGTTAACATAAAATATAATTAAAAATATTATAAATTATTATTAAATATATAAAAATTATAGGCAAATACTTCGAGTTACTGATAAATATGTGAAATCATCTATCAATTTTTAAAAAAGTATCTATGAAAATCTTAATATTAGAGATAAGTATCGAAAAATTATCGTTAAATATTGAAAACTTATCGATAACTTGTAAAAAATTATCAAAGCTAAAATGAAATTATCTAAAATGTGAAAAAATTATCGATAAATATTGTAATTTATTCATAAATGTATTAAATTATCGATACATATCTTGAATGATTATTAAATATTTGAAATAATCGATAAACTATATGAAATTTTAAATAACTTTGGCAAATACTTGAAATTTGCGATAAATTTTTGAAAATGTCTTAAGTTATGGATAAGAAATGTAAGAAAACTTTTCAAAATACTTTTAAATTATCTATAAATATTTGAAAATATTCTGTTAAAATTTAAATTTTTCATGAATATCTTACAAAAAACACTAAAATATGTTTTAGTGTATGAACACTTACATGGTTCATAAATTAATAAAGATTATCGCCTTATTTTTTTTAATTTGTTGTAAATATATGAAATAATAGATAAATTTTTAAATATTATGAAATTATTTCAAAGAAAAATATATTAATAAATAATGATGTATAATAAACTGATTTATAAATATTTAAAACAATACTTGAATGATTGTTAAATATTTCAAATTATATATATTTATTATATATATTTGAAAATTAGCGATAAATATTTTGAATGATTGCTAAATATTTCAAATTGTCTTTTTGAAAACTACTAAAATAGTATCGCTAATATATATCGATCAATTCTTCAATACAAGTTATAGATAAATATTCGATAATTATACATTAATCTTTAAAAAATATCAGCCAATAATGGAAAATAATTATCTCTGACAAATAAATTTTTAGAGCAATCAATATTTTATAATAATATTATAAATATCTTGAATGATTGTAAAATATTTGAAATTATAGAAAATATTTGAAATAATCTATATAACTTTGAAAATTAATTCAATGTGTCGAAAAATGTTGTAAACGTCGAACCACTTGAAAAAGTATCGTTAATTATGCAAAAAATATCGATACCTTTTTCAATAAGTTATAATAATTCTTAAAAATGGAAAATAATAGATCATTTTTTATGTATCAACGTTAAGAACTATTAATAAATACATAAAAATTATCGATAAATATCTTTATTGATAATAAAATATTTGAAATAATTGTAAATATTTAAAATTTTGCGATAAATGATATCTTGAATGTTGTTAAATGTTTAAAATTATCGATAAATGTTTGAAGAATTTGTCGATAAATTAGCATACGTACTTGTATCGTTAACTTTTGAAAAAAATATCGATACGTTTTTTGATAGAACAAGTTATCTATGAATTTTTTGAAAATTGTTCGCCTGAGAAAAGAGTATCGAGAAAAAGTCTCTTTCGTTTGGCGTGGTCACTTTTTCAATATCTTAAGTTGTTGCAAGATACATGCGTATCCTGTATAAATATTCAGAAAATCAGTCCGCTATAAGCAAAGCCATTAGCTCTTAAAATTTATTTATCAGAATTATCGAAAGCCACATTCGACACTAAATTTCTCAGGAAACGGAGTATACATAGATTAATCTATATAAAAATAGGCGTAGGGAAAACAGTTAAGAACCATTTTCTTCCGTGTTTCTAAACCAATTTTAATAATTTTCTTTTCAAATCAAATTTATGTAGAACATTTTTTTTGACATTTATTTTGTATCGAATTGTAGTGTACCATCTAACATGCAAGTTTGAATTAAATACTTCAATTTTTTTTTATACTTTGTTTTTAAATTTTTTATATATTACAATTTTTTAAAATTCAGGAAAAATAATTTAAATTATAAAAATAATTTTTTTTTTTTTTAATTTTTATTAATAAATATTTTATTTAATTATAATTAATCATGTTCATTCATGTGTACATTTGTTTTATAACATTTTTTTATTCTATAGAAAAAATTTGAAGTATCTATTTTTTTTTAAATTTCAAAATTTGAATATATAACAAATTTTAAAACAAAGTTTAACAAAAATTAAAGTATTTAAATTAAACATGTTTGTTAGTTTGTACACTACAGAATAAATCAAGAATGTATGTGACAAGGTCGAATTTCATCTTCGAGAGTAGACCATAGCGGTGCAGTCAAGTCAATCTGTGTGATTGCTCTATAGCGGTGGTCATCAAACGCGTAAATCCAATATTTTCGAATTTTGTGGCTGTGTTGATAGCTTTCGTTCTCCGAAGACAAAAATTATTAAGAACAACGTAATTATTTTGATTTGTTTTTTAATCATTCTGTCGTCAAAATATTCTCTAAATAAATAATTATTTTCGAATTCATACCAAAAAATAATAATACAAGATAAATCATAGAAGAGAAAATATCAACGTAAACCTATTCGTTTTAAGTAGCTGCGCCAACTGAATGAGAAAACTTCGTGCGTATTATAATATGTATAATTATCGTTTCGGTGAAAAGTTCGAACTCAAGAACTATTAAATTATGTACACTGTTCTATACTGAGTTGTTGTTGCTGTTAGTTGTTGTCTTCATTAAATAACTGGACCTCGAGCTCAAACTAGTCTTTATTATCGATAAATATTAAAAAATTATGGAAAAATATTTCAAAAATACTTGTTTTTTCGGGTGGCCATGACAAGCAGTGGTTGGATTATGGCCGCCTTCATCAATTCTCGCCAGGCGTATATTTATTTAAAAAATTTCGACAAATATTTTTAATGATTGATAAATATTTGACAGTATCGATAAATATTTGAAAAAGCTTACAATGTGTCGATTAATGTTGTAAATTATGGTGGAAGATTTTAAAATTATCGAAAAATATGTTGAAAATATCGATACATTTTATGGATAATCAAAGTTATCGATAAATATTTGAAAATTATAGTTAAATCTGAAAAAATATCAGTCACTAGTGAAGAATAATGGAAAAATTTCGAAAAACAAATTTTACTTATATTAAAACACAGATCAAAGTGTTGAAATGCGTAAAATCAACCGTGTTCTTGAAACTAATGCGTCTATAAGTCTCTGGAGTTCCTTATGGAACCCTAGAATCTTTATTTGATCAGCCAGGAAATGAGTTGGTTGGGAAATTTTGGTTTGCGCCGCATGTGGATCATCAAATCATCGAAATGATTTTGTAATGTATTGTGTTATTGTCTAAATAAACCTTTCTAATGTATTTTTATCCATATTCGGAACACTGGGATCATTAACATGCCATTATTTCTTTTTGGGTTGACATAAAATATACATTTTAATGATCTTTTGATATATTTTTGAACTTACTTAATCAAATTTTTGGCCTATAAAACCTGTTGTTATATGAAAATATTTTCATTTTAAGAAGCTTAAAAAAAAAGCAAACACATTTTTTTTTAGCTTATTTTTTATTACTCTCTCTATTTTTGAATGCTCTTACGCTATCTTTCTTAACTTACTTAATCAAATTTTTGGCCTTTAAAACTTATATATTATATGAAAATACACTTTTTTAATAAGCTTAAAAAAATTAAATCAACATTTTTTTATAGTTTATTTTTAATGACGGATTTAGTCGCTGGCGTGCATGCATATTGTCCCAGTGTGTCGAGCAAGTTATAACAGAGAAGTGTGCCGAATAAGGGTTAAGACGATTATTGACTAACGAAAAAATTTTATACTGATTTTTTTGCATGTTTCGATTCACTGTGCGTCTTTATTTTTAACACTGAATGACGTCAACATTTTTGCTAAATTTAACTGTCATTCATTTAAAGTGCTTATTTTTTCTCTCTCTCTTTTGACTCAAGCTGTTAATATTTGTTTCGTCGTTGAGTGTAGTTCAGGGTTAAAATTCAATGATTTTCAATTTAATTAGCGCTGAATTATAAGAAATTCAATTAAATGATTAACATATGTGTGTTGCTTAGCACCAAAATGTTGTAAATGCAGAAAAACGTTTGTTTTTTTTTTATTTTTTTGATAATAGAGATAAAGAAGGTTTTGATAGAAAAGAGCTTCAAAGTATTGACATATTTGGTATTTCAATTAAGCAGTTTATTGGTGGTAATCAAATCAAATTAAATCGAATCCGAAAGAGTTTTAAAAAAAAAGTTTAAACGAAATTGCAAATAAGCTTTAGAGGGCTTTGAACTTTACTTTGTCATTGTCTGTAGAGAAGTGACGGACGAACAGCATGATTATTTCTATTAAAAAAAATCCTTGTGCATTAGATTATGATTCGAACCCGGGTCTGCCGAGATTCGTTGGCTCGCACGACACACTCTTAGGTCGCCACAAGAAAAATCTCTGCCATCAAAGAGTGAAAATTTAATTTACATTCTAGTAGAGGTCCTTAAGATACTATGTAATGGTCAAAATGGCTTATGGACCAAGAGTGCTACATTCAGAACCTCTCCAAAAGCTGTGTAGATGTTGAAGAAAAGAAAACCATCATGCATTTTCTATGTGAACGATCTCAACTCCAACGACGTCGTTTTAGATTGCCATATGGCCAGTAATCTTGGCAATATCCATTGCATGTCATGGTTATTTTTAAGTAAGCATCAGTTGGTTCAACCAACCCAAATACGTGGTATCCCTGGTTTAGGATAAGGTAGTTTCCAAGATTTCTTGAGTTGATAGGTCCATAAACAGGAAACAGAATTGACTATTAGGCCCTCTCGAAACTGACTAACCTTACCTTAATTAATTTTATAATTTTTTGGAGTTACTTTCAGAGGAAAGCTCAATTGAGTTGAGTATTTAAAGAAAAACTTTTTCAACAAATTATTTTTTTATATTTCATGTATTTTATGCAAAACTAGGCAATGTTTGTACAAAAGATAAAAACATTTTTTTTGTTTCTCTCCACATACCACGCATTTCCTCCACTCGAAATGCAGACTCAATGTTTATTTCCGCTGCATTTATTATTGAAAAGTATTCATTCACTTGAAATATTTCCAAGTGAGCCACACAAATTAGAATTTATTTGAATTGAAAGCAACAAAAACAAAAAAAAAAAAACACAATTTACAATTTTCCTTTCGTTTAATTAAAAAAAAAAAAAAATGTTGAAAACAAATACGCGTTGCATGCGTCGAAAAGAGATAAAAATATACAGCACTAACGAGCTAACACGAGCCGCCGAGCAGTAAAGTTCACGGTAGTTTTTGTATTTCCCACAATGTTGCTTTTGAAAACTAAAATAAACCTTCACACACACACAATCACAGTTGAATGCAGCAGCGAGTGGGTGGGTGTATAGGTGTGTATTTAAAGAGAAAAGGTGTGTGATCGAAGGTGTAGTTGGCGAGTGAGAAGAGCTGCTGCAAAATTGTGTAACTATTTTAGTTTTTTTTTGGTCGATTTTTTTATATATTTGTTTAGAAAGTTTTTGTTGCAGCATTCTTGTTAAGAACAGAGAAAAAAAAAACGATAAAGCAGAACTATAAAGACTGCAGCAAAAGCTGGCCTGCAGTGTACAAAAAGAGCGCTAGAGGAAAAAGAGAGGAAATAGTGTCATTTTCGAAATGAGCACAACTGCAGCAGCGCTGTTGTGGCAATTATTTTAGAATTTGTTGTTGCTGGTACTCATGATGATAATGTTGTTGCTGTATTTTTTGCCAAGTTTCCGTTCCATCTCCCTCCTCCTCCACCCCCTTAATTTACACCATCTTCTCCATACCTAAAACGCCTGCTCTAGTTCACCGCTTTTCTTCTTTATTTCTGTGCTCTCTGCAGGGAATGTTGTTTTTGTTTCAATTTTCTTTTAAACATTCTTATGTAGGCGGCAGTTTTTCTCAACAACTTTTCTTGTCTTTTGTTTAAAAAAAAAAAAACAAACTCTCCGTAAAACATAGAACTTTGAAAATTACGTAAAATAGTTGTTTTCGTTTTCATGTTTTTTTTTCCTTAATTTTTGTTTTCTCCTCTTTCTTCACAAAATTCTAAAATATTTGCTGAGTTCAAAACAGCAGCTGATGAAATAACAAAAATAAAAGCGAAATAAAAGCATAACAAAACTAAAAGAAATACCAAAAACAACAAGTTTTAAATGGCTCTAATGGCTTCTAGAACAGTACGTATTTTAATGGTTTTTTAAGAGTTTTTGTTACTTCGTATAAAAATAAGAAAAAGTTTGCGTTTTCAAATTTAAAGCACAAATAAAACAGCAAAACAATTTTAAACTTTCTAACAAGCAAAGAAAACATGCAATTTTTAACTGCATCGAACGTCTTTTTAACACGTTGTGATAGCTTAAAACCTTTTCGCTACATATAAGTTCATCATTGTTGTTGTTTTTTTTTTTTAAATCAATGTCTCTCGGAAATATATAGTTAAAACTCTAACTTAAATATAACATATAAAAAAACTAGCAGAGCGAAATACCCATCGTTATTTACTAAACGTGGTTTCCGCATTTTCAAAAATTTGCCAAAATTTTATTGCTAAATTAACGAAATCTTTAGCTAAAATATTAAAAATAATCGAAAATTATTGAAATGTGTGGAAAACGTGTGATAAATATTTGAAATAATCGAAATTTATCGATAAATATTTGTAATTATCGATTAATATTTGAAAATTATCTATACATATTTGAAAATTATTGATAAATATTTGAAAATTATTCATAAATATTTAAAAATTATCGATTAATATTTGAAATTATTTTTAACTGTTTGAACATTCTCAATATATATTTGAAAAATTATCGGTACATATTTGAAATTATCGATAATTCTTTGAAAATTCTCAATAAATATTTAAAAAATTATCGATAAATATTTAAACTATACAAATTTAAAAAAATATCGATAACTTTTGGAAAATTGTCAATAAATATTCAAACTATACAAAATTCAAATACTATCGATAATTTTTGGAAAAATTGTCAAGAAATATTTAAACTATACAAATTTCAAAAACTATCTATACATTATTGAAAAAATTTAACAACTTTTTAACTCTGAAAAGCATAACAAATATATGAAAAATTATTGATAAATATTTAAACTTTACAAATTTCAAAAACTATTGATAATTTTTGGAAAAATTGTCAGCAAATATTTAAACACTACAAATTTCAAAAACTATCGATATCTTTTAGGAAAAATTGTTAATAACTTTGACAGCTTTTTTAACTTTGAAAAGCATAACAAATCTATAACTGAAATCGTGTCGATAAATATTTGAAAATTATTGATAAATATTTGAAATTATCGGTTACTGTTTGAAAATTCTCCATAAATATTTGAAAAAATAATCGTATATTGTTTTCGATAATTGTTTGAAAATTCTCAATAAATATTTGAAAAATTATCGATAAATATTTAAACATTATCCATATGTGTTTGAAAATTATCTATAAATATTTAAACTATACAATTTTCAATAACTACCGATAATTTTTGGAAAAATTGTCAATAACTTCGACAATTTCTTAATTCTGAAAAGTATAACAAATCTGTGATAAATAGCTGAAAACATATCTATAAATATTTGAAAATTATCGATAAATATTTGAAATTATAGGTAACTATTCCAAAAATCTCAGTAAAAATTTGAATAATTATGGATAAATAATTCTTATTATCGATAATTGTTCGAAAATTCTCAATAAATATTTGAAAAATGATCGATAAATATTTAAACATTATCCATATGTGTTTGAAAATTATCTATAAATATTTAAACTATACAAATTTCAATAACTACCGATAATTTTTGGAAAAATTGTCAATATCTTCGACAATTTCTTAATTCTGAAAAGTATAACAAATCTGTGATAAATAGCTGAAAACATATCTATAAATATTTGAAAATTATCGATCAATATTTGAAATTACCGGTAACTTTTCGAAAATTCTCAATAAAAATTTGAAAATTATCGATAAATAATTTGAATTATCGACAATTGCTTGAAAATTTTCAATAAATATTTGAAAATTATGAATGAATATGTGTTTAAAAATAATCGATAAATATTTAAACTACAAATTTTTAAAAACTATCGATAATTTTAGGAAAAATTGTCAATAACTTTAAAAACTAGAAATAAGTATTTGAAATTATCGATAAACATTTGAAAATTCGAGTTGAAGTTATCTATAAATATTTGAAAATTTCTTATGAATATTTGTAAAATTATCGATAAATATTTAAACCAAAAATTGCCAAAATTATCTATTTTTGAAAAAATTATCAATAACATTCAAAATTGTATGACTCCCCTTCAAGAACACCTCTAAATTCTGACAGAATTAAAAAACTGAATACACATCGATAAATAGTAGAAAAATTATCACTTAATATTTTACAATTATCGATAAATATGTTATTTCGAAAAATATTTCGGAAATTATCAATAAATATTCTAAAAATTATCGAGAAATGTTTTGAAATTATCGATAAATATTTTGCCATTATCGATACATATTTTAAAATTATCGCTAATAGTTGAACTGTAAATATTTGGAAAACTTTCGAGCTTAATTTTACAACTATTTGAAAAACTTTTGATAATTTTTCAAAAAATTTGGAAAACTTTGTAAATTGTTTGACTCTCCTTCAAAAGCACCTAAATTCTGGCAAGCACAAAAATCCATAAATAGTTGAAAAATTATCAAAAAATATTTTAAATTTATCGATATATATATGAAATTTCCGGTAAGTATGTGAACAATGTTCGACACATATTTTGACTTAACCGCTAAGAATTTTAAAGTTATCGATAAATAGTTAAAATTATAAATATTTAAAAATCTGTCGATAATTTTTGGAAAAATTGAATGGAACCTAAAAAATTGCATGACTTCATTTTAAGAACACTCTTGATCCTGTGAAGAATAAAAAATTCATGATAAATGTGTAGTTGAAAAATTATCGATAAATATTTGAAAGTAATCGATAAATATTCGGATAATTTTTCGATAAATATTCGTAAAATTTCCGAAGAATATTTTAAAATTATCGACAAGAATTTGAAAAATATCGATAAATAGTTAAACTCTTAATATATGAAAAACTGTCGACAATTTTTTAAAAAATTATCAATGACAAACAATTTTATGACTCCCCTTTGATAACACCTCTAAACTCTGAGAAGAACAAAAAGTTGAAAACTATCATTTATATTATTTTGAGTTATGAATAAATTTTTAAATTATCGATAGATATTGATAGATTTAATGAAGATTATTAAATAATTAAGGTTTTGATTTAACCTGAAAATTCTTGATAACTTCTTAAAATTATCGATAAATATTTTAAATATATCTCGAACTTTTTAAAATTGTAGTTAAATAGTCATCGAGCACTTTTTGAGAATATCGATAACTATTTGCAAATTATAAGCGAAAGAAATAATAAGCATAAAAAATGGTTGAAAATTACCAATAAATGCATGCACAAAACTTTCGATACATGATTCAAAATATCGATAAACATATTAAAAATATCAAGTGTATGGAAACGGATTTAAAATTGTCGAAAAATGTTAACAATGACATTATGCGATAATTTGAGAGCCTTTTTTAATAACTTTTCTTTTATTTCTTTGAAGTTTACTCATTTTTTAAATATTTATATATATATTTCTTTCTTTTTTTTTGTTTTTCTAACTTTATATTTATACTAGTTATTTCCCGTCAAAAATGACGGGCCCGGTTTTAATAAAGGAAAAACATGAAATAATGATCAAGGATGGTCACATTTTCGATTTTATATTGTGCAAACATCAATTTTTAGTTTCAAATATTTATACAAAACCTAAGAGTAAAAACGAAAACCATAGTAAGTACGATGAAATAAGTTTAAAAATTTTTTGAAAATCTTAAAATTTCAAAATAAAAATAATTTAAAATATTTTGAAGTTTCAATAAATCAAAAAACAAAAACTGCCTAAAAATATGTTTTGAAATTTTTCAAAAAAAATCAAGCGTTCCGCACTCACATTTTACGGAATTATGATAAAGTAAATTGTTTAAAAAGCAATTTTAATTTTTTTATTCTATAATAAAAAAATTTTTTTTGTATTTTCTTAATTTTGTTTTTCTTTAAATTAAAATTTATTATATTTTTAAAATTAATTTTATTTGTTTTTGTAGGAATTTTATTTATATTATTATATTGTTTTTGCTTGTTTTAATGTTTTTCTAATTCCACTTAAATTTCAATTTATTTCCTTTTCTGTTTAAAGCTTCAGGCATTCTTACTTTAGTCATTCTAATCTTTTGTATTTTGTTGTTGTTTTTTTTTGTAAAAATTTTTTATTTTATTTTACAATTAAACATCAATTTTCTTCCTTATTTTTCCGTTTTAAGCTTTGGATTGTTCTGTTCTAAATTTTCCAACTTTTCTCTTAAATTTTCTTCCACTATTATGCCGTATTATAAAATTTTTACCTGTACTTGTACCTCATGTACTCTTTAGGTTTCTCATTATATCCTTTATATTTTTTTTTTATCACATCATTGTATCTCTCATTGTTTTCCCCCATTATTTTCCAATATTGTAAGCGTCCAACGACCGCGAGTTGTTCTTTGTTTTTTAACCGCTTGCTTACGTTGCTGCAATTTTTTTGTCTCAATAAGCCAACGCTGCAGTTGCAGGTTCAAATCCCCCCCTAGGCATTGTATACTTTTGTGACCAACATTGACAACTTTCCCTGCCTGCCCCCATCAACGGCTTATTGCATGCCATGATGAATGTCTACGGAGCCTACCTAGCCCAGGTAGGTAGTTTTTCTGTTGGTTTTTTTTTTAATTTTTTTTTGTTTATTTTACCTTGGCTGTCGTGTCCTCTCATTAGCATTTTTGTGTTTTTCACTTGTCTCTTATGCTTGAGAATATTTAAGGTTTTTTTTTGGTTTTATGCGGTTTTTCTACTTTTTAATTTGTTGTCTTATTTTTTCTTCATTCATTCTTCTTAAACATTCTACTCAAGTATAGCCCTTCGACTGTACATAAGAACTCTTCTTCGTTATTATCCTCACTATGTGCCTGCCTGGCTCTTATTTTCTGCATTTTTTATATAATTTTTTTTTTTTTAAATCTTGCATTATTCATTGGGTGTTGCTGCTTTTTGGCCATATGTTTGCTGGCGTTTCTTTTTTGCTTTGTTTTCTTGCTTTAATTTATGCACTGGCTCTTCTGCTGACTGACACATTCTTGTGAAGTTGTTATTATGTTAATTGTTGTTGTTGTTTTCTGTTGTATTTGTGTTAATTCTTGAGAATTCTGAGAATTTTTCTGCTCATTCAAATGCGTCAAGTGTTTAAATTTTGCGGTTACTTATAACAAAACAAAAAAAAAAAAGTGTGCGTGTCAGCTCCGACGCGCGATTGGAGTTTACTTCTTATTGAATGCCTTGGAATTTTATATAAACATGTACAATATTCAAAGTGGTTAAATATATAAACTCATCATGCATAAACAGTTAACATTATTAATTTCATTACCAAAATGTAATGTCGTTACCAAAAACTGAGGCAGTAAAATTTACAAAACTAAAACTCGAAACTTAAAACATTAAAGTAAAATAATTTTACAAATCATGATGATTGAACAAAATCTCGACGTCCCCAGTGTTCTTCCAAACAACTAAATATAAATTAAGTTTATCTCTCAAAAATTTTATTTTAATATGAAATCCATTAAAGTTTCAATGACCCACCCTAGACTTCAGCTAGTCCAGTTACATCCGCTTGGCCACAGAATCATTCATTTATGTCTAAATGCTTCGTAAAATTCATAAAAGTGACAATGACCTCAGAAAATCCCATTGCATCCGATTGGCCATAGAATCACCCATTTTTGTCCAAATGTTCCATGGAACCCATAAAAGTTCCAATGACCCGCCTATGACCTCAGATAATCCCATTGCATCCGATTGGCCATAGAATCACCCATTTTGGTCCAAATGTTCCATGGAACCCATAAAAGTTCCAATGACCCGCCTATGACCTCAGATAATCCCATTGCATCCGATTGGCCATAGAATCACCCATTTTGGTCCAAATGTTCCATGGAACCCATAAAAGTTCCAATGACCCGCCTATGACCTCAGATAATCCCATTGCATCCGATTGGCCATAGAATCACCCATTTTGGTCCAAATGTTCCATGGAACCCATAAAAGTTCCAATGACCCGCCTATGACCTCAGATAATCCCATTGCATCCGATTGGCCATAGAATCACCCATTGTGGTCCAAATGTTCCATGGAACCCATAAAAGTTCCAATGACCCGCCTATGACCTCAGATAATCCGATTGCATCCGATTGGCCATAGAATCACCCATTTTAGTCCAAATGTTCCATGGAACCCATAAAAGTTCCAATGACCCGCCTATGACCTCAGATAATCCCATTGCATCCGATTGGCCATAGAATCACCCATTTTGGTCCAAATGTTCCATGGAACCCATAAAAGTTCCAATGACCCGCCTATGACCTCAGATAATCCCATTGCATCCGATTGGCCATAGAATCACCCATTTTGGTCCAAATGTTCCATGGAACCCATAAAAGTTCCAATGACCCGCCTATGACCTCAGATAATCCCATTGCATCCGATTGGCCATAGAATCACCCATTTTGGTCCAAATGTTCCATGGAACCCATAAAAGTTCCAATGACCCGCCTATGACCTCAGATAATCCCATTGCATCCGATTGGCCATAGAATCACCCATTTTGGTCCAAATGTTCCATGGAACCCATAAAAGTTCCAATGACCCGCCTATGACCTCAGATAATCCCATTGCATCCGATTGGCCATAGAAGCACCCATTTTGGTCCAAATGTTCCATGGAACCCATAAAAGTTCCAATGACCCGCCTATGACCTCAGATAATCCGATTGCATCCGATTGGCCATAGAATCACCCATTTTGGTCCAAATGTTCCATGGAACCCATAAAAGTTCCAATGACCCGCCTATGACCTCAGATAATCCCATTGCATCCGATTGGCCATAGAATCACCCATTTTGGTCCAAATGTTCCATGGAACCCATAAAAGTTCCAATGACCCGCCTATGACCTCAGATAATCCCATTGCATCCGATTGGCCATAGAATCACCCATTTTGGTCCAAATGTTCCATGGAACCCATAAAAGTTCCAATGACCCGCCTATGACCTCAGATAATCCGATTGCATCCGATTGGCCATAGAATCACCCATTTTAGTCCAAATGTTCCATGGAACCCATAAAAGTTCCAATGACCTGCCTATGACCTCAGATAATCCCATTGCATCCGATTGGCCATAGAATCACCCATTTTGGTCCAAATGTTCCATGGAACCCATAAAAGTTCCAATGACCCGCCTATGACCTCAGATAATCCCATTGCATCCGATTGGCCATAGAATCACCCATTTTGGTACAAATGTTCCATGGAACCCATAAAAGTTCCAATGACCCGTCTATGACCTCAGATAATCCCATTGCATCCGTTTGGCCATAGAATCACCCATTTTGGTCCAAATGTTCCATGGAACCCATAAAAGTTCCAATGACCCGCCTATGACCTCAGATAATCCCATTGCATCCGATTGGCCATAGAATCATCCATTTTGGTAGAAATGTTCCATGGAACCCATAAAAGTTCCAATGACCCATCTCTGACCTCAGATAATCCCATAGCATCCGATTGGCCATAGAATCATCCATTTTGGTCCAAATGTTGCTTCAACCAATAAAAGTTCCAATGACTCCCCTGTCACCTCCATGGAATCCATGGAATCCATGGAATCCATTAAAGTGCTAATGATCCGCCTGTGACCTTGATAATCCCATTGCATCCGAATGGCCATAGAATCATCCAATTTTCTCCAAATTCTCCATGGAATCCATTAAAGTGCCAATGATCTGCCTGTGACCTTGATAATTCCATTGCATTCGATTGGCCAAGCATAACGCAAAAATAGTTGAAAATTCAACCATAACGCAAAAAATAGTTGAAAATTCAAACGTAACGAAAAAAAGTTGAAAATTCAACCATAACGCAAAAAATAGTTGAAAATTCAAACGTAACGAAAAATAGTTGAAAATTTGACTTTACCCCCTATATAATTTCTTTATATGCAAATCGATTCTAAAGGAGTAAACTCCAAAAAAAGTAAAAAAAAAATGCAAAAATAAAATGTACCTAAATAAATATGCAAAACATATAAACTTTGTAGTCACTTAAAATTCTGTCCGTCTAGATGTTTAAATTTGCATTAGTTATTTGTTTATTGTAAGTGTTGAACAAAGTGCTTTTTCTCACCAAAGTGTACTTCACCGCTTTCGGTGTGGCCTTGTCGAAATATCTGCCTTTTTTTCCTTAAATACTAAATTTCTTAAAGGCAACACTGAAAACGTAGCAGCATCTGAAAATTGTTTTATAGATGGATACTTTTAACACTAGATAATTTTTTTGAAAATATTCATTTCTTAATATTTTGGAACCAGACGAAGAAAAACACGTATTGTTCCTAAACACATATAGTTCCACTTTGGTTTTAGAACAATAGTGTGTCAAAATAAACTTAAAACAAGTAAAGAAAGTCTAAAGTCGGTCTAGCCCGACTATGAAATGCCCTAAACCTACATTTTATACAATAATATTATTTAAAATAGGCGATTAGATTGGCGGATGAATCCCATATTTTAAATACATTCCAATTTTGATGAACAATTTACAAAAACTAAGCTTTATACCAGTGACTCACATATTAATGCTTTTATAGTGTTTTCGGTATTGTGTGTTGTGTGGGAGATGGCCGTGTTCGTGGATGGATTACGCCCAACTTTTGAACACATCTTAGTTCCGATATAAAATACATGCATACCAGATTTTATATCTGTAGGACAAACATAAGCTTATTTACGGAGTTTTAAATTTTTGCGTTGTATGGGAGGAAGGCGTGCCTGTGAGCGGATGACATCCATTTTTTAAAAATATCTATGGATTGTTTTAAAAAACATATGTACAAAATTTTATCTCCGTAGGTTTAACAGAAGTTTATTTAATGAGTTTTCAATTTTTGGGTTGCATTGGAGGTGGGCGTGTCCGTGGGCGGATGACATTAATTTTTCGGAAACATCTTTGTTTTGATATTGAATGCATACGTACCAAATTTTATTGTTGTAAGTTAATTATGAGCTTATTTATGCAGTTTTAAATTTTTGCGTTGTATGGGAGGCGGATAACGTCCACTTTTAAAAAAATCTCTATTTTGTTATTAAAAACATACGTACCAAATGTTATCTCTATAGGTTTAACAGAAGCTTGTTTAATAAGCTGATCAATTTTTTCAATTTCTGAGTTGTATGGGAGGTGGGCGGGTCCGTGAGCGGATGTACCCATTTTTCGAAGACATCTTTGTGTTAATGTAACACACATGCGAACCAAATTTTATGTTGTAGGTTAGTTATGAGTTCATTTATGCAGTTTTAAATTCTTCCTTTGTATGGGAGGTAGGCGTGTCCGTGGGCGGATTCCAAAAATATTCAATAGTGCAGATCCTTGTGTCCATGTGACCATGTGTACTTATCTCAACTCCTTCTTATCCTGTGTCAGACAACACACAGACCGACATGGATATCTCGACTAACGAGCTGACGCTGATCAATAATATATATAGTTTTCTATACCGGACTCGTTTATTTCTGTGCGTTTAAAACCAGGGTTTAAATTACTTTCAGCAAAATAGCAAAAGCAACGAAATTTTTACTGCGGTAGTGCTACCGACAGTTTTTAAAAACATTGTTATGCTGTTCATTTTGCTTTGCTGTGGGAATTTTGAAAAGCAAAGTAAAAGCAGCAGCATTAGAAAGAATTTTTTCTACTGCGTAGTGCTACGCAAGCAAAATAAATTATTTTATTTGCATGTTTAGGCGCATGTTTATTTGCATGTTTTTTTAAATAATATGTACACTTGTGCGCAGTCTTATATGTATGTTGTTACTTTGAAAAACTGTCGGTAGCACTACCGCAGCAAAATGTTGCTGTTCTTTTACTGTTTTGCTGAAACTATTTTCAACCCTCAACAAAACGAACCAAAGCAAACGAAATGCTGCTTCGTAGTGCTGCGACAAATAAGAAAAGCAAAATGAAAAGCAAAGCAATAAAATAATTTCTTTTGCTTTCGTAGCACTACGCAGTAAAATAAATTGCTTTTAGTAGCACAATTGCTAAATGCTGCTGCTTTTGCTGTTGCTGTTCGATTTTCAATAAGCACAGCAAAGTAAAAGCAAAAGCAACTTATGTTAATGTTAATGTTAATGTTAATGTTAATGTTAATGTTAATGTTAATGTTAATGTTAATGTTAATGTTAATGTTAATGTTAATGTTAATGTTAATGTTAATGTTAATGTTAATGTTAATGTTAATGTTAATGTTAATGTTAATGTTAATGTTAATGTTAATGTTAATGTTAATGTTAATGTTAATGTTAATGTTAATGTTAATGTTAATGTTAATGTTAATGTTAATGTTAATGTTAATGTTAATGTTAATGTTAATGTTAATGTTAATGTTAATGTTAATGTTAATGTTAATGTTAATGTTAATGTTAATGTTAATGTTAATGTTAATGTTAATGTTAATGTTAATGTTAATGTTAATGTTAATGTTAATGTTAATGTTAATGTTAATGTTAATGTTAATGTTAATGTTAATGTTAATGTTAATGTTAATGTTAATGTTAATGTTAATGTTAATGTTAATGTTAATGTTAATGTTAATGTTAATGTTAATGTTAATGTTAATGTTAATGTTAATGTTAATGTTAATGTTAATGTTAATGTTAATGTTAATGTTAATGTTAATGTTAATGTTAATGTTAATGTTAATGTTAATGTTAATGTTAATGTTAATGTTAATGTTAATTTTAATGTTAATGTTAATGTTAATGTTAATGTTAATGTTAATGTTAATGTTAATGTTAATGTTAATGTTAATGTTAATGTTAATGTTAATGTTAATGTTAATGTTAATGTTAATGTTAATGTTAATGTTAATGTTAATGTTAATGTTAATGTTAATGTTAATGTTAATGTTAATGTTAATGTTAATGTTAATGTTAATGTTAATGTTAATGTTAATGTTAATGTTAATGTTAATGTTAATGTTAATGTTAATGTTAATGTTAATGTTAATGTTAATGTTAATGTTAATGTTAATGTTAATGTTAATGTTAATGTTAATGTTAATGTTAATGTTAATGTTAATGTTAATGTTAATGTTAATGTTAATGTTAATGTTAATGTTAATGTTAATGTTAATGTTAATGTTAATGTTAATGTTAATGTTAATGTTAATGTTAATGTTAATGTTAATGTTAATGTTAATGTTAATGTTAATGTTAATGTTAATGTTAATGTTAATGTTAATGTTAATGTTAATGTTAATGTTAATGTTAATGTTAATGTTAATGTTAATGTTAATGTTAATGTTAATGTTAATGTTAATGTTAATGTTAATGTTAATGTTAATGTTAATGTTACTGTTAATGTTACTGTTTATGTTTATATTTATGTTATTGTTATTGTTTTTGTTTTTGTTTTTGTTTTTGTTTTTGTTTTTGTTTTTGTTTATGTTTTTGTTTTAGTTATTGTTATTGTTATTGTTAATGTTCTTGTCAATGTTTATTTTAATGCTTATGCTAATGTTAAGGTTTAGGTCAAGGTTTTGGTCTATGTTAATGTGTTTTGCCTTGAATTTGTACTTTTCAAATTGTATCCCCAGATATGAAGCAGGAAAGTTCGATTTTGAAGTGATGAGTCACATTCTTAATCGTTCAAATTTGTTATATAATCAAGTTGAGTGAATGTGTTAATATTTTTACTTTTCATTAAATTGTTGCTTAATCGAATTGCTGGAAATTTTTATTTTATTAATCAATTATTGTTAATTAGATATTTGATATGATATTTTTGACAAGTCAGAATTTGTTTAGTCAGAATATTCACGATTAACTTTATTAACTTTACTTGTACTGTATTTTAATGCATTTAACTAACTTGTTTCTTTTTCTCTTTTTTCTCATTGCAGGTAAGGCTTAGTTCACAAACTTTTAATAACTTGCTATAAGTCGTCGTCTTTGTAAGTATTTTAAGTAGCTGTTTTGAAAAATATTATTGCTCTTGCTAATGAGCCAACTGTTGCTGATTCATTGAGTCATGTATTTGGTTCTGGGTACAAAAACGATGTTGATAAAAAAATATAATTTTTTTTTTTAAGAAAATATTTCGATGTATTATTTATTTTCTCTAGCGCAGTTCTTGCTGTGCAGCTATTTATTTAACCTTGACATATTTCAATATTCCATATTTTTTCACTGCTATTGACTGTAGAAATTTGTTTGCATTCTCTATAATAACTATTAACTTAAAAAAAAAAACTACAAACAAACAATATTCAGTTCGTTGCTCGTTATAAATTTTGTTTTCTCACATTCATTGAGTGCATTGAGTAATTTTTTTCATCATTTATTATCAATATTTAAGCTATTGTATAGCTTAAATAAATGTCTCATTTGTTTTTTCATTATTTGTTTTTTTTTCCAATTAATAAATTTACTCCACTGCATTTATTTAATATTTCAGTTGTTTTTTTAAGTCTGTTCTTTTTTGTTATTTGCTTTAAAAATGACATAAATGCTGATTAAATATTTATTTTTAATTATCAGCTGCTTTTATGTTTATTTTATTTTGTGTACAATTCAACTTTTTGTTGTTTTAGTTTTTGTGACATCTTTTTTTTAGCATTTTATCATGTTTTTGTTGTTTTATTCGCTCCAGTAATATTGTTTCACTAAATTTCTGCATTTGATTTTTATTTGTTTTTCAAATAGTGAATCACATGACAAAAACAAATGCTAGTTAACCGTAGTTTTAACGATTTTTATAACAACTGTTTAATTGCCGGCTAGCAATAAAAACTAAAAATTCCCCGAAATAAAAGAATTTGTTTATTTTTTTATTTGTCAAACCGTTCATTGAACGCACCAAATGTCAACTGAAAGTTAAAAAAATTGTATCCAATTTTTTTGGATAAGTTACTCAGAAAGTTTAGTTCAGAGTATTAACTATAAAAGATCAAAATTGTTTGTAAGTTTTTGATATGGTGGCGAACTTGAAAACAACTGCAAAGATTATGAAGAAAATTTAACTGTCAGATATTTAAATTTAACTTTATTGATATAGGTTATTTTTTATTGGGATATCATGTATTCATGACAAGATGTAATGTATTCAAAGTACACTTGAATATTTTTGCTTCAAATAATATTAGAAGTCACATATAATTCCGCATTGGTTTTGTCGAATTTTGTTTTAAGTAGCTTCATAACTAGTTGACTCCAGAAATAGCAGAAAACTTTTGCTAATTTAGTGAACCGGAGAACGAAACCGCTGTGCAGTCTGCTGTTCACACTTTAAGAGAATTTTTTGTATTATGCAGAGCACTGGAATTGTATAAATTCATAACAAATTTCATTTTAAAAACTTAAAAAATAAAATCAATTTGATTTTCTGTGCCCTGACTTAAGTTAATATGGCTTAAAAGCTACACTCAGAAAAAAGTTTCTCGTATATGATAAAAAAGGTA
The DNA here is from genome assembly GCA_958299015.1 of Tetanocera ferruginea. Taxonomy (NCBI): domain Eukaryota; kingdom Metazoa; phylum Arthropoda; class Insecta; order Diptera; family Sciomyzidae; genus Tetanocera; species Tetanocera ferruginea. Next base: position 129,844,044 of record OY282643.1, on the reverse strand, counting down.
TAATATTTAGAGAAAAATGGAATAGATTTTGCTTCAAAAAATGCTTTTCTCTAAATTTGATCCTAAAAATGATTAAAAGCTTCAATTGAAAAGAAAAATATATAAAAATATAACGTTTTTATATAAGGCAACTATTTTACTTTTGAGAAAAGATTTGTTTTTATTTAAGAAAAATACTTCGCAAAATAAATTTTTTATAAAAGTATAGGAAAAATTTTTAATTTTCAACAAATTTTTTTATGCGACAATAATACTCATCATTATTAGAAACATGAAATATTGCCATTTCCCACAAGTAAAAAAATATTTCTTTGAAAAAGTGAAAATTTATTCTTATTGAAGAAAATTTTATTTGAAAAAGAAAAAATTGCTATTATCGAAAAAAGAGAAATTTTTTATCGCAGAAAGATAGGTGTTTTTTTCTGAGTGTACAATTTATGCAAAATAATTGCTACATATTTAAATACCAGTCATAGATTAAGCTTCAAACATGCTTATCTCTAAAATATTCTTTTTTTTTTTCAAAACGAAACATCAACATAATATCATGCACGTGCCATTAATTGTTGTTGCGGTCATTCTAGGTCTTTTTGGGTTTATAAAAAAAAACAAACAAGACGATTATAAATGCAAACAAAAACAAGTAAAGAAAGTCTAAAGTCGGTCTAGGCCGACTATGAAATACCCTAAACCCACTTTTTAAAAATAAAAAAATTTTTATTGCAAATGGGCGTCTCCGTGGGCGGATGAAGCCTATATTTTATAGCTCACATTCAATGCCTTTATTGTGCTTTCGCTATGGGAGGTGGGCGTGTTCATGGACGGATTACTCCCAATTTTTGAACACACATCAGTTTTGGTATAAAATACATACATACCAAATTTAATCTCTCTATGACAAACATAACCTTATTTATTGAGTTTTAAACTTTTTGGGTTGTATGGGAGGTAGGCGTGTCCGTGGGCGGATGGTGTCCATTTTTCAAAACCATCTTTTTTTTGTTATAAAAAACATATGTGCCAAATTTTAGCTCTGTAGGTTAAACAGAGGCTTATTTATTGCGTTTTCAATTTTTGGGTTGTATGGGAGGTGGGCGTGTCCGTGAAAAGATGACGTCCATTTTTCGAAAACATCTTTGTGTTTGTATAAAACACAAACATATCAAATTTTATTGTTGTAGACTAAATATGAGCTGAGTTATGCAGTTTTCAATTTTCGCTTTGTATGGGAGGTAGGCGTGTCCGTGGGCGGATGATGTCCATTTTTCAAAACCATCTTTCTTTTGTTATAAAAAACATATGTGCCAAATTTTAGCTCTGTAGGTTAAACAGAGGCTTATTTATTGCGTTTTCAATTTTTGGGTTGTATGGGAGGTGGGCGTGTCCGTGATCGGATGATGTCCATTTTTCGAAAACATCTTTGTGTTTGTATAAAACACAAACATATCAAATTTTATTGTTGTAGACTAAATATGAGCTGAGTTATGCAGTTTTCAATTTTTGCGTTGTATGGGAGGTAGGCGTGTCCGTGGGCGGATTCCAAAAATATTCAATAGTGCAGATCCTTGGGTCCATGTGACTATGTGTACCAAGTTTCATTCAATTATCTCAACTCCTTCTTCTTATCCTGTGTATACGGACAACACACAGACGGACAGACGGACGGACGGACGGACGGACATGGATAGCTCGACTCACGTGGTGACGCTGATCAAAAATATATATACTTTTCTATAGTGGACTCGCTTCGTTCTATGCGTTACAAACGTTTGCACAAAGTTAATATACCCTGACCTTTCAGGTTTAGGGTATAATAATTTATGTGGATAATGAAGTTTTACTTTTTTTTCGATTTATTAGCATTGCTCTACGACAAAATTAATTATGAATCATTTGATGCGGTATGATTTTTTGCTTGTTTTTATTCGAGGTAAAAAACTTAATTGATAAATTTTCTAAGATTTTGGCACATTAATGAAAATTTGTTAAAGCTTTTTAAGGGTCAATGCGGGTATTTGTAAAAAATTAGCACAAGCTTCTATTTAGCTTGCATTAAGTTCACAAAAATGGGAATAAGCTTCTATAAAGCTTGTATTAAATATACAAAATTTAGCACAAGCTTCTATTAAGCTTGCATAAAGCATAAAAAATGTGCGAGAGCTTCTATAAAGCTTGCATAAAGCATGAAAAATGTACACGAGCTTCCATTAAGTATACAAAAAATGAGCACAAGCTTCTTTTGAACTTGCATAAAGTATAAAATGCGCAAAAGATTCTATAAAGCTTGTATAAAGTACAAAAAAAGAGCAAAAGCTTCTATTAAGCTTGCATAAAGCACTTCAAATAAGCACAAGCTGCTATTAAGCTTGCATAAAGTATGAAAAACGTGCACGAGCTTCTATTAAGCCTGCACGAAGCATAAAAAATGAGCAAAAGGCTCTATTAAGCATGCATAAAGCATAAAAAAAGAGCGAAAGCTTCTATTCAGCTTGTATAAAGTACAAACAATGAGCACAAGCTTTTATTAAGCTTGCACAAAGTATAAAAAATAAGCACAAGCTTTTGTAAAGTTTGCATTAAGCATAAAGATATGAGCCGAAGTTTCTATAAAGCTTGCATAAAGTTTTTTGGATGAAGCAAATTAGAGAAAAAGCTGTCTTTTGTTTAAAAGAAACTATTTCAACATTTGTTAAGCTTTGAAAACCAGCTTGTGTAAAGCTGTTCCGAAATTATTCAATATTACCAATAGTTTCAAACAAAAACCGGCATAATTTTGACAAAAAAGTTTTTAATACTTACATTAAGTACTACTTAATAAGTACAAAAAATACTTAGTACCAAAAGATAGCGTATATTTTTGCAATTTCTTATAAACTTTAATGAAAAAGGCAGACTTTTATAACATTTTTGTACTTTTCTTTGTTAAAGAAAAAACGGCTTTTTTTAAACCATGAATATTTATTGATATCATTGGTTTTAAAAAATGGGTATTTTTTAATAACGAATTCCAAAATGTATAGAATCTACACAAAAAATTTTTAATTTCCAAGTTTATTATAAAAAGGCAGACTTTTATAACATTTTTGTACTTTTCTTTGTTAAAGAAAAAACGGCTTTCTTTGTTAAAGAAAAAACGGCTTTCACGGCCAGAGTGAAAAAATAGATGTACGTGTTTGCGTTCATTTTACAAAATAAGACCATTGAAATAAATCAGAATATGATAATGGAAACTGTAGCTTCTTTAAAATTATTACAGTATGCATTATAGAGGTTTAAACTTCTATTTAGAATAAACGCTTCGTTAACACTTCCATTAAGCGATATGGAAGCAATGAATACAGTCCATGAGCAGAGGCTACTCTAGAAACTGAAAAATGGGCTCACAAATAGGACCGGTGCTCGTTTTTCTTCAAGATAGTCAAACTTTGTGCGTATTTGATGAATTCTGTCAAATTTTTATAAATTACCATTAAAAGGCCAAATTAAGTCATACCCCAAAAAGAACATTTGTAAAAAATTTTTAAAAAATTAAATTGCAGAATTAAAAAAAATCAGAAGTAATATTTAGATATTACTGGAAACTCTGCAGCTAAGTTATAGCAATTTATTTATTTTTTCCGTAGCTATATAGCAGCTAAAGCTTCCCATAACTTGTGTTCACAAGTTGATGCCAACTCTGAGTCAAACCTTCAGAAATCTTTTAAATTTTACTTGGAAAAGGCCAAATGACAGCTTTTAGTACATCTATGAGTACATTAGAGCGTTCGCTTTCGTTAACAAGCTCTGTGGAAGCCGAATCGAAGCTTCAGTTCTCAAGCTGATTAACCTTAAATCTTATTTCATTGCTATAAAGCTTTATAAACATTTTTATGTCAGTTCTCTGTAAGTTAAGTGGTAGTAATAGTTTTTTTATAGCAGTTCTATAGAAGTAAGAGCTTGCCATTACTTCTGGTAGTGAGATTTTGTTAGATTTTTTAAATCTTCAAGTCAAATCTTTTATTGGTCTTGTGAATTTTATATAGAAAAGGTCAACAAGGATATTTAATGTGGTTTCGCTAAAGAGGCTTATCAAAGCATAAATTTCTTTAAATTTCTTAAATCTTATAAAGTTTCGTTTAAGCTATCAATGACTTTCGATAAAGCTTCCAATAAATTTGTATTAAAACTCTTTGTATGCTAAACCATAGCAATTCGATTTTTTATCAGAAATCTATGGAAGTTATAACTTCTTTAACAAGTTTTTGAGAGCTTATGGAAAACTTCAAGACAAAAGTGTATAAAGCTTTATGAATTTCAATTATAAAACAAAAAATTTCATAAGACCTAACAACACTAGAGTGTTAGCTTCTTATTTAAACTTATAGAAGCTTAAAATAAGCCATTAAAATCGTAGAGAAGTTTACTACCAAAAGCTTCTTTAAATTAAGTAATTAAACCCGGTTATCTCACTTTACTTCAAACACGCTCCTTGTTCACTTCTCTTGCACTGAAAGAAAAATTGAGTTCTAGTTAAGCCCTTTTTTAACTGTACATAATTTTCTAAGATCGGACATAAAATGCATAATTTATGAGAAAAAAAACCTGTTTAGTTGTTTTCCCGGGGTCCAAATAAATTTTTTTTTATTTTTTGATCTTTTTTTAAAATTTAATTTTTTAAAATTTAAATTTAAATTTATTTTATTTCAAATTTAATTTTCTTAGTTTTTTGCATATTTTTGACTTTATTTCGTCGAGTTTATCGCCTTGTTTTTAACTTCAAATTTTCCAATGTTTCCCTTCAGTTTTATTCACTTCCGTTTGTCTTTTGCTGTATCCCATTTTGAACATTTATTAATCATAAATTTCTTTATTCTTTTTATTCGCAAATCAAATTATAATTTGTTGGCTTCGCTTTTATTTATAACCGCACATTTCCATGCTTACTTTCGTCGTCGTCGTCGTCGTCGTTCATTGACAACCACGTGTTTTTTGGTGTGCTTTTATAATTTATTATTTTTTCCCCCCTATTTTTATTATTGTTTTAATTTTTTACACACTCACATTACTGACTATACCCTGCCATTCTCTTTTTCTCTCCTTGTCCATATCATTCGTGTTATTCCATTGACTCATTTCCGCTGCAAAAAGTTTACATTATTTTGTTGTTTTTTCAGTTTTCTTCAGTTTATTTTTAGTTTATTATTATTATTGTTTCCACTCTATTAACAAAAACAATAAAAACAAGAACAACAACAACAATAAAAAAAACCGACTGCAAACAACATGTAAATGTATAAATATATACATATGTACAAACAACTTGATTTTGACCGCATTTAACGATATCGTGAATACCTATTAGAGCTGTGTGTATGTTGTTGTTGGTTGCTATTGTATCCAACGTGGTCTCAATGTAAATTGTTGCTTTTGAAGTGTTTATTATAATTTTTTTTTAATAGTTGTTTTTATTTTTTTTTTTAACGCACGTATCTGTTAATCTATAAGATAAAAGCAGGTCCTCATGTTTAATACGAAAATATAAAAAATTGTAGTAAATAAACAAGTTGATCATTCATTAAGGCTTGATTTTTTGAAAGATTGTGTGACATTCAGAATTTCAGACATTAGGTAGGAATCAGTTTTGAAAACATAGTTGTTGGATTGTTTTGAATTTGATTTTTAAAATATGTTCTCATTTATAAATTCGTATATTTTTGAAAATCAATTGTTTTCTTTAATTATAAACTCTTCAAAAACCATTTTAAACCCTATAAAAAGCATTTTTCAAACGTAACGAAACACATTTACTTGTGAGTTTATTGTAAATTATTTCCAAAACTCTACATAAAAAGCATTTTTCAAACTTATCGAAACATTTGCTCATGCGCTTATTACAAATCATCATCAAAACTCTTTATAAAATGGATTTATCAAACTTAACGAAACATTTGCTTAAGAGGTTATTACAAATCATCACCAAAACTCTTTATAAAAAGCATTTTTCAAACTTAACGAAACATATGCTTATGAGTTTATTACAAACCATCATCAAAACTCTTTATATAAAGCATTTTTCAAACTTAACGAAACATTATCTTAAGAATTTATTGTAAAACATTTCCAAAACTCTACATAAAAAGCATTTTTCAAACTTAACGAAACATTTGCTCATGCATTTATTACAAATCATCATCAAAACTCTTTATAAAATGGATTTATTAAACTTAACGTAACATTTGCTTAAAAGTTTATTACAAATCATCATCAAAACTCTTTATAAAATGCATTTTTCAAACTTAGCGAAACGTTTACTTACGAGTTTATTGCAAATCATTATCAAAACTCTGCATAAAATGCATTTTTCAAATTTAACGAAACTTTTACCTATGTGTTAGTCATAAATCAGCATATATAAACACTAATAAAATGATATTTCATCATCAAACTGCATATGTATAATGTTTGCAATTTTAAACTTGACGATATTTTGTCATAACAAATATAACAAATTTTTCAAACTCTATAAACTATTCCAATACCAGCCGGTCGATTGAACTTTTGTTCAATTTTAAACAACCATTGTATGACTTGATCCTTGATCCTTTAACTGGAAAAGTAATTCATAACAACTTGAAAATTAGAGCAAACTTTACACTTAACGAAGGTTTTCAAGTCAAAAATTAAACTTTACTTGAGCTATTCCAAATTTTACAAGTTAATTAAATAACTGCGTACAGTTAAGCCAAAACTGCGTACAATTTAGGTTATTTAAAAACTTAACGAAAATTTAAAATGTTAGATATGGACCTTAGGTAAATTGTACCCACTTGACGATTATCTTTCTCAAATTTATATTAAATTATTTTAACAACTTCCAGTCAAAACTGTGAAAAAATTTAACTGCTTATCAAAAACATAACTTATACATTTATACATCTTGAAAACACTTCCATGAACTTGACGATTCATAAACTTTACTTGACGAAGATTTTAGAAACATAAGTGCTTGACTTGACGAAGATTTTCTTATATCAACAAGTTTTCGAACAAACTAAAACTACATAAGAGTAAAATTTGTGACACTTGAAAACTTAACGAAGAATTTTGAATCAAAAGTTCGACTCGACGAAGGTTTTATTAAACTCAGTAAGTCATTTCATAACTTAACGAAGACTTAAGAATCATTAATTCGGTTTGAATTTTGTTTAATAAAATTTCTTGAACAATTTCCAAATTAAACTACAAAATTTTTCCAACCTTAACAAAACTTGACGAAGATTTGAGAATCACAAATTTTATTTTTAGAAACATTTTTTATAACTATCTTGAACTCTTTGAACTAACTCCAATAAAAAACTGCATATTATTTGTAAGAATTTAACGAAATTCAACTTAACGAAGATTTTAGAATTAAGAATTTGACATGGTGAAGGTTTTTTAAACTCACTTTCTAATACGAACAGCACTCAAGTTCAAATAACATGCTATTTATGAAGTTTTGAACTTGACGAACATTTAAGAGCCACACATTTTACTTGACGATGCATTTTTTTAATCAAACAAATAATTTGAATAAACTTCAAACAAAAATTGCATGCAGTATGTGATAATTTTGCACTTAACGAAAATTGTATAATCAAGAATTTGACTTGACAAAGATTTAAGCAAAGTTAACGAACTTTGTAAATTTTTGCTTTTTCTATGAAACTGAAATCCACAAGTTTTTGGTGTGTTCTTTAACTTAACGAACCTTTTTTGTAACTTTTACTACAAAGTTGGCAATTCTTTTTGTCAATTTTGCGTGTTACAAAACTTATCGAATGTTTCTATTGGAATGAAGTCGATATAAAAAATTAACGATCGTAATTAATAATGTTTGTTATCTTTAAAACTTAACGAAGCTTTCTGCTTTCTTTGAAGCCGAAGGCAGTTTTTAAAAATTATCATCAACCACAGAACTTAACTGGATACTTTCAATAGCTTAACGAACCTTCTTGTAACTTTTATTATAAAGTTGACGAATATTTTTTTTAATTTTCCGTGTGTTATAAAACTTATCGAATATATCTACTAGAATTAAGTCGATATAAAAATTAACGAAAGCATTTGTTGATGTTTGTTTACTCCAAAACTTAACGAAGCTTGCTTGTTTTTGCTTTCTTTGAAGCTGAAAGCAGTTTTTAAAAAATTTGTGTTAACCACAATACTTAAATGGATGCTTTTAATAACTTAACGAATTTTTTGGTTAGATTTATTATAAAGCTGACGAATATTTTTGTTAATTTTGCGTTTGTTACAAAACTTATCGAATATTTCTGTTAAAATTAAGTCGATACAAAAATTAACGAACGCATTTATTGATGTTAATTAGCTTCAAAACTTAACGAAGACTTTAGTTTTTGCTTTTTTTGAAGCTGATGATAGTTTTTAAAAAATTTGTGTCAACCACAATACTTAAATGGATGCTTTTAATAACTTAACGAATTTTTTGGTTAGTTTTATTATAAAGCTGACGAATATTTTTGTTATTTTTGCGTTTATTACAAAACTTATCGAATATTTCTATTAGAATAAAGTTGAAATAAAACTTAACGAATGCATTTATTGATGTTAAAAAGCTGCAAAAATTAACGAAACTTTCTAGTTTTTGCTTTCTTTTATGAACTACATGCACAGGCAGCTTTTAAAAAATTTGTATGAACCGCAAAACTTAACTGGATGTTTTTATTAATTTAAAGAACCTTCTTGTAACTTTTATTATAACGATGATGAATCTTTATGTTAATTTTTCGTTAGTCGAATAATTAAATCGATATAAAAATTAACGATCGCAATTATTGATGTTTTTTAGCTACAAAACTTAACAAAGCTTGCTAGTTTTTGCTTCATTTGAAGCTAAACGAACCTTTAAGTAATTTTTATGAACCAAAAAACTTAATGACGATTTTTTTAATACATTTAAAAACTCAACGAAACTTATTGCCAGTGTTAATTCGATAGATTTATTTTAATTTTTGTATAAATTATTTGAAACGAAATTTTTCTTTCATATAAAAGTTAATTAAGTTTTGAAGATTCTGCTTTCGTTTTAAATCTAATTCTTCTTTTGATTTTTGTAAAACTTGACGAATTTTTTTGTTAGTTTTGCATATACAAGATTTAACAGTTCTTACTGTATTGAAAAAAGTCGAAAGCAAACTGAACGAAGGTTTTTATTAATTTTCATAACTTTCAAAACCTAACGAAACTTGTTTATTTTCCCTTTTTTAAAACTAACTGACACTTCTCTGAAGTTTTGTTGAACTATAAAACTTGACGAAGTTGCTTGTATTTTTCTATTAAAGCCAAAAGTTAGAGAACCTGATTATTTTTTTTTTTTTTAATCTGAAGCTATGGAATCTAGGGATTTTCAAGAACTTCTATAAACTTTTACTCTGAAATTGACAACTCTTGTTAATTTTGCATTTGCAATTAAACTTAGCGAATGTTAGTGATTGAATTAAGTCCATAGAAAACTGAACCAACTTTTTGGTGTAGTGTTCATTAGCTATCAAACTTAATGAACTTTGTTTTTGCTTTTTGTAAAACTGACCAAATAATTTCAGAACTTTTTTATGAACCACACAAAACTTAACGAAATATTTTTTATGTAAGTTCCATTAGCTTCAAAACTTAACGTAGTTCTGTTAGTTTTTATTTTCTTTGAAACTTGAGCCTTTTTGGCAGTTTTCTTAAACTTAACGAAGCTTCTTGTTAGTTAAACCAATTTTCTTGTTTGTTTTCAGTTCAGCACAAAACTTAACGAAATTTCTTGTTTGTTTTTTTTAGACTAACAATCTCAATGAAACTTCTTGTTTATACTTATTAATGACTCTTGAGACTATTTCTATATTAATGATATTTTTGTTTGATCCTGACATCAACTCAGTACAAAGAAGTGGCAACACTTCACTTGTTGTGCTTTAATTAATTTCAAATTAATAACAAGTTGTATCTACTTCGTCCTCCACCACCTTTCTATACTGCTATTCTTGCTGTTCCTCAGGCCTTTAATGGCTTTTTCTTTTTAATTGCATTTCAGTATTTTAATTAATTTTTTTTTTTTAAATATAATTTTTAGTTTATTTTCAACACTTTTTGACGTCGACAAGCTGCTTTGCAATAAGTTAAACCTGTTTAAGAATTATATTTATTTTTTGCTATATGACAGTCTGGCCACTCTTGGCCATAACCTGTAACCGGCTTCTTTTCATTTTGCGTTGACAGCTTCTTGTTTCAAGATGTTTTATTGTTGATGTTGCACTTTTGCATATAAGAAGACTTTTTGTTGTTGTTGTTATAGTCAGAACATCTTACTCTTCAGTCAAGTGCTACAGTGCAGCAAGCAAACCTGTTTTTATTAAATGCGTTTCCAAGCACTTCACTTTGATTGCAACGCAAATGCGTGGCAACGCTTGTCAAAAGTGTGTGTTGGAGGTACATACCTACATATGTACCTGACCTCAAGAAAAGGAAAAAAAATTTCTTGTATGTTTTTTAAATTATTCTTGAAGTTCTTGCATTCGTTAAGTTAGATTCCATTTTTTTTTCAATAATTCTTATGCAATAAAAAACAAAATCAAAGAAATTCTTTAATTTCTCTAAATAACTGTTACCTCATCGCTTCGTTAAGTTTATTATTCATAAACTTCGTTCATTTTGTTCATAAAGCGTTATTTGCATTAAGTTTTTGATGTTCAGCGTTAAATTTTCGTTCAGATCTTAATTTTTTTGTGATTTTCAATTTAATTTTCATTTCATGTTTCATGATCTTTTTCGTTCAGTTTTCAACTGAAGCAAACATTCGTTTTTAGGTCATATTTTTTTTTCACAGTTTTGCCTGATTCGATCGTACAGTTTTTCATATCACGTGGCGGATGTAGGTTAGCATGCCTTGACCGTCTTATGCCAATTTAACGAAACTGTAGATGCCAGGTTCAAATCCCATCTAAAGCAGAAAGTTTTAAAATTTGTTATTTATTATAAAATAAATTCACGATTTTGGACTCAAGGTAAATTTTTGAATGTACAAAATTTCTTCCAATATTACGAATTGAGCCCGTTGCACAAACCAAAATCAGCAAACTAAGAGGTTAATGAAATCCATTTAAAATAATAATAAATTATTTAATTGTTATTTAAATCCCCGATTACTAAAACTTGCGCTATTTTCGTTAAGTTTTACATATTTTTTTTTGTTTAAATATTATTTTAGTCAAAAAAAATTTTATCTTATCTCAAAAATTTAAAGTGAGTTCCTGTCTGAAGCATGAGTTGAAGTTTCGTTGTGTGTTTATTTTAATGTATTTGTTTGTTGTTTTACAAACCTGACAAGATGGACGGACTACTTAGAACCTTACCTGATAAAATCATGACATTTTTGTTTATTTTTAATATCATTCTACTGTACTTTTGACAACATTTTTTTACAGTTTCTCAGTAAAAATAATGAGCTTAAATTTTCTTTAAGGATGCTTTAGGTTTAGTTTACTAAAATAGAAGCTCTTGTCTCGTTGAGTTTTTGTGATATTCTTGTATGTTAACATGAAATCAAGTAAAGTAAAGCTTGTAAAACTTTCGTTAAGCTGATATGAACAGACGGATTTCCAATTTACGCTGCTTAGTTAGTGTGTTTGGCGAGAAAATCAATGAAAGCATTCTGTTTGCTACTCTTGGTTGCAGAACCGAAGTTTCGTTAAGTTGTACAAGAGCAAATTTAAGTAATAAATTTTTTCCTTTCACCTAAATCAAGAAAAATTTTCATATTCTAAATAGTTCTAATAATTCATAGCTAAATAATATGTTTCTGGCGTTTGTATTCCTTAAAAGTGTTTCGTTAAGTTTACAAAAACGTCTTAAACGCATAGATACTTTTAAATTTATCTATTTAGCTAAGTTGAGTGCTTCCTTTAAGCAATTCATAGCTAAATAATATGTTTCTTGCGTTTTTATGCTTAAAAAGTGTTTCGTTAAGTTGGCAAAAACGTCTTGAGCGCATAGAAATCTTTAAATTTGTACACTTAGCAAAGTCAAGTACTTCCCATAAGCAATTTGTACTTGTCATTTAAAAAAAATGTCGTTAAGTTGATAATTCCTATATGTTTCGTTAAAATTGCAGTTTTTATATGCTTACCTTTAGTTTCTTCGTTTCTATGTTTGCACAGTGCTTTTGGCTAACTTTTGTGCAATAAAAAACTTGAAGAACTCTGCTTTATTATTGCTTCTGTGCCTGATATTAAAAGTTTCGTTAACTTTAAACGAGTGCATTTATGCGAAAAAATTCAATTTTAAGACAAAAAAGTGGCTGAGAGTTTATCTATTCTACTGCATAGTTTAAAATTTTCTAAATAATGTTAGTGTTGTAGTGTTTAAATCCAAAAAAACCTATTTTTATTGCTTGTATGCATACTCAGAAAGCTTCGTTAAATATAAACTGCTAACATTTAATGCTTAGAACCTTGTTTTTCAAATGAGAAAAACTTTTTTAATAAAGTATGGTTTATTTGCTGAAATTTTGCTAGTTTCGTTAAGTTTTTAGAGTTTCGTTAAGTTTTTAAAATACTCGATTGGTGACGATAGACCATTACCTGATCAAAGCAAAGCTTTATCCAAAAACGAACTCATTTCTAATAATTTTAGGGCTAAAACAGTTTCGTTAAGTTGAAATTTTAATCACATTCGTTCAATTTTTCAGAAATTACGACAAATAATAAGAAGGAGAGAAAATTAAATCAAACAAAACAAGTGTAAAATGTTGTATGTGTGGCGGAGCACTATCAACATGCTTGAATATATTTTATGTTTTTGTGCTTAAAAAATATTTCGTTGAGCTTAACGAAACTAGTTTTACTTCAAAATTTTGTGGTTATTTAAATATGAATTTATGAAAAGCAAAGTTAAAATATCTAAAAACAAGATTCGTTAAGTTTTAACAATTTATGTTAATAAAAAATGTTTCGTTAAGTTTAACAAAATGGTTTACTTCTAAATGCAGTGCTGTATTGATAAATTAATATACGACAAGTTCGTTAAAATATCAATAAATGACGTCCGAAATGATTCGTTAAATTTTTACAACATGTGCTTAAAAAATGTTTCGTTAAATTAAACAAAATGAGCTTACTTCAACATTTTGTGCTCAATTGTTGAATTAATATACGAAAATTATATTAATATAACAAAAAACTTTGGAAAAATGTTTCGTTAAGTTCAAGAAAATTCGTTTTCTTCAACATTTTGTGCTCAATTCATGAATTAATATACGAAAATTTTATTATAATACCAAATAACTTTGTCCATTAAAGTGTTTTCAAACAAAGTGATGTAAGTTTAAGAGTCAAACACTTTTGTTTTAGTTGAGATGCTTTAAAATGTTGGTATATTTGTGTGTCTCTTACTTGTTGGATCATAGTTTCGTTCAGTTTACAGATATGTGCTATAAGTTTAACTTTGACCTGAATTGGAAGAATAACTTAAAATTAAATATAATTTATGATGTTCGTTAAATTTAACGAAACTTATTAACTGCAGGATACAGGGCTTATTCCATGATTATTTTGCAAAAATATATTTTTCATATCAAAAACATTACGTTGAAATAAATTTCGTTAAGTTTTGACAAATAAAATCACGCCAACAAAGTTACTTTTAGATTCAGTGAAAATGAATTAATGATATTGTTTGGTTGGCCACCTGTATTTTAAGCGAATATTTTAACATTTTTAAAATTTGAAATTATTTTTTTAAGTTAATTTCAAAAATTAATATTTCGTTCAGTTCAAAAAAACTCGCAATAGTAATTAAAATAGCTAAGAATTCCTTATTTTCTTGAAGAACTTTAAATTGTGCTCAATCTCTACAAAAATATCAAAAAGTGTTGTTAAAGAAGTTTCGTTAAGTTTCAACAAGACAAAGCTTCAGTAAAAGCGAATAAATGCTATTTACTGGTTGGTCTTTTATAATTTAAACGAACATTTTGTAAATTCCAACAGTTCTTAAACTAGAAATTCTTTTTTCAGGCCAATTTTTAAAATTCATATTTCGTTAAGTTCAAAATGCTTGCATCAATAATAAAATAAAAAGATCAAAATAATTATTTTCTTGAAGAAATTTAGATTGCGATCAATTTATATCTAGAAATATTGAACAATTTTGTTAAAAGAAGTTTCGTTAAGTTTTAACGTTAAAGTGAATTAATGCTATTAGCTGGTTGGTCTTATATATTTTAAGCGAAAGTTTTGCAAATTTTGGCAGTCCTTCAGTATATAATTCTTTTTTTAAGCTAATTTTTAAAATTAATATTTCGTTAAGTTTAAAAAGCTGGCAATAATAATAAAAAATAACCAAAATGGTTATTTTCTTAAAGATGTTTAGATTGTGATCAAACTATATCAAAAAATTTGTTAAAAGAAGTTTCGTTAAGTTTTAACGAATGTGCTCACGCCCACAAATCTTCGTTTATATCTAGTTAAAGTGAATTAATTTTATTTACTGACTGGCCATCTATATGTTAAACGAAAATTTTGCAAATTTTAATAGTTCTAAAATTTGAAATTCGGGTTTTCAGGATTATTTTTAAAATTAATATTTCGTTAAGTTTAAAAAGCTTGCAAAAGTCATAAAAAATAGATTAAAATCAAAAGACCTATTCTATTGAATTAGTTTAGATTGCATAAAAGGCTTCGTTAAGTCAAAATAAAGTTTCGTTAAGTATTTGACGGATGAAATTTTTAACGAGCAGAGCCATTAGACACATTTTTGTTGTTCTAAAACATGGAAACTGTTTAAAAATTAAAGTTTTGAAATACTGTAAAGCCCTTAAATGTTAGTTTTCGGCAAGTTATTGTGGATTTGGTGGAACAAATCCATTCCATTGTATTTTTCCTTCTTTTTTAACTCCCTCGCTTCTTTTGTACATTTCTTCTTTTTTTGTTTTTATTAAAATGAATAAAATTTCTTTCAAGAAATTTAATATCCTCATCTTTGTTTTCTGTTTGTTCTCTTTGCTTTGTTGTTAATTTAAAAGAAATGTTTGCCAAAATCAACAAAACCCTTTTTTTTTGGATTTATTAAATCTAGTCGAAGGCAACCTTTCCGGCTCCATTGAAGCAAGGCGCTTAGAAAAGGAATCCTAATAAATAAAAATAAAATAAAATAAATAAAATAATAAAATTCTTTGTTTTTCTCTTGAAATACTGCTGCCGCCTGCCTGCCTGCCCCTAGGCTAGGAAATACAACGCATTATAATGAAACATATTGAAAGTCTCATTTAACAAAGCAAAAAAAAATTGACACATATTTATTGTTTTATTTTTTTCCTCGAAAAATATCAAATTTCATATTTATGTTTACAAAAACATTTGAAATGACGTCATTAAAAGAAAACGAAAAAAGTCATAGACGTCAGCAAAGAAAGCTTTTACGCTAAATTTAATGCTTAAAATAACAGTAACCTTTAATAAAGTGCTGGTTTGTGTTGGTGGGTGACTCAGCTTAAATTTCATGTTCAGACCAAATAATTTTTTTCTTTAGAAAAACTTGACGAAACAGCTGAGAGCTTACATTCTATTTTGCTCAACAAAGAACTTCAAAAGATTTTTTTATGAAAACAATCCTAAAAAATGCCTAAAATATTGTGGTCAAATCAAAAGTTGAAAAATCAAATCTCCTTTAAGTAAAATTAAATTTAAAATGGCGCTCATATTTTGTTTGTTGTTGCTTTTTAAGTTAGAGACTTAAGAAGAAGAATTCTTTAAAATGATACAAAATCTCGTTACTTGTTTGCTTTGAAGTTTTTGTGTCTTA
Source organism: Tetanocera ferruginea (assembly GCA_958299015.1). Lineage (NCBI taxonomy): Eukaryota > Metazoa > Arthropoda > Insecta > Diptera > Sciomyzidae > Tetanocera > Tetanocera ferruginea. Next base: position 129,828,222 of record OY282643.1, on the reverse strand, counting down.
CTTTTTTGTTTGTTGTTTGCTTTTCTTTTTTTATATTTTAATGAAGGTTTTTCGATAAGTTTTTGTCGCTTCTCTGCTTTTTGACATTGTCACGTTGCTGACTGTGTTAATGTATTTTGTGTCTGCTTGTTATGTAAAAATTTATTTATTTTCTGGTTTTACCTACAACCCCTACGTGAGAGTTCGTCTCTATGGTGCAGAGTCTTGGCCATATCTGATCTCAGTCTGTCTGTCTGTCTATCTATAGGTATCTTGGTATTCTTTTCTTATCCTTGACACGCGTTGTAAGAAACACATTTCATTGTAATCCGTTGCTGGAGCTGTTTATTTTTCCTCTCTATTCCTTTTGTGTTTTTTTTCAGTTACGTGTTCTGGAATTTATTCTTCATGGTTAAAAAGCTCTTTTTTCATTCCTTTTGTCATTGTCTACTTTTTGCTTTAACCTCAGCTGCTGCATATATTTTCAGTATTTTCTGCGGACTACAAGCATTGTTGCTACTCCGATTACAATCATTTTGCAAGTTCTTACATAAGTATTGTTTTTATTCTTCTTGTTTTTGCTTTTTTTTTCTATTAAAAATAAAGCTAAATGTATTTGTTACGTAAAAGAATAAGTTTCGTTCAATTGATACTGTTATTTGTTTTTCCATGTTGCTTATTTTGTATCTGCACCTTGTCTGAGGTTTGAGGTTTCGTTCAGTTTCACTGCACTTCGACAAATTTCAATATTTTATTACAAATCTAGTTTTGCTAATTTAATTTCGAAATTTTTGTAAATGAGTAATTTTGATAAATTTCATAATAAACATATGAGTTCAATAATGTGTTACGTTTAAAATTTAGTGTTTCGTTAAGTTTCCAAATGTTTCGTTAAGTTTTAAAATGTTTCGTTGAGTTTTAAAATATTTCGTTAAGTTTTAAAATGTTTCGTTGAGTTTTGAAATCTTTCGTTAAGATCGCTAATGTAAAGGCAAGATTAAAAATATTTCGAAATAACAACATTTTCGGTAAAATTGAAAATCTTTTCGAAATTTTAAAATGTTTTTTAACGTGAGTTTAGTTTTAGTAAGTTCTTTAAGCTTTCGTCAAATTTCTTAATTATATTTCCACTTTCGTTAAGTTTTTAATGTTTCGTTAAGTTTTGTTAAAATGCATTTTAATTCTTATAGCAGTTTGTTAAGTATCGTGACAATTTATTTTGTTTTTAAAAGTATAATTTGTTTCGCTAAGTTCTTAAATGTTTCCTTAGGTTTTGTTTAAATGCATTTTCAATCTTAAAGCAGTTTTGTTATGTTTTTTAAAATTTGCTCGTTCAGTTGGCAAATGTTTCGGCAAGATTGAAAATAATTCTTAAAACATTTTCTATGAAGTTCCAAATCTTTTCAGAACTTTAAAATACTTCAAGTTTTTTACGTTTCGTTAAATTTTTAAAGTTTTAATAAGTTTTTTAAGCTTTTACCAAGTGTTTTCATTATTTTTCCGCTTTTGTTAAGTTTTTTAATGTTTCGTTAAATTTTGTTAAAATGCATTTTTAGTCTCAAAAAGCAGTTTTGTTATGTTTCGTAACATTTTCTTGTGTTGTTTTACAAGCTACATGTCTTTCGTTAAGTTCTTAAGAAGTTCTAAGATTTAATTTTTAAACTTAAAGCACTTGTGTTAAGTGTTTCAAATTTCCTCGTTTAGTTTCGTTGAGTTGGCAAATGTTTCGGCAAGATTGAAAATAATTCGTTAAACATTTTCTGTTAAGTTGCAAATCTTTTCTGAATTTTAAAATACTTCAAGTTTTTTATGTTTTGTTAAATTTTTTTAAAGTTTTATTAATTTTTTCTATCTTTCGACAAGTTTTTCATTATTTTTCCGCTTTCGTTAAATTTTTAAATGTTTCGTTAAGTTTCTAGTTTCTATGCATTTTTAGTCTTAAAAAGCAGTTTTGTTAAGTTTCGTGGCATTTTCTTATGATTTTAAAAGTTACATTTGTTTCGTTAAGTTCTTAAATATTTTGTAAAATTCATTTTTAAACTTATAGCAGTTTTGTTTGAGTTTCTTGACATTTCCTTATATTTTTACAAGCTAAAAATCTTTCGTTAAGTTTTAAAATGTTTCGACAAGTTGTCGTTAAATGCTATTTAAAACTTTTTTCACTTGATTACTTATTTGAAATAATTTATTTTCCATTTGATGAAAGTTTTGCTGAATAGATATCAAATATTTTACATTTTTCTGTTGGAAATATAATTGGAAGTTATGTTTTTCTGCGTGCATCAAGCCTTACGTTTTTAAATTTTTTTTCAGTGTATTTATTTCCGTTACTTTCGCTCAATCTTTCTGTCTTTCGAATTCCTTTCTCCTAACTTCTTAAATGCAGCCATAAAGATAACAAAGTCATACAATTCTTTCGAACCAAAGAACAAAACTTAACGAAACAATAAATTAAATGCTTTATCTTTATTTCTGCTGTTTTATATTGAATATTTTCTTTTTTTACTTATCTTCTAGTAATACGCTTTATTGCTGTTGTACATATTTTGGCCATATGTGTGCATTTATTTGTTTGCTTAAAAGTTGTTTTCGTTGAGATCTCTCTCAGAGATGTTCGTAGCAAGTTTAACGTATGCTCTGTAAATGTCTGTACAACGGTAAAAGCACTAGTTGTATTAAAGCAAAAGATAGATCCAGACATAAATTGTCTGGATATGGTTGCTTCTATCCTTTTTCTTTATTTATTCTTATTTCTCAGGCCATTTGTTTGTCATTCTCATTTGAGAAGTTTTTATTTTTCCCCGTTTAAAAAGCGAACAAATTAAATTTTGTTCTGCTGAGTTGTTCTTTTGATGAACCACCATGTTTCCAACAGTCTGGCTTTGAAAAGTTGTCGTTTCGGTTATTTTTTTTTTGCGTACTTTTGCAGATTTACTTAATGTCTTCCAGATGCGAACCAAACCATCATAAATTTCTTTGTTGGTTTATCTTTCTTCTCTTTTTACCATTAATAACTTTTTTGATGACTCATTCAAAGTCGTTATAAATTTTAGTGTTTGTTGACAGACGAGTGTCTAAAAAGATTTCTTTGAATTTTTAAATGTATCATTAAATGGCAATAAAAACTTAAAAAAGTTGTTCAAAAATTGATTTGAAAAATTTTTTGGAAAAAAACTTTTTAATAGCTTTTCAGTTCACTATATTTAAGTTAATTTATAACTCAACGAAAGTTTAGTTTTTATAAAAAAACAAGTTTTTAGTTGAAACTATCTAAAAATTAAATTTAAAGAACTTTGTAGTGGCTTTGTTTGATTTAAATAAAAATTATTTCTTTTCTTGCACTATTGTGTTTTGTACCAAAACATTTGCACTGTGCCAAAATATTAAATAAAACTTAACGAATGTTTTTTACGAAATTTTCACTAAATGTTCAATTCGATATAAATGTCTAGTTCATATGTACTTAAATGAATGTACTTAAAAGAAAACTTAACGAATTCTTTCGAACTGTTATTTTAAAAATGCTGTAAAGCTAAGCTTAACGAATCTATATATATGTTAAACTAAGTATGCTTAGAAATTATTCCTAATGCGTAAAAATTATTCTTAATGCAAATTCTATGCTGAATGCTTCAAGAATAATTTATTCCAACAGAATTCTGTTAAATTCACTTGAATCTGTGTTCGAAATGATCAAAAAAGTAACTTAACGAAACTTTTAATTTATTAAATAAGCGCTTTAATATAAACTGATTTATGAGAAAAACTTTCACAAACTTTTCAAAAGAATAAAAGCGCTAAATATTGAAAAACTTAACTTAATGAAACTTGTCTTAACGAAATTTAACTCTTTTCAAAGTTGGTTCAATAAGAGAGAGAAAAAAACGAAAGCTAAATGTTAGCAAAAAATTAACGAAACTGATCTCAGAACATCGCACTAAAAACCTTTTAAAATGTTACTAAACACATAACAATTGCATTCGATAACAAAACTTAACGAAAGCTTATTACTTAACTTTTTTAAAATTTGATTATTTATGTAAGACATTATATTAAAGAGAGTTTAACCTTACAATTTTGCAAAAAAAAAACAAAAGTAAAATACTTAACGAAACTTAACGAAATTTTTATTAGTTTTTTTAAACTATGATCAAATTCAAACAAATAATTTAAAACAGAAATGAAAGCAAAATGTGTAAAATATAAACTTAACGAAACGGTTTTACTGAAAATGTTGACATAGCTGAATGCAAAATACTTTCATTCGAAAATTTGATACGAAATCCAGCAAAAATTTCTTAAAATGTTCAATTATGGCATTAAATTTAACATGAAAAATCTTAACGAAATTTTTATTGTTGCATGAAAACTGAAAGAAAAATGTTGATGAAGCAAGAGATTAGTCGAAACCATTATTTACAAAAAAATTAAACCTTTAATGCTTAAAATAAACTTAACGAAAGTGCAAATCTAAACATAACTAAGTAAAAAATTGATGTTAAAACGGCAAATTTCTTAAAATGTTTTATAATGAAACTTAATTAAACTGAACGAAACTTAACGAATAATTTTTTAAATGTAATTAAATTTTTATTTATATATTATAAAATTGTAATGTTGTTAAAGTGTGTTTTTTTGTCATTTCCAAAGAAAACAGATTTAAACACTTATATTTTCAAAGCTTCATATGATTTTGTTGATTTATGGACGAAAAAGAACAAAATTATTGCAAATAAGCATTCTAGAATCATAAAAAACATTTAAAATATGACTTTTATAAGTCTCCGAAAAAAATCATCATTCTGACCTTTAAAGTTCATATATATCAGACTCTTATAAAAGTCAAGACCAAAACCTAAGTCAAGATCCAAGCCAAGACCATGACCAAGACCCAGACTAAAAACCATGACTAAGAAAAAAAAATCAAAAGCAAGACCATGACTAAGACCGACACCAAGACAAAGACCAAGATCAAGAGCAAGACCAAGACCCAGGTCAATATCCAGACCAAGACCAAGACCATGATCAAGGCCAAGACCAAAACTAAGACAAGAGCAAGACCTAGACCAAAACAAAGAGCAAGACCAAGACCCAAGTCAAGATCCAGACCAAGGCCATGACCAATACAGAGATCAAGACTAAGAAAAAAATCAATTTATAAAAAATATGATTTGGTTTTGTATCATTTCCATTCTCTTTTATGCACGTGTTCTCTTCTGCCTTGTGTGTCATATGCGACAAAATTTCTCCGATGTCCGCTTACAGTGTAAGCAATGTGTCATCTATATATATTTTTTTTTTAGCTATGAACCAAGGATTTCAGGTGTCATACCTATTCAGTCAAGTCTGCCTTGGCTCGGAAGATGGTGAGATAGTGAGTAGGAGATAAAGTGAATCAAGAGAAACAAGTGTAGAATGTTGTATGTGCGGCGGAGAGCTATATTAACATGCGAATTCGAAACTGAGCCATCAACTACAACTTCCAAAGTCGTATATATAGTCGATGAATGTTTAATCTCAATTAACTAGAAATGAGGATAGAATTAAGGAAAGGTAAGAGCGTAGTACCATGACTAGACCGGGATTCGAACCCGGAACCTCTGGGTTGGCAGTCAAGCACGCTAACCACTCGACTACCAAGGCCCCACTTACAGTGTAAGCTATGTGTCATCAGGGGCCAACTTAGCGGCCAAGTACGCTGGTGTTCTCGCAGCTTAAACATTTTTAAGATATGATCGCTTCATTCATCTATCTTTCCCTCTACCACTGTTTGTTTTGTCATGCATCACTGCCTTTTTTTCTACTAAGTCTCTTCTCGTTCTTCTCTCCAGCTCTTGTTGTAAACAAAATTTTCTATTAAATTTGCATAAAAAATTCACTTTTGAAAACCGAAGGACGAACGCCGTTATAGAAATGAAACAACGAAACAACAAAAAAAAAAAGAAATTATAAACTTTTTTAATCTCTAGCCTATCTCTATTTCTCTTACGCTCTTTTTTATTTCACTCTCATTTTCCCTGGGGAACGCGCTTTACAAAAAAAAAAACAAAAAACATGCAAAATAAACCGTTATCGATTAAATATGGCGGCTGCTGTCCTTTAGCACAGGCAGCACAAAACAAAAATGCCGCAAAAAAACAACGCATATTTTTCAGCAGCAAAAGGAAATCTGACAACAACAACAAAAGCAATGGAGAGAAAAAAGTGCGACCCGACCAAACGAACGACCCTCATCAAAAGTTGATGAATGCGTGGCGGCGGCGCGTCAGCTGTTCCCTCATTGTTGTTGTTGGCAGGATTTGTTTTTATCATTGTTACTATTGTTGTTGTTGTTGTTGTTTGTCCTCGTCGTTGTTGTCGTTAGCGTAGGTCTGCAACCCTTCGTCATTGTTGTTGTTGTTGTTGTTGTTGTTGTTGTTGTTGGTGTTGTTGGGTTTACGGTTTGCACCTTGCGTCCCCTTTCTGTACATTTGTAAATGTTGTGTTTTTTTTTTGGTGCCGCCTCACTTAATTATAATTTATTTCCTGCATTCCTTTTGTGTTGGTGGCTGCTATTGTTCATGTTTTTGTTGTTGTTGTCCTACGAGTTTGATGACATTTTTAGAGGTTTCTGTTTGTTGTTGTTTTTATATTTTCACAGGGTGTGTCAGCAGCATATTTTGTTATTGTCTTGCTCACGATTGTTGGAGAAGTAGGAGAAGAGAAGACAGGTGGTAGTCAGTCAGTCTGTCAGGTGTTCAACACCGCATTGTTGCTCTTTTACTGTGCTATTGTATTTTTGCTATGGTTTTTTTAGCTGCCATCAACTTCTGCGCCTTATTTAAAGCTGTTAAGCCTCCATCACCATCCGCCGCAATGTTTAAATAAAAATGTCCCAGTTGACTGATTTTTTTTTCGTTCCTTCGCTTTGACTGAATTTTTTTAGAATTTGACACGCGTTGTTTCCCTCTGGCTGAACTTTATTGTAATGAAAGGTTCTTTCAAGGACTTTTTTTGAAATAATGAAATTCCTGCCGTTAGTTCCTTGGCCACAAAATATCTCGCCTAGATACACAAGCTTTAAATTTAACGTTCAATTCTTAGAAAATTATAATAAAGACAACGCCTAGTGAAAAATTTTCTGTGCATAGCCAAAGCATAGCAAAATTGTAAGCATAATTTTAGGCGCGTGGGCGTTTGCTGCTATTTAATACAGCACAATTCAATAAATTTCTTGTAGAAATATTTAGACAAAATTAGAATTAAGCTTATCGAGCTCGACATTCCCGAAATCCAATCATGTTGAAAATTCGCTGTTCATAAATTTTCGCAATGTTCGACTTCCAAAAAGTTTGCCTTATAAGTTTTCTGATAACCAAGCAGCAACAATGCCAGAAGTCAAGGATGCGAGGCAACGACGGTGTGTGTTATTAACGAGCACCCACATATTAGTTGGCTTCTGCACTTTATCTCAATTTAAATTTATATACCTAAAAGAAATAAAGTAAAAAAAAAATAAGTAATAGAAGAAAAATTTCAAAAATTTTACATGCAAAAAGCATGACAAGAGAACGAAGCAGAAGCAGAATAAAAAAAGCTCTGTATATAACTTACACACTTCCTTCTCAAACCCATTCCAAAATGGAACGACATCAATTTTTGTTAGCTACATTGGCTGATATCGATATAATTTATGGTCATATCGAACAAGAATGTGGCGCAACATGACATGAGCGAACCCAGTGAATAACGTAGGAAGAACAAACTAAAAATTAGAATTCTGTTTAAAATTTGTTAGAGGTTTAAAACTTTGACTGTTGGCTGGTAAAATTGAACTTTTTGAGGCTCAAACTTATACTTATATTCTGGCAAGTATTCAGAATGCATTGAATTAATTTTGACTGTGTGCACAAAATTGATTTTGATTTTAGATGTTAAAAAGATGCGATGACAAGACTAACAAAATAAAAAAAAAATAAAATTTGTAACATATAGTTAGGGTTCAAAACATAAGTACTCGATTCTCTTTAGAAAATAGAATTAAATTAACAAAAATCAATTTATTTTGGTGTCTTATCGATACTATTTGGAGTATGTAAAGCCCGAAATGAGCCAACCCTTAAGGCATATATCATTCGAACAATTTGTGAAAAAGAGCCAGAAAATGTCAAAAAATCTTAAAAGTTGGATTGATAGAATTTCAACTATTGTCAAAAATTTCATCTTGGAAATGAAATTAGCATTAAGACGAATAAAGTGACCAATTTCGATTCGCGAAGGTATGATTAAAGTCCAGATTTTGAGCAGGAATCAAAATGGCATGTGTCAGTGTCAAAATAACATGTGTTAGTTTCAAAATAACATGTGTCAGTGTCAAAATAACATGTGTCAGTATCAAAATAACATGTGTCAGTGTCAAAATAACATGTGTCAGTGTCAAAATAACATCTGTCAGTGTAAAAATAACATGTGTCAGTGTCAAAATTACATGTGTCAGTATCAAAATAACATATGATTCCAAAAGAATCATATTTTGACCACCCTGTATGTGATATATTTTTAAACTTATATGAAATTATTTTCGGCCCGGCCTAGTCAAAACATTAAATCTTTGAAGGGTTTTGCTATATTGATGACATAACTTTGTATGGTAGGCGTGGTTTTTCTACGATTTTGCCAAAAGTCAAACTCAGTGTGAATATCCAAGGTTTTATGCGAAATTTCAATTAAAAAAAAAATATTTTTTTTTGGAATTTTAAGAGATCTTAACGTTTTAACAAATTCCGGAGGTGGGCGTGGTTTTTTCGATTTTTTGTGTATATCAAAAATTCCATATAATTCCTGTATTAAAAATCTAAGCTTATGTTCAAAATTTCAAGTCGTTATTCAAGTTTTTGTGGAATTTTTATATGTTTACCGTTTTAATAGACAACTTTGTATGGCAGGTAGGTGTGGTTCCTAGCCGACCTTGCCAAATTTCAAACTCAGAGTTCGTACATATATGAGATCAAAGCTTTATGTGATTTATCTGTTTATATACAGTCTCTTTGTATGGCAGGTAGGCGTGGTTTTCATTTGATTTGGCTGATTTCCAAAAATTATCTTAATTTTTTAGAAATTTTAAATTTCAATGTGATAGTTTCAAAATTATTATTATCACCAAATTACTCAGTTGGTGATGGTGATCAAGAATGCATGAAAATTATCGTATAAAAGCTAATATATAATTTTTTTTTCAGTTTTATTGGTCAAAAAATCTCAATCTTTATGTCATGTAGCACAAAAACCACTATTAAATTTTTAAAAAATATGCCTTAAATCAAGTTTGGATCAAAACCCAAAGAATACTTATTTTTTATAAAAAATACCTCACTGACTGACCGATCGGCGACCAGACCAAATAAGTGGATCCCCCAACATGAAATTTTGCGTGTATATTTCCACGAATGAGAGACACCCTGTAAAAAAGTATTTTTTTTTGCATTATTTCGCTTTAATGTATTAAAAGTGCACAGCTTTATGTGTGAAGAAGCTTTTGTTAAGGACTTTTGGCGTGATTTATTAGATTTTCATTAAAAATGACTAAAAACTATGTTCAAAATTAAAAAAAAATACCGTTTTGAGGAGAAGTGCTAAAATGTAATACATACTTATTTATTTTTAGTTCAAATATTATGGGTGGTCACTAAAGAGTTAAAAATGTGCTTAAAAATGAACCAAATTAACTAACTGTTAAGGCATAAAACATAAAACTTTATATGCAAATTTCTATGGTGGTCAGGAAACCCTCTTAGTTAGAATTTTTCTTTTTTTATACTCATTTTGGTTCTTACGGGCTAAAAAGATACAGCTAAAGGTCCCAGCAAGCTCTTGTTATAGACTTTTTGTGTAATTAATTTGAATTGCATTAAAAATTACTAAAAACTTTTTTCAGAATTAACGTTTTGAAGAGTGAAAGAGCTAAAAATCAATATTTAGGTTCAAAATATAAATGTGGTCACTAAAGGGTTAAAAATGTGCTTAAAGTTTATACATATTATAGTTAAATTTCTTATACAAAAGAAGATATCATACTTAAAAGAGTACTCAGTCAGTTCAGTCGTTTACTGATGATGTTACTGGTGAACAGATATTACTTAGAAAAGCGCCATTTATAGGAATTTTGAATGGCCTATGTTCTCTTCCGATGAGTGCTGCATCTGCGTACCAAGTTTCATTCAAAACGCTTAAGCCATTTAAGCATGATTGTGAAACGTAGGTATTTTGCTAAAGAAAGCGCCCTCTAACGGAGTTTTTAAAGGCCTATGTTCTCTACCGGTTAGTAATGCATTTTCGTACCAGTTGCTAATGCATTTTCGTACCAATTTTCAGACAAATCGTATGTTCTGGTTCTCATATTATATTTATGATTCTTTTTCGGGCTCTAAATATTAATATGAATACGAATGTAAATATGAATATGAACATTTTTAATGGCCTATATTTAAATTCTCTTCCGATAAGTGCTGCATCTTCGTACCAAGTTTCATTTAAACCGGTTAAGCCATTTAAGCGTGATTATGAAACTTGTGTATTTAACTATTAAAAGTGTTCTCTAACGAATTTTTTAAAAGCCTATGTTCTCTACCAGTTTGTAATGCATCTTTGTACCAAATTTCAATCAAATCGGCCAAGCCATTTAAGCATGATTGTGAAACGAAGGTATTTAACTAATAAAAGCGCCCTCTAACAGATTTTTAAAAAATTTATGTTCTCATCCGGTTAGTGATGTATCTTCATAGCAAGTTTCATTCAAATTGGTTAAGCCATTTCGTCGTAGTTGTGAAACGAAGAGTTTAAATTATAGAGAGATCCTCTCCTTATATATATGAATATGAATATGAATATGAATATGAATATGAATATGAATATGAATATGAATATGAATATGAATATGAATATGAATATGAATATGAATATGAATATGAATATGAATATGAATATGAATATGAATATGAATATGAATATGAATATGAATGTGAATATGAATATGAATATGAATATGAATATGAATACGAATATGAATATGAATATGAATATGAATATGAATATGAATGCGAATATAAATATGAATACGAATATGAATATGAATATGAATATGAATATGAATATGAATATGAATATGAATATGAATATGAATATGAATATGAATATGAATATGAATATGAATATGAATATGAATATGAATACGAATATGAATATGAATATGAATATGAATATGAATATGAATATGAATATGAATGCGAATATGAATATGAATATGAACATGAATATGAATATGAATATGAATATGAATATTAATATGAATATTATGAATTGAATACGAAAGTGAATATGAATGTGAATGAGAATAAGAAGTTGAATTTGAATGTGATTGTGAATATAAATTATTTGTATAAATTTTGAAAATGAATACGAATCATAAATAGGCTCATGAATTTTAAATCTGAAAAGGAACTTAAATATGAATTTGATTATAAATATTAATAGAATATGTTTGTGAATATTAACGTGAATTCAAATGTTAATAAATGAGTATGATAATTAATATGACTGAATATGGATGAACATAAATATGAAGTCACACAATAAATCAATATTCAAGTTGATGTATCCCAATATGACCGAAGTCAACTTGAAAAATCTTTGAAATTAAATATCCTTGAATACCTCGTGAATACCACAAAAAGAAAAATTTTAATAAAAAGATATTTGCAACACAATAGCTTTTAAAGTGCCGCCAGCAGATATAATTTTATTCAACAAAAATTTTGAAACCTCGTCATCTATTAATCATTTGACTAGATGTCAAAACTTTGCATTGAGCACATATTTAATTTTTCAGCAGTCTTTTGGAGTGCTTTTCAATTTCCTTTTCCATGCACATTGCGAGCTGCCCACCGTCATTACACTGATCGTCCGTGTTTCCATGCTTTATTTCATTACAAACATCAAATATTTCCATCATATGTTCAATATGATAAAAGTCCGTACTATATTGGCTTAAAATATTCAATAATCCCGATCTCAGAAACTTGCCATCGTTATCCATCTGCAAAAATGTAAATAAAAGTATAAAATATAAGATTAAATTGTTTATCAAATTTTATATGCATACGCACCAAATGAAGCTCCTTCAGGACGCAGGCGTGTAAACACTTGCCTTCATTTGTTTTGGCAAATTCACCAGTTAAAAGGTCCTCAATATCGTCTATATATTTTGAACATATTTTTATCTTATTTTGTATAGATTGTTTTATTAATGAATTATAAAGACTTACCATCCGTGGCGCCCACACTATCTTGACACTTCCCCGCCAGTTTTTCTAGTTTATTCAGAAATTCAGCGGCTATTTTGAAGTCGGTATAGGTAGAGCTGGTAAAGCCTAGCAAACAGATTGTCAAACATAAACAAAGTTTTGTCATTTTTGTGAAAAATAACGTCAATATTTAACTTGTAACTGCTTGGAACTGTATTAGTTTTCAAATGTTGACTGGGTTTTATAGAAATTTGTGCAAATTGTTGTTGTGTTTCATAGACTTTTTCTATTGGTCTCATAAATCAATATTTTAACATTGCACAAGCTGAAATTAATTGTTTTGCATTTGAAATATTTTAAATACAAAACAAAATCTAAATTAACTCTATGCTGACTTAATGAGTTAGTTATCTCTTCAGGTTGAAATTAGCACAATTCGTTTTAATGAAATATCGTTTTATGTGTACGTTTTACTCACACTTGGCGGATTTAAATTTATAGTTTAGAATTTTAAGAATGTTGAGTTTGAATAGATATTACATTTTTTAATGATGGCACAAAAAACGGAGATAGTTCTTTCTTAGAATAAACATTAAACTGTTGGCGACACACCTGTACGTATTGAGACGTGACAACGTCTTATATTAATTTTTGTCGGCGTTCTTGTTATAATATCTTTCGTAATTCTTGTCTAAATTGTTGACCAAACCTTTGTTCTCATTCTTGTCTTATTTTTATATGAGTCTGTATCTCATTTTGAATAGATTGTTTGTTTCTCAGAAAAAAGTTTTTGGGAATATGATTAAAAAAACACCTAGAGGAAAATGTTATAGACTTCGCACCAGAAAATGTTTTTCTCAAAATGTGATCCAAAAAATTCCCAACAACTGATGAAAAACTTCCATGAAGAGAAATATTTTCTCATCAATAAACCAATCTATCTTTTTCTTTATCTTCATATTTATCTTTATCTTTATCTTTATCTTTATCTTTATCTTTATCTTTATCTTTATCTTTATCTTTATCTTTATCTTTATCTTTATCTTTATCTTTATCTTTATCTTTATCTTTATCTTTATCTTTATCTTTATCTTTATCTTTATCTTTATCTTTATCTTTATCTTTATCTTTATCTTTATCTTTATCTTTATCTTTATCTTTATCTTTATCTTTATCTTTATCTTTATCTTTATCTTTATCTTTATCTTTATCTTTATCTTTATCTTTATCTTTATCTTTATCTTTATCTTTATCTTTATCTTTATCTTTATCTTTATCTTTATCTTTATCTTTATCTTTATCTTTATCTTTATCTTAACCTTTATCTTTATCTTTATCTTTATCTTTATCTTTATCTTTATCTTTATCTTTATCTTTATCTTTATCTTTATCTTTATCTTTATCTTTATCTTTATCTTTATCTTTATCTTTATCTTTATCTTTATCTTTATCTTTATCTTTATCTTTATCTTTATCTTTATCTTTATCTTTATCTTTATCTTTATTCTTATTCTTTTTCTTATTCTTATTCTTATTCTTATTCTTATTCTTATTCTTATTCTTATTCTTATTCTTATTCTTATTCTTATTCTTATTCTTATTCTTATTCTTATTCTTATTCTTATTCTTATTCTTATTCTTATTATTATTCTTATTCTTATTCTTATTCTTATTCTCATTCTCATTCTTATTCTTATTCTTATTCTTATTCTTGTTCTTATTCGAATCCTTATCCTTATCCTTATCCTTATCCTTATCCTTATCCTTATCCTTATCCTTATCCTTATCCTTATCCTTATCCTTATCCTTATCCTTATCCTTATCCTTATCCTTATCCTTATCCTTATCCTTATCCTTATCCTTATCCTTATCCTTATCCTTATCCTTTCCTTATCCTTATCCTTATCCTTATCCTTATCCTTATCCTTATCCTTATCCTTATCCTTATCCTTATCCTTATCCTTATCCTTATCCTTATCCTTATCCTTATCCTTATCCTTATCCTTATCCTTATGCTTATTCTTATCCTTATCCTTATCCTTATCCTTATCCTTATCCTTATCCTTATCCTCATCATCATCCTTATATTCATCCCTTTCCCTATGCACATTCTTTTCCTTGTGCATATCCTTATCATTATTCACATCAGCCTTATCCTTATTCTTATCCCTTTCCTTATCCTTATCTTTTTCGTTATCTTTATCTTTATTTTATCCCTTTCTTTATCCCCAACCTTTATCCTATCCTTTATCCTTTTCCTTTAGTATACTCTTATGCTCTTTCATATCCTTATCCTTATAGCTATTCGATGCCTATTAACCTTGTTATCCCTGTCAAAATATTTGCCCTTATCCTTATCAGAGTTTTGTTTTTATATTTATCTACATTCTTGTTCTAACCCTCGCCTAAACCTGTGTCCTTATTCTTGTACAAATCCTTAACTTAATCTCTGCAATTTTTTTCCTAATCTTTGTTTATATCCTTGTTCCTCTCCAAGGACCTAATATACTTATTATCCGTCAACCTCTTGTCCGTATCTTTGTCCAAATTCTTGTTAAAATCTACTTTCGTATTTTTGTCCTTATTTCTGTTGCAGCCCGAATCTATTTCATTGTGACTGCAACATGCAATAATTTAATGCAACGATATTGCTTAACCGTTGCACTAAGAGGCTTCCTTAGGACATCTTTAATTTTGTTTGCATTTTTATCATTAGGCCTAAGAACTCATCTGTACAGTCATCAAAATTGATGTTATGTCCTTTACTCAATGAGTAAAAAATCCTTGCAATGCTGTTGCATACTTGTTTCTTAAAATTTCGTTGCATTAAGCAGTTTTCTCCGTGGCTTCGTGAAATTTTTTTTTTGTTTCAAAATCTTTACTTTTGTAAAATAAACATCATTGTTGCACCTATACAGGGCGAGTTATAAATCGATGCAACGATTAATTTTGTTGCATAAGCTGCTGCTTTATCCACGACCTGAAGATGTTATTTGGTATTTTTTCTTATAAGGTAAATTAAGCAACCTTCCCGTAAAAAACTGAGGAAGGACTTGTACTGAGCGAGCTATAAAGCCATGCAACGATATTTAAATTTTGTTGCATAAGCTGCAATTTTCGCAACTTGATAATGCCATATTTTTTATATTTTTGTCGTTAAGCTCTGTGTCCAGTATTAATTTTTATTGTATTATATACTATGTATGTATATCATAGCTTATTCAATAAATCATTGTTTAGAAATTCCTTGCAACGCCGTTGCATTTTTGTTACGTTTTCGATATGAAAGCTGCCTTGTGTCGTCATGAGTTTTTCGTGCTTTTATTTTTGTCAAGTTGGCATAGATGAAGCCTCTATTAGGCTTTCATTAATTTATCACACACACACTCTGCGAGTATTAATTCATGCAACAATATTGCAATTTCGTTGCATAAGTCGCATTCTACGCATCATGAAGAGAAAAGACTGCAAATTTTTGGAAATAGTAAAGATTTCTCCATAAGAACTCTGCATTTCAAATAATTCCTTCAACATCATCAACATGTTTCCTGACCATTATTAACGAATTTCCAGGATATCAGCAAAATTAATTTTTTACTGTTACAAAATTTTATGTTGTTTGTTGTTTGTCTCGATTTCACAAGCAACTTCTAGTAAAAAGAAAAATCAATAAATTTTTACTGCTACGAGCAGACGACGTACATTATTTTTAGTAATAAAAAAATGTAACAAAAAAAAAAGACACTACATAAGGAATATGTATATGATAAGCACATAATATGTTTTAGCCTCTTCTTCATACATACGTTATATGGCTAAGTTTTAATGCATGAATTTATTTGCACTCCACTCCCAAAGATACACACAAGTAACTGTATGTAAAGACCAGCTCTGCGTTGTTTTTGTTTTTTTTTTGCTTGTTTGTTTATTTGTAGAGCTGGCACGTTGCTACGCCCACCCTCACCACCTCCAGCATTTCAAAGAAAGCAGCAAAATTACTTTCACGAATCCTGCGAATGTTGCTTGTCCTTGTTTTGTTATGAACGCATAAAACTTTTACAACCTTCTGCATCTCTTTTACGCAAGCATTTGCTTGTTTTCTTTTTTGCTATTTCTTTTTTTTATGTTTGTTGCTTTTTGTTGTCCTAGCACAGCTGAACGAACGTGCCAAGCAAACAAAAAATTTTTGTTTTTCTGTTTGGACTGCTCGTGTTAGCGTTTTTGTGAAGGCATAGCCTTGGGTGCCATGAGGAGGCTCAGGAGGAAAAGATGAAGGCGCAGCAGAAGGATTGGCTGAACAATTACAAACAGTAACCTAAAGGGAATTAAATTCTGTTGGCAAATGCAAGCTCATTTATTTTGGTTGCAAAATATTTGTAGAATTTATGGCGCCATTTTTGTGCAGTTTTTTACTTTTTATTTTCGGGCGGCCGAAAAGAGGGCCAAAGTAGATAAATTTTTAAATATTGAAGATTACCCAGGATTCAACCAAATTTGCATTTGCTAGAAAAAATCACCTTTTTTTATAAAAAAATAGTCTATCGTCTGAAGAAATTCACTAAATAAATGTTTATTGCATACTTTTAGGCATATTTTGAAATATTAAGTACATTTGAAATTACCCAAAATTTGCATTTGCTAGAAATAATCATCTTTTTTATTAAAAAAGTAGTCTATCCTCTGAAGAAATTCACTAAATAAATGTTTATTGCATACTTTTAGGCATATTTTGAAATATTAAGTACATTTGAAATTACCCAAAATTTGCATTTGCTAGAAATAATCATCTTTTTTATTAAAAAAGTAGTCTATCATCTGAAGAAATTCAATAAATAAACGTTCATTGCATACTTTTAGGCATATTTTAAATTTAAACAAAATTTTTAAAAACTTTTTAAAAAATTACCATAATTTTAAAATATTGAGAGTTTACCCAAAATTTGCATTTGCTAGCAATAATCATCTTTTTTATAAAAAAAATAGTCTATCTTTTGAAGAAATTCACTTAATAAATGTTCATTGCATATTTTTAGGCATATTTTGAAATATTGAGTACATTTAAATTTACCAAAAATTTGCATTTACTAGAAATAATCATTTTATAAAATTTACTTTTTTTATAAAAAAATAATTTATCATCACTAAATAAATGTTAATTGCATACTTTTAGGCATATTTTGAAATATTGAGTATGTTTAAATTTACCAAAAATTTGCATTTGCTAGAAATAAGCATATTTTTTTATAAAAAAAACAGTCTATCTTTTGAAGAAATTCACTAAATAAATGTTCATTGCATACTTTTAGGCATATTTTGAAATATTGAGTACATTTGAATTTTCCAAAATTTGCATTTGCTAGAAATAAATTAAAAAAAAAAATAGCCTTATCATCTGAAGAAATTCACTAAATAAATGTTCATTGCATACTTTTTGGCATATTTTGAAATATTGAGTACATTTGAATTTACCAAAAATTTGCATTTGCTAGAAATTATCACCTTTTTTTATAAAAAATAGTATATCATCTGATGAAATTCACAAAATAAATGTACATTGCATACTTTTAAGCAATTTTTTGAAATACTGAGTACATTTGAAAACATTAGAAATAATCATCTTTTTTAAAAAAAGAAATAGTCTATCATCTGAAAAAATTCACTCAATAAATGTTCATTGCCTACTTGTAGGCATATTTTCAAATATTGAGTACATTTGAATTTACCAAAATTTTGTATTAACTAGAAATAATCATCTTTTTTACAAAAAAATAGTCTATCATCCGAAGAAATTAACTAAATAAACTCATTGCATACTTTTAGGCATATTTTAAATTTAAACAAAATTTTTAAAAATTTTCCGAATAATCTCCTAATAATCAACCTTCTAAATAAAAAAACATGTGCAGCTGCATCATTTGAATTGTTGTTTATTGCATCAAAACTACTATTGCATTTCAAACTACTCAAAACTTTCAAAAGCTTGCATTTGTTACAAAAAAAATAAACTCATTATATTATGTCTATAACCTGAAACAAAATGTTCACTTTGTTCATCTGAATAAATTCTTATTGCATACTTTTAGGCATATTTTACATAAAGAAATTTAAAACTTGTCCTTTTTACCCATAGAACTAGTAAGCTATAGACAAATCTTGTTCAGAGTAAATTATAGTGAAATTTTTCAAGGAACAGTTTCATAGAATATTTAAATCCTCTACGACTTCTTTAAGAGCTACTTTTGTTACGTTTTTGATAAAAAATTACCCAAAAAAAGACCTAAAAAATTATGCTTGAGAGTTAAAATATTTTACAAAAATTGTACTAGGCTATGTAAACATAATCGGCCCTATCATGAATAATTTTTTCCTCGGCATTGAAAAAGGGAGTTTTAATTTTCAAGTAAGCAGATAAAAACATCACAATTTTTTATAACACTCATAAATATTGACGGCTTATGAATAAATTTGCATTAAAATCTTTCTTCAATAACTTCTGCCTTATCTTAAAAACAGAAACATCCTTTTCCAATTCCGACGGAACATTTTTTCATGATTGGGCTGAATAACTATGTCACAGGCATAACCGCCACCTTAAACCCAAAAAGCCTTGCTTTAGAATTTCTTTAGAAATAAAAATGTTCCAAGAGAACCTTTGGAATAATTGTTGAACCTTCTTCAATTAAATTCATCATCAAATCAAAAAATTGATTTAAAATTTGTTTTGCCTTTGAGAAATTAAGCTGACGGTATTTACAAACTCTTTATGTAACACCTAAGCAATGTTGTGGGTCTTACAGACCCTACACCAAGAGGAAACACACTGTATAACTCTATTTCGCCGAATCGGTTCGTGTTTATCGGTACCTTGAAGTTAGTTGGTGAGCCGCGAACCGAAAAGATACGAAATTTATGGTTTTTTGTTAAAATTCACTCGTTTTCTCTATGGGAGCCTGGAAAACCCATAACAGTGGTAATGGTTTAACTAAAAATAACAGTGCTTAAGGATAAAGTAAATTGGTAATTAAAGGTTTATAGGATTTAAGTTTGTTCACTAACAAAAGCCAACATTTAAAAGCGAAATTGAATTCGGATAGTATTTAAAATGAAGTATTCTACATTTCGATCGAAAATGCCAAGTTCGAAAGAATTTCATCGGAATGAAAATAGCTGCCAAAACGTTGATCAAATTGAAATCTCTCTTTTACTTGATTTGCCTAGCCTCCTTTGGACCAATTTTTGTTAAGAACTGTCAACTTTTAAAAAGGTAAAAAATGGGATGTGGAACCATGGGAAGTACCCTAAGGACTCACCGATTTCAACAATTTTCAGTACACATTGTTAATATCTGTCAACTTTTGTATATATCTTCCATAAAAAATCATGTTACAAATTAATAGAGCTCCGAGGAAGATACCCCTCGGTCTATTGTCTATTGTCTATGGTCTATTGTCGGTCTAGAGTCTAACAGTTTGTGACCATTCTTGGTACACATCTTTAAATCTGTTTGTCTAGTCTTCAGACCAATTTTTGTTAATATCGGCCAACTTTTTTATAAACCTCCTATACAAAATCATTTAAAAATTTTTATATAGGTCCAAGAGAAGAACTCTTAGGGTCTACACGGTATCGACAATTTTAAGTACACATCTATCAGTCTATTTGTATAGCCTACTGACCTGATTATTGTTAAGATCACCCAATTTTTGCATGTACCTCCCATACAAAATCATGTTGAAGTTTAATAGACGTCTAAGGGAGCTACCCCTTAGGTGAAACCGATTGTGACCAAGTGTGGTACACATCTATTATTCCATGTGTAAAGCTATTACACCGAGCTTCGTGAAGATTGGCTTACTTTTGTTTATACCTCCCACACAAAATCATTCAAAATTTGTATATAGGTCCAAGAGAGCTACTCTTAGGGTCTAATGGATTTTGAAAATTTTTAATACACATCTATTGCTCTACTTGTGTAGTCTACTGACCAAATATTGTTAAGATCTATCAACTTTTGTAGGTACCTGCCATGAAAAATCATGTAAAAATTAATATAAGTCTAAGAGAGGTACTCATGGGGTCTAACAGATTTCTAATAGATTCGAATTTTTAGTACACATTTATTACTCTTTTTATTTAACCTTCTGAGCCAGTTTCGCTTAGATCTGCCAACTTTTGTGCGTACCTGCCATGCAAAATCATGTCATATATCAATAGAGTTTCAAGGGAGGTACTCCTAGGGTCGAATGGATTCGAATTTTTAGTACACATTTATTACTCTTTTTATTTAACCTTCTGACCCAGTTTCGCTTAGATCTGCCAACTTTTGTGCGTACCTGCCATGCAAAATCATGTCATATATCAATAGAGTTTCAAGGGAGGTACTCCTAGGGTCTAATGGATTTCGGAAGTTTTTAGTACACATCTATTACTCTACTTGTATAGCCTTTTGAGCCAGTTCCGTTAAGATCTGACAACTTTTGTGCGTACCTGCCATGCAAAATCATGTAAAAATGTAACATAGGTCCAATGAAGGCACCCCTAAGGACTGATTGACTATTTAAACAATTTTTAAAATGCTTCTTAACTAACTTAACATATAAAATTTCATTGTCATAGAAGCACTCCTACTAGTTTTGTCCAATCTGAGTGAAAGTTTATACTGACAATATTTATTTCGATTAACTCTCCGCAGAATCTTAGGTACAGAAACAATAGGTCCTGTTGAAATTGTATCCATAGTACTTGAGAGTTGTGATATATTTGAATCCGCTAACCTTTTGAAAAAATTATACTCTGATAGTGATAGTGGGAAAAATGCATGATCGTAGAGGACGATCTCACCCTATATATATTAGTTATGGGAGCAATTGAAGTGTGTCTTTACGGAATTTCAAATACCTTATATTTGACATAAATAAAATTTTTCCACATAGATAAGATATAAAAAAATCAAGCATTGAAAAACGCAATACCTTGTATTTCTTCTTCGGTATGTTCACAAAACTTATTTGGAATAGCGAAAGCAATATTTTTTGTAAAATATAGACATGCTATACCAAGTTTTGGCGCAATACCTAGTATTTCTTCTTCGGTATGTTCACAAAACTTACTTGAAATAGCGAAAGCAATATTTTTTGTAAAATTTTAGACATGTTTATATCAAGTTCTGGCGTCTAACTGTGAGAAGACTTTGAAAAAACGGGCAGAAATGAATTTTCGGTGGTATTTGAACCTAATGGGGCCCCAGTCCATTTTTTTCCCTTATGTATTTTTTTATATTTTTATGCAGGTTTGGCAGGTTTTGGCGAGTTGTAATCAAAAAAACTGTGAAAAAGTCAAAAAATTCAATATTTTGGAATTTTGACCTAAAGTTGGCCAAGACCTATTTTTTGGTGTTTGGTATGTTCACAAAAATTAAAGTCTGAGACATTCTAAACAACTTTTTCAAAGAAATCTTGTCGAAAAAACCAAGCAGATACAACCTGAAAAAGCTTTTTCTTTGGAGACGCTTTCGTCTCCTTTCAATTTTTGAATTTCAAATTCAAATCAAAGTTTAAAAAACTAATGATGCAGTTTGCTTATCCATACCCGAAATAGAGCGAAACCGTCCTGTCCGAGGGTGTGTAGCGTTTAACGAAACCGCTGTGCATTGCTTTTCTCTGGTAATGCTTATAAGATCTTATAATTCTGCTTTGGTTTAATAGAAGTGTTGAGAGTTTATATAATAGAGTTTCTACAGCAGACTATTTATGATTTGTTGTATAGCGGTCAACGAAAGAGCTGTGCATTGCTTTCCTCTGGTAATGCTTTTCAGCTCTTATAATTCTGCTTTGGTTTAATAGAAGGAAGTGTTAAGGTTCTACAGCAGACTATTTATAGTTAATTGCTGTATAGCGACCAACGAAACAGCTGTTGTGTACTCTGGTGATTCTTTCCACAAGCACTGTTGTAAATAAATTTGATAATTTCTATTTATTTTTTCGAATTTGTTAATTTTTTAAAAATTTACTAAAATTTTTTTTTCAAAAATGTAGATATTACATCTGTCTTGTTTTAACATTTAAAAAAAAATTTTAAAAAAGCTACTCAATTGTTTTTTCAGCTGGCAGTCATTTTTCGTTTTTTTTTTATTTAAATGCAAACATTTCGACATTTGCTGTTATTTTACTGTTATTTCGAACAAAATAAAAAAAAAAAATTAAAATATATAAACATAAATAAAGCCTCCCGCAGGCAGATTAATTTGCGCGTCGGCGGCGTTGTTGCCATATTTCTGTTGGCTCTGGCTCATTGCTCTTACATATGACCTTACCGGCAACCACTTCCTCATCGTCACTACGCTCGAATAGTAATCGTCGCGCTCTCGCTCACTATCTGCCGCCGCTATCAAAAAATTTATGTGTCACGCAAATATTAGCTTTAATGAAAAAACGACAAAAAAAAAAGTTGCAGCTGATAATAAAAACGTTTTATTTACTTGATTTATTTTTTGTATGTGTGTTTTTTATCTCTTGAGGAATTCATAGAGTTTTTCTATTTAATTAATTTAGTGCAGATAAAAATCTTTATTTAGCTGTTACTTTTTATCTTTCTCTAAGTTTTTAAATTATATACAGCGTTTGCTTATCAACGTTTGTTTATGTACTGTAATTTTTTCATTTTTTTTTTTATTTATTGCTTATAATTTTAAATTTTATTAATATCAATATTTTTTTAATTCTTTTTTTCTTTAATGAAACGTTGACATTTGTGCTGATTATGAATTTACTCAATTTTTATCAAGCAACTTTTTTTTTTTTTTTTTTCTTTTTTTTTTTGTTAATGGCTTGTGACATTTTATTAAACTAGATTATTATAAATAATTGTTGCTGTGTTTTGTGTTGTTTTTTGCTTTATTTGAACAGCGCTGTCAGCTGCTGCGCTCTTGTTTAATCAGTGAATTTTGACATTTGTAGGGTACTTAGTTAATATCAATGTTGATAAGTTTTATGACACAATAACAACATCAACACGATAAGATATGAAATTATTTATAACACTTAATTATTTTTAATATACAGTTGTTTCCTTGTAATTTGACTAATTTTGTTTTTTTCTCTCTATTTTGTTGCAGGTAAGACATTTATACCAATTTCTTGGAGTTTTTTGTATTAAGCTGTTCTTCCTCATTAATTGTACAGCTTAAACATTTCGGATTTTATGGCAAATATTCAGCATATGTAAATGTGGTAAAATGTTCTTAAATATTTTATAAAATATTGGAATACAATGTATTTTTAATATTTGAGAAATCAAAACAAAGAAAAAACAGAGTTCTAAATTAAGAGAATATTTAGTAGAGTGTAAAGAGTAAATTAGCATTAAAAGTTTGAAACATTTGAATTTAATAGTAAATCTGTAGAAGATTCAATGATTACTGTTCATTAGCTAATTATAAACAAAATAAGTACTCTACGAAATTGTTGTAAGATCAATATTTCTAGAGACATACGCGAAAAAGTCGTGGAAATCGATTTGTGCCAAATATCTTATGAAGTACTGAAGTCATAAAATGTTTGCTAAAATAATTTTACTTATAAAGAAATCTAAAATTTTCATAGCAAATATTCTAAGATATTTTCATATATCTTACGAGATTTCTAGAGAAAAGGTCGTGAAAATAGGTTTGTACCAAATAACTGCTCAAATTTCATTTAATTTTATGCAAAAAGGACGTGAACATCTATTCGAAACACCAATATTTCTGAAGATAAACGACAAAAAGGTCGGAAAAATAGTTTTTTACCAATTATCTCGTAAACCATTAGTTTTACGACAATCTAAGCTACGATAAAATTTCGTTATTAATAAATTACTAATTGATAATTCCACACAAATACACTCAGAAAAAATTTTCTCGGAATTCGTTTAAAAGGCGTCATAAAAATGGTATAGAGTTTGCTCCAGAGAATGCTTTTTTCTAAATGTGATACTAAAAATTCCCTAAAAATGATAAAAAGTTTCCATGAAAGAGAGAAATTTATAAAATATATCATTTTTAGAGAAGCGATTTTTATTTTTGAGAAAAGATTTCTTTTTATTGAAGAAAATACTTGGCATTGTGAATTTTTTATGAAAAATTTCTAATTTTCAATAAATTTTTCTCTATAAATAAGAATTCTCTATAAGAATTCTTTTGTGCGAGAAAAATACTTATTTTTATTAGAGACATTTAGGTTTTTCACAATTTGAAATAAGCAGATGTATCCTTGTATTCATATTTTCGTCGTATTCACATTGTTTTTGTTTTCGATTTGAAAGATAAATCAAACGTAAATCAAGAGAAGAAGATAAATCAAGAGAAGAAATATTTCTTCGAAAATGTAAAAATTTATTCTAATTGAAGAAGATTTTATTTGAAAAAGAGAAAATTGATATTATCGAAAATAGAGAAATTTTTTATCGAAGAAAGATAAGTTGTTTTTCTTGTTGCTGAATGTAGGCTCTCAGTTTTTGTAGCACCAATATTTTTAATGATTTAAGATGAAAATTTCAGGAAAACCGATATTTTCCAAATGTCTTATAAATTATTGTTTTGACGGAAATGTTATCCATAACAAGATTTTTGCATTAGCTTATTTTACTTTAAAATGTCCTAACGAACTTTCCGTAGCATCAATATTTCTAGAGATATAGGGCGTAAAGGACGGTTTTCACCAAATGTCTCGTAAATTATTGTTTTGACGGAAATGTTAGCCATGAAAAGATTTATTCATTCGCTTATTTTACTTAAAAGCTTCTAACAAAATTTCCGTAGCACCAATATTTCTTGAGATTTTTAGAGAAAATCGCTTATCTCCAAATGTCGCGTAAATTATTGGTTTTAGAGCAATTAATCCATAATAGGACTTTTTTGTAAGTTTTTTCTACATAAAAATGGTTCTCAACACAATTTTCGCTCATGTACTATTTGCAGAGATATACGACAAAAAGCTCTTAATTTATGAATTAACGACTATTTTAGCCATAATGAGATTTGTTCATTGATTAACTAATTTCTTAAAGAGATCGTGATTTGTTAAAAGACAAACGATTTATGATAAAGAAATTCAATAAACACAAAACTCCTTACCTACTGGTTCCATAGAAAGTCTCAGTTGAGAGTTAGTTATCTAGGTCTAGTTCTGCAGAATCCTAAAAACCTTCTAATGATATGTCTGTCTTTCCTAATTCCAGTATGAAGCTGGTGCGATTTATGTATGTCTTTAGATGAATCGGTTCTATTATAATCTTAAGGAATGACGGCTTTAAGCTGATCCTGAGAAGAAATTGTATGATTTTTACATTTTTTTCTCAAAAAACTCTAAGCAAGCCCACTTATTTTTGATAGTTGAGTTCTGAAGAGATAATGGAAGAGATTCTGTCGCTTGTGTGCACTATTTAACAATTCCTGTTTACTTTATAGGGTTTTTGTTTGGTGTCGTTTGTTCGCCTTGGTAATACGAAAATATGCATTTAACACCCAGCTTAAGGGAAATTTCCTTGAAATTTGACTTGAATATGCTAGTAAGATAGTATCAACGTTTACTCACAGTTGCATTATACCATCGATAATGTGAAACTCTGTGAGTGCTACAGCTCTCACGGCACCCCATACGATGTTCGACCGCAGGGTCGAATTTGTCCTTCTTGAGCTTCCTATGCAGCTTTTGTCGCAATCATAATCGTCCGCACATTCAATTTTCATTCATTCCTAAACACAGCTAATGTAAGAGGTGCCCGTGAAGTAGCTTTTAGCAGATGGTATCCTAAAAGAGGACATGTCCTTCTTTTTCATTTACAATATTTATGAATTTCTCCTTTTTACATTTAAAATATATTTTGTCTAGTTTTTTAAGTTTTTTTCTTTCTATTAGACAAAACTTATTTTTCATATTCTTGTTACTTTTTGTTTAGACATTCCTAACTTTTGTATTTTTATGATTTTGCGCTTCAAATATACAACCTTGTAGTGAACAATTCGGCAACAGAGTTACTATTAAATACTTTTTATTATTGAATTTATCTATGTGTCCTCTTTTTTCATCTTCGCTAAAACAAATGTCCTTCTTGTTGTCATTTGTCGTCCTCCTATGCAAAATTTTGATGTGATAACCCTACCGTGAAGGCATTTCGTACCTGTTTTATCTGAATTTTTCAAACCACGAAATTTTGCTATCAAAAAGTTATGGAACACTTATTCTTAACTTCAAATTCAACCTTTAACATTTCAAATTAAACTGTTTCCATTTCAAATTTAACTTTTTACACTTCAAATCATTTATTTTAAAGTTCAAATAAACTTTTTACAATTCAAATTAAACTTTTTCCATATAAAATTAAATCGTAAAAAGTTGAATTTGAACTGGAAAAGTTTAATTTGAACTGGAAAAGTTGAATTTGACTAAGAAAAAGTTTGATTTGAAATGTAAAAGGTTGAATTTGAAGTTAAAATTCCTGTTATGCCTATTAAACGTAAACTTTTCGTTTCATTCGTTTTGAAATCCAATCGAAATGGCATGACAGGATCTTCCATTATAGCTTGTTTTTGTATACAATATCTATAGATTTTTGCTGCAAAGTTACAATTAAAAATGTGTTATGTTTCAGATAAAATTCTTGAAAACTCCAAATGTTTCAACATGTTGGTACATAAACTGACAGTTGTAATCGATCGCTCGATTTTTTTACATAAGAAATTGCTAATTTGTTGAATTGACACGAAGTGTGTAGAAATTTGCAAAATTTTTCGCTAAAATATTGAACACTTGCTTCGAAATGTTTCACATTTCATCCATCTGCCCCCCAAAGCTAAGTACAACTTTAATAAAATGTGTAACATTTCCATTAAAGCTCCAATCAAAGATTTTAAACATTGTCTAAAAATTTACTGAAATTTGGCAACGTTGCTTAGCTGAATGTACGACGTATTGTTGGCAAGGCAACCGTGGTAATGTGCCGCGCCACCCGCTGCCGAGTGAGCCAAAACAACGCCAAAGCAACAATAACAACAGCTCAACGTCGTCGTCGTCATCATCATCGTCAGCCTCATCATCATCATCATCTACTTTTTCTTCACATGCCACAGCTTGACGCCGTCGTCGTTGTCGGCATAACGAATATAAAAAACCCAAAAAAAAAAAAAAATTGCAAAATTTTATCTCTACTTTGTTCCCTTTTCATCGGCATTCCGTGTTTTCTAGTATCTTGCCTGCCTGCCTGTCTGTCCGTCCGTACTTTGCCTGTCATTGCTTTTATTATTTTTCTCAACAACTAAAAGAATAAAAAAAAAACAAAACAACGAAACCAAAATGTAAAAAACGCGCCAAATCATCATCATTTTTCACTACTTTGACGTTGGCAGCACTGCTGCTATAGCTGCTGCCGGGCTTAAGTTTTATACATGTTGTTTTTGTTGCTGGTGTCGTTCTTTTTTTTATTATTTCTGCTGAAACTTTTGTTATTGTTTTCTTTTGCCGTATAACCTCAACCAGTTATTTTGTTGTAGTTATTGTTGTTGTTGTTATAATCACAACGACGTCGTGTTCATAAATAAATGTGCTGGAAGTGGAAGTGCAGAACAGCGCAGCGGCAGCAGCAGCAACAGCAACAACGACGTCGAACAGATTTTATTGTCTCTCTGCGCTCGTTTCTACTCTTCTTCTTCTGCTGCAAACAGACGGGCATGTACAACAGTGTATATACATATAGCTTTGTTGTAGATATATATTTATATAACTGCTAGTAAATAATATATAAATTGGTATATATATATATATATATGTTCGTGCTTTGCTTTGCAACTTGGTTGTTATTTTAATTGTTGTTG
Organism: Tetanocera ferruginea; assembly: GCA_958299015.1. Lineage (NCBI taxonomy): Eukaryota > Metazoa > Arthropoda > Insecta > Diptera > Sciomyzidae > Tetanocera > Tetanocera ferruginea. Next base: position 129,800,118 of record OY282643.1, on the reverse strand, counting down.
TTCTTGCTGTTTTTGATGTGCAATAGAGCTCATATTTACAAACACACACACTCGTACATATGTTATGAGAAGCTTTTTTTCTATTTGTTTTTGCGTTCGACGAACGAAACGACCAACGTTGTGACGCACAACAAACAAACAGTCCATCGTCAATAAATAGACGAACGCCGCGTGTGTGCGACGAACAGTCAAACAGACGTTGTGTCTGCCTGTTTGACAGCTATAGCGGCAGCTTATGAGCAGGTATGGGCACCACTACACTGAAAGCTTTGCATATGTGGCATTGTATTGGTTTGTTTACGTTTGCATTTGTTGGTTTTATGCTCTTTTGCTCTTTGCATTGAAAAAATGTTGCATTGAAAGAAATTATATGACAAATTGAAAAGGAGAATAATATATGATTAAATTATTGGGAAATGCTGATTATTTGTTTTATTTGTTGTTATTGTATTAAAAAAAAAGTTAAAAGCAAAAGAATAAAAAATAGAAAAGAAATGTAAAAATTTATTTTAATTTTGTTTGGATCTAAAAACTAACAAGTTGAAAATTTAAATATATTTCTTAAAACTAAGTATTGAGAAAAGTAATTAAAAATGTAGTGAAAAAATCTTAATTCTATTTCAAAATCTTAAAGCTATTTTTACAAATAAATTAAAAAAAGCAGTAAAGTAGTTAAAAAATCTTATATATAATTTAAATTAATAAAAATGGCGCAATAATGTGTATAAAACGAACGTATGAAAAAACGCTATATATTTCCGAATAAAATAACTTGCTTAACTATTTCGTTGCTTGCATAAATTTTTTACGATGCATATTTTTCGCTTTATTTTTTTCTTATTTCATGACATTCGACGCACGTCTGTTTCGTTCGAAGTTTTCTGCTAGACTAAACACAATTTCGTTTCTCTGCTTCGCTCATCAATTTTGTGTATGTACACAACGTTCGCTCTTTTTGCACTTTCATTTTGCACTTGCCCATACTTGCTTATGAGTGAGCGAAACAGCGTTGTCAGTTGATGATTGTGTTTCAGCATTCAAGCACGAATTGTGCTTGAAGAAGACAACGTCGACGCAGACGTCGAAAAATTAAAGTCATTCATTATGCATGCGACGTTGTCACATTTCTTGAAACTTTTCAAGTTTTTTTTTTCTATTTTGCTGCTTCGTGTGTTGAGCACTTATATTAAATAATTTTTTTATATATCAACTTTTGTTGAAATAACTTGCTGGATGTGTTGGTTGGTTGGTATTTTTATTTATTTTTTATTTATTTTTTTCAATTTATTGCACTGCCGTTTTTAATGTTGTTTTTTTAGTGCCTATTGTGCTGTTTTTGTTGTTGTAACTGAAAAAGTTGAACCGGCAAAAAGCGTTTTTTTTAATATTATTTCTTCACTCATTGTTTTGTTGTTCTAGCCTGCATTGTTTTGCATATAAATTACGAAACTGGCAGTTGAAACAGATGATAATGATGATGATTATGATGATGATGTTGATTGTAAAGTTGTTGTTTTTGTTTTTATTTTTATATTTTGGAAAAATGGAAGTTAGTTGGCGGAAGTTGCAGGCCAAAAAAATGCACTGCAATTTGACAGCACTTTTGCATTCGGCTTGTTTTTGTGTATTTTGAGGTAGTCGTGAAAAGTGAAAAATCAAGATTTTCAAAATTTTTGAAGCAACACAGGCAGGTTTATAAAACAACTGTGTGAATGAAGTAATGTTATATTGTGCAAAATAAGTCTATTTACACACAATGTGTATAAAATTTGCAATGTAGTGTGAACCATTTTCACAAAATTTTATAATAAAAATAATTCTTTTAAGCAAATTAATTTTTTTTTCAGTTTTAATTTATTAAAACAGCTTCAGTTCTTCATGTCATAATATCGACAAAAATTTCAATAAAACAATAACATATCCACACATACATACCTGTCACGCAGTTTAAAATTGCAATAGTTATGAATAAAAAAATAATATTTAAGTAATGCGAGATTTTAAATTTTTAACTGTCATAAAATTTCAACTGTTCTTATCGTTTTCAGACTATTAGAATGCAAAACTGACAGAATTGGTTTTTAAATGAAATATATGTATATCTTTAAAATAAAATCTTATCTATACCTAATATATCCTTTAATATATCTTTTAATTAAAACTTACTGCACCGAAACGTTTTGAATATGAAAAGAAAATCAATAAGCTTTTAATGTGAACTTCGTCAGCCTTTTCCCAAACGGCAATGCTGTTCAGCCCTGAGTAGCATTTTAAGAATATGTTCTTAATATTTTTTAATAAAATATATCGTATGCTGAAAAAACTTTTACAGCATTGAAAATGTTTCGATATTTGAATAAATTTTTTAAGCTGCTAAAATTTTGTTAAGTTTTAAGGCAAAATTTACAGTTTTTGAGAAAATATCGCTATTATTATGCATGTCAATAAAAATATCGCATGCTATAAAAAACGTTCAATCAATCGAAAAGCGTTGATTAGTTCAATAACGAAATAAAGTTATTTCTTTTAAAAAATCTTAAAATATTTCTTATTTTCTTGAATGTGAACAAAAAATATGGCCTTAGATTAAAATTTCACACAATTGTAAAGATTGGAAGTCCTAACTGACTTATATTTTGACATTTGCAAAGTACATTTCGTTGATGTCATAAATTTTGTTTTCCAACAGTTAATTTTTAGTTTCTATGCAGTAGAAATATTTTTATTGCGTATTAATTGCGATTTACATTGTCAAACTAATGGAAGACAGTTTGTTAAGCATGAAGAAAACATTTTGGTTCTTCTATGTGTTTGACGAGAAATTTGTTGATTGTTTGAGTAAAATTTATAGAAACATATAAAAATATGCAAAATATTACTGCAAAATAACATAAAAACCAACATTTTTAAGGTTTTTAAATAAATTTTTAAAGCTGCAATGTATGAAATATCTTCGATTTTATTATTGCGTCAAATTATATGTGGCCTGACATTAAAAACTTCATGTATACGTTGTTAACTGCCCTTAATTAGTTAAGTTTAATGACATTCAAACAAATTCTGTGTTTTTTATTTAAAAAATCCAGTCATATAACTACTTTTCATAATAAACAGGCAAATTTAATATAAAAAATGCAAAGTTCAATCATCAAATAAATGTTTAAAAATTTTGTCTTGAAATTTCTGCAAAATTTGTGACATTAGCGAGTGAGCAGCAGTGTGGCGTTTACCCAATGCTTCAACACACCACGAACATGTTGTGGCAACGCGCAGTTGGTTTGATGGCAATACAACATAATTGCATCAGTCTCAAACATCGCACCTCAACCAACAACTGCAACAAATTCCCCTCGCAACCGTTTCGTTGCCATGGCGCCATTGGCGGCCATTATTAATTTACACACACTCGCGCAGGCCACTAGCACGAAACTGAGTGAGCTGCATAGCTGTCTAAACAGCGATGTTACAACTATCGCACTTGCTCACACTTTTGCTTTAAAATATTGTCGCATGCAAGTTGGCGGCCATCATGGATTTGTGCAAAATTCTGTATAGAATGCTGTTTACTAAAACTAGCGTGTTCGCTCTTACATGCTATTTAGACAGGGCTACACTAAATAACAGTTGTATTACTGTTTCATGTTATCGTTTTGTCGGCTCAATCAACTATTTGACAAATTTAGTCGTCCAGATTTTCACATTGTGCGTGGTTGGGATTTTGCTTTTGTTGCTGCATTTTTAACTAAACAGACTGAAAAATAAATAATAATTGAATTATAGCAAAAGAAAATTAACGCAGTCTTGTATAAGTGTCTAAAAATTGGAACTTCTCTAAAATTAATCCAGTTAAAGTGGCAATAAAAATGGCGTCTCAAAGCACTGCAAAAGTGACAAACAGTGCAGCTTAGTGGAATTGCATGGCTTATAATTAAACATATGCCGTTTAATAAGACTGTTTTTGTCGTGAATTTAAGGAAATATATTAATTTGATAACAAAGTTAACTGCAAAATAGCATTAATTATACGAAGAAACGTTCAAAGTTTATTATTGAGAAATTCACCTCATTGAAACGACAGCTCTACAAGCAACACTACAGTATCATTCAAACTACACTCATAGTACAGTATACTTCAAACACGTCAGGCGTCAATCAAGCATAATAGTTTATTCAGCATTGCAGTGCTTCCTGCATTGATTTTGACATATCAGCTGTTTCATTAGCTGTTTATATTAAATTAAATAATTGCAAAGACTTTCACACAAAACAAAAAAAAAAAAAAAATGTCTGCCGCCAACATTCCTACATCTTCAAATGCTACTACCAGTGGCACACCGGAAGCCACTCCAGTAGAACGCCGCTGTGAGAATGCCGACTGCAATGCCTCAAAGCTACTCTCCATGGTACCCAAACGCAAGACGCAACAATTTGTCACCGAACCCAATGTTATGGAAAAACCCATGCTTATCAATGGTTTTACCACCGTTTTCCAAGTTGATGGCGCCTCTGCCAAACTATCGGATCTTAAAAATGTGCCCAACTCTAGCATTACACAACCAAAGACCATCTATCGCATTGTGCCCAATACACATGCACACATTGTCAACTATGTTGTTGTCGATGCTGAGGGCGAATCCTTGCGCAAAATCAATGAAAGCGATCCAGCCACAATGCGCAAGTTACTCGAGTCACAAAAAGTTAGCGCCGATCAAATGTTAAAGAAATTGATTGCCGGTGTCACTGTTGCTGGCGGTTCCAATAGCAGCAATAATAACAATGGTGTTGCTGGCGGTGTCAATGCACGCAACATCAACAACAATGCGACACAGTCACTGCCAACAATTGCAAATACAACAACAACACAGAAACTACCTACACAACCAACAGGAAAACTACCTACACTAGCTGCTGCTGCAGCACAATCATCAGCTATTTCAACCGCACAGATACAGCTGCCATTGCGTATGCATCCAAATTTAAAGATAACCGCTGTAGCTAGCGCCGATACAGTTACGTCCATGAATGCACCATCACCGGTGCCATCAGCGCCACCCTCAGTGCCGCTCATAACGCCTGTGCCATTGTCTGCGCTGCAAAGTGCACCTGTTATGGCTGCACAACGTACGAACGTTTTACCTGTTTTACCCGTTGCAGCTCCAGCAGCAACAACGCAAATGCCACACATGGACTCTGTGGAAAAGTATGTTGAATTTTTAACCACACATTTTAAATTAATAATTTGCCTTATTTTCATCTTCTCCCCCCCCCCTTTAGACCCGTTTTCGATAAGATGCAAGCAGAGCTACAGGAATTGCGTCGCACCGTTGCTCTCTTGGCCGAGGCTCAGGCTAAAAATAATCAACTGAACCAATCACCCTCATCCATTGTGGTGAAACCAAATACAACTGTAGCGTCAGCGCTGCGTAATGTTAAACGTTTGCGTCAAAGCTGAATTTTTTCGATATTATTTAATTTTACTTTGGAAGCATATTAAAGTTAATTGAAGTGTCAATTATTTGCATGACACTGTAAAGATTATTATTTTTCTTTTTCTTAAATTCAAAAAGTTGTAATTTTTGACTTTGTTCGTCGAAACATGAAATGATTTAATAAATATTGTTACCAATAGATGTATTCTATGTTTATGTTTAAGCTAACTTTAAATTTATTTAAAAAAAAAAATTTGAAAAAAAAACAAAAATTATACTGAAATTTAATTATTTTCAAACATCTATTTAATTCATTCATTGTGAACATTGTTTTTCTTTACTTTTTTTAAAATTTCTGCTAAAAATAAACTTATAAATACAGAGAATAAATACAGAGTATATTAAATAAATAAATACTTAAAAAAAATTATATTTCAAATTTATATTTTTATATTGTTTAAAAATTTGGTTTTTGGGATATGTGGCAAGTATCAAATGTAGTGAAATATAAAATATTAAGATCTTTTATTTATTTAAGTCTATTAAGATATTTTGTAGTAATTTTAAATGCTAAAAAATATCGTCATTTTGATTAATAGAAAATAGATTAAAGATCCGACAAATCTGTTGACTTTATAAACGTCAAGCGAACATTGACTGGATATCCAACAACCATGTTTAAAGCAAATGTTTTTGCTTCTAACCTACAGGAGATATGAAATCTCTATGCAGATCACTTTAATGAAGTCTTTCGTTTATTCCAACACGTTCAAAAATAACAATAAACTCTATTTTTTGAGGTTATTTCAAACCATTTCACCTCACGGATGACTATCGGTAGAGTTGAAATCATTTGAATAATAATTATAACATAAACCAAGGATTATTTTGAGCAACTGTACCGAACAAATTTTTTTATGGAGCCGTCATGTTCTTGAAATCATGTCATTCAGGTGGAAGGTTTTAAAAACTTTCGATAGATGGCGCTTAATGTACTAAAATATTTATGACTCAATAAAGCCAAACTACTGTACCGATTGTGAAACAAATTGGTATTAAAAATGAAGCCAAGAAGTTGAACTGAAGACTAAAGAACAAAATCAAAGATAAACGAAGTCCTTCAAAAACAAACGAAGCCACAATAACAGGAAGCGAAGGTTAAAATTAAAAAAAATTAGAACAAACTTTGCCAAAAAGTTAATTTGTTGTACATTTTTTCCAATACAAAAATTTTATAAAAACAATTTCAAGATTTGGGAGTGAGTACTGAGAAAATATGATGAAAAATTTCAATATCCAGTCAAAGATGGAATCGGGGGCTTAAAGTTCTTAACACAAATTATTGTCCGTTGTGAGATCTATTCCACGACATAAAAATTTTTTTTTAAGATACAACTCAAAAAAAATTTTTAATTTATGGTACCAAAATCCTCTCAACATACTTTTTCAAATGAGGGGCAGATCCGGCGAACTTTTTTTTTTCCATAGTAGTTTATGTTCATGTTGCACTGTTTAGTCAAAATTTTCAGATTTTAAATTCTTATGAATTTTTTGAATATTTTAAGCATGGTAAAATAAACATGATAGTCAGTCTCATCAGCAGCAGAAATTGTTCTGTATCCCTGAGTCGAAATTGTCAAAATCGATATAAATAATTTGCTATCTCTTTTTACCGCACAGTTTTCTTTGATGATTGTGATTCGCGGTTCTCATCTTGCTGCTACCTTGTTTATTACATCATGATTTTAGGCTTTTGTTCAAATTAATAATTATAAAAATTCTTTAAATTTATGACTTCTTGTAATGGCCAGCTTATTTGAAAGTGTAATATTCGAAAAATTATTAAAAACAATGAACAATATTTCTTAATGCAAAATATCACAACAAATTGCTGAATATTTGCCATTTCTCCATGTCGTCTACATATCCTCTGCTCTTCCTTATTATATGTAATTTTTTTTAAAACCATTTATTTACATAAAAATCTAATAATCGGTTGTTTTTCCTCTTCTACTGGTTTTACAGGCCGATCGACACAACCCAGACGTACACGAAGGGCGGTGGTCTTGGTGCGCCCATGCCTCAGCAGCAGCAGCAACAGCAGCATCAGCAGCAGCAGCAGCAACAGACGCATCAGCAACAGCAGCAACAGTCGCATCAGCAACAGTCAGTGCATCAGCAGCAACAGGCGCTGCAACAACAGCAGTCGCATCAGCAACAGCAGTCGCATCAACAACAACAACAGCCGCATCAACAACAGCCGCATCAGCAGCAACAGTCGCATCATCTGCAGCAGTTGCAGCATCAGCACCAGCAACAGCTGCAACATCACCATCAGCAGCAGCAGCAGCAACAGCAACAGCAACAGCAACAACATCAGCAACAGCAACAACATCAGCAGCAGCAGCAACAACAACATCAGCAACAACAGCAGCAGCAGCAGCAGCAGCAGCAGCAGCAACAGCAACAACAACAACAACAACAACAACAGCAGCAGCAGCAGCAGCAACAACAACAGCAACAGCAACACCACCACCAACAACACCAGCAACAACAACAGCAACATTCTCATCATCAGCAACAACAACACCAGCAGCAACAACAGCAAACATCGCGTTCGGCAGCTAGTCCTCTCTCCCCACCACGTCCCGGACCCGGTTCAGCTGCAGCCGCCACCACGTATCCGAAGTTTGCGGATGTCAATGCAGTGCGCGAAGCACCACATCGCTTCATACAGCAGAGCTCGTATAGCATCGGACCAGGAGCACAGTACCGCGACAGTCCCTACACTCGAATACCTCAGATGCCGCCAGCGCAAGTACAAGACTACCATCGCGCAGCTGCTGCAGCCGCCGCAACAGCGGCAGTCGCAGGTGGCAATGTTGCTGTCGTTCTGCCTCAGGTGGCTGTCAGTAGCAACAATGTCTCAGCCAGTCACATGGCAGCGCTGCATTTTACCCATCCGCCCACTGGACAAACGCAACAGCTGCTTAACACAGCTGGCAGTGGTGGTGTAGCAGGCGTCAGCTCGAGCAGCAGTGTTAGTAATACAGCGCCGCCGCCACAAAATCCTGGCAGCATAATGATTGGACGACAACGTATACTTCTGCCGCCGCATCCACAGACTGCGCAGTATCCCAGCGACTATCTGACGAATGCTGCTGTGGCTGCAGTAGCTGCTGCAAACCGTCAACAACAGCAACAACAACAACAACATCATCAGCAACATCAACAACAACAGCAGCAGCAGCAGCAACAGCAACAACAACAGCAACAACAACAGCAACAACATCAGCAACAGCAGCAGCAACAACAGACGCATCAGCAACAACAGACGCATCAGCAACAACAGTCGCATCAGCAACAACAGTCGCATCAGCAACAACAGTCGCATCAGCAACAACAGTCGCATCAGCAACAACAGTCGCATCAGCAAACACAACAGCAACAGCAACTGTCACAGCCACAGGCACCTCCTGATCCCGGAGGACAGCCATATAAAAAGCTGCGTCTCAGCGATGCCACATCGTCATCGTCATCGTCAAATCACCTGCCACCGCAAATTGTAAACGCATCCGCGTCGACTCAACAGCAACGCCAAGCGTCACCGGCCTCAGTTATGACGAGTGTTGGTGGTAGAGGCAGTCATGGGCCTCCGCCACATCATTTGCAACAAACCGCGCATCAAATGCAGCCGCAACCATTGAACGTGCTGCCGCCGCCGCCGCAACATCATCATGTGGCAACATCGTCAACATCTTCAATTGCCTCGGGTCCTCCGCCTACAAGCATAGCAATGGCATCAGCACTGTTATCTGCAGCTGCGCTGCCTCCAATGCCTGCTGTCCAACAGCTCAAGGTCGAAACGCAGCAGACACCATTGCCGCTCTCAGCCACACCGCCTGTACGACGCAGCACACCGAATATCAGCACAAGTGGCACAGCTGCAGCATCTACAACTTCGTCCTCCTCCTCCTCGTCCACTGAAGCCTATCATCCGCAGGTTGAAGCGATCTCTCCCACACTGCCAAACGACAACGCCGAGGAGCGCGTGCTCACCGCTAAGGAAGACCTTATGCAGCAAATCCAGAAAGTGGACACGGACATACAGAGTGCCGAGAACACAATGGAATCGCTCAAAAAGAAAGAAAAGACCCTAGCGGAAGCTGCAGCAGCCTGTAAGCAGCAAAAGGAGCAGCAACAGCCAGCCGTCAGCACCGCAGATGACAAGCCAAAGTGGCGTTCGCAGACCTTGGCGCAGAAAATCTACGAAGCTAATCGCAAAACGGCTGCCTCACGACATTCCATACTCAGTGGCTGTGGGCCGCGCTACATTTTACCATTGTATAACCAGCCACTGGATGTTGAGCAGCTCACAGAGCTCATGCAGCGTCATCAGACCGCAGTTAAAGCGCCTCTGCTCGAGCACATACGCAAGATCAAGCTGGAACGCTGGACACATCGTACAGGGCTTGTGGATACCTACGCGCAGCTGTCGCAGGAATGGCAAAAGCGCGTCGAGAAGTCAGAGGCAAGTGCAAAGCGCAAGGCGCGTGAAGCCAAAAATCGAGAATTTTTCGAAAAAGTTTTCACAGAGTTGCGCAAGCAGCGCGAAGACAAAGAACGCTTTAATCGCGTCGGCTCGCGCATCAAATCTGAGGCCGACTTGGAGGAAATTATGGATGGGCTGCAGGAGCAGGCGATGGAGGACAAAAAGATGCGTTCTTACGCCGTCATTCCGCCCATTATGTATGATGCGCGTCAGCGACGTTGTGTCTATGCCAATGAGAACGGCGCTGTCAAGGACATGGTGGCTGTGCATAAAGAGCGGCAAGCGCTCAACGTTTGGACTGCCGGTGAAAAGGAGCTGTTCAAGGAGAAGTTTCTGCAGCATCCGAAGAATTTTGGCGCCATCGCGGCCAGCCTCGACCGCAAGTCGGCGCAGGACTGCGTGCGCTACTACTACCTCAGCAAGAAGACGGAAAACTACAAGCAGCTGCTGCGTAAATCGCGACAACGCACGCGTAGCTCGCGCAATCCGCAGAAAGCTCAGCAACAGCAGACGCAGTGCATCATTGACTCGTTGACAACGGGTGTGACAACGCGACTACAGCGTGAGCAGCAACAAAAGACTGGTGGACGTTCGGCGGCAGCGGAACGTGAACGTGCTGAGCGTGAGCGAGCGGCAGCAGAGCGTGCTGTGGCAGAAGCGACGACAACAACGACACAATCAACAACAGCAAC